>JAIGNY010000758.1:550000-557500 GCA_020152595.1 Chiridota heheva | reverse complement strand
TCGTCCTAACACAACTGTCGTTCTGACGGAAGCAAGGCTTCTCTGTATCGGTTACACGGCTCACCGCGCGCACAGCATGACGTAAAGTCAGGAGTAATAAATATGACGCGTGCCATTGATCCAATGTGACCCCAGGAACAGAATGTACGGCACGCTTTTCGGGGGAATCCCATATGGTATACCTGGAGGCGGTCGCCATGACAGGAAGATACCGTATGGAGACGCACCAAGGAAAGATTACAGGGGAACGGATTGAAAATGAGATATTTATTAAAATTAGGATAATTAACCAAGTGAAACGCGAATTGCGGTTTTTAATTGCGGCTATCGAACTTCAAAATATCATGAATATTGTATGATGAAATGAAAGAAAGGGGTATCACAGTTTTCCTGAACTATTCATCTTCTTTACAGAGGCAGGTAAAACAGCGATTAATAATAGATATTGCACCGGACAACCAAACCAATTTCTATCCACAAGTCGATGGGAGTATGGCTGTGAACTGTCATTCTAGATGGAGGTGCAAATCATTCACCTATATCAGTATATTATGTAGGCCTATATACAATGTAATGTAGGCGGAGCATTTATATTTCCCAGCTTTTCCACGTGTATGCAATTATTTCTCACGATATCATGATTTACGTGACGTCACAAAAGTGCTCTCTCCTTGGATTTCGTCCACCCTGCACATTTTACGTGCGAACATATCGCTTTCTAATTAAATCTTGGGACCATGTTTGCCAACTTTCTAGAATATTTAATCACATTATACTGAAAAAATGTGAAAACTTCGTCGACTTTTCGATTTGTCTATTTTTTACCAATTTGACGAATTTGATCAATTCTGCTACGACATCCTCTCCATTTCGCATCGCCAAAAAATTGTTAGGTTTAAAAGTTAACAATGATTTCTTTATATTATTATAAATTTGCTAGTTCTCCGTCTAAAATGAATAAGCTTCAGTTTGTGAAAGTCAATATATGCGGATTATTTCTTGTTTTACTTTCAGAAAATGACCAACACGTTCATACCAACACCTCCATAACTCACAGTCCCATATTTTGAAAATCTCTCCCAACCTTTCAGAAAATAGAATGTGGATTGGTGACCAGAGGCGTAGGAAATGTGGTAAAATGTTTGAATATTTTTGGTACAATTTCCCGAAAATTGGCAAAAGTTTTCTCAAAACTGGCAAAAATTTCCCGAAATTGAAGAAAACTTTCGAAAACTGGCCAACATTTTCCAAAATTGAGGAGGAAAATTTCCGAAAATGAAGGAAATTTTCTAAAAAATAAAGGAATTTTTTTGAAAATGATGGAAAACTCTCAGAAATGGAAGAAAATTGAAAAGATTTTCCGATTTGCAGCAACCTTGATGGAAATTGTTCATTCACCAGTGCAATTTTTCCACTTACCACCGGGATTTAAAAAAAAAAATTGCCCCCCTCCCCCAGAGGTGACCCTTCCAACGCCCCTGCTGGTGGGTATATAGTATAAACTGTTCAAAGGACGCATTTGCAATTCAATATCAATTAATTACCTCATTGGCAAAGCTAGGCTGAACTTTTTGTGAAAACTTAGAATTTAAGGAGGGGAAAACGTAAATGTTTCTTTTGTATACAAATTTTCTTTTAGTCTTGTCGTAATTTTTCCAGAACTAAAGAACTAAGTCCACACTTCCCAACCCATTGTTGCGCCACTGGTATAGGCCAGTGGCGTAACGCTCGGGCCCTTGGCGGCTAGAGCGGGCCGACCTCTAGCGGTCCCAACAAAATTCTCTCCAACAGTTTTTAAGTTAAGTTTCAACACAAGTGTCTCATAATCCCTTTTTTGAGACCTCATATCCAAGAAAAACTTTTCACTGTGGGCCCTACGCCCCAGCGTACGTTCCGGCCCATTTTTGGCGGCGGACCAGCGATCCGCTCGTATAGGCCTACATTCGTTACAATTTTACTTATATAAAACTGAACCATAAAACTATTGATCAGATTTATTTCGGAAAACACAAAAGCTTTTGCAACTGTCATAAATCATGGTAATATATATATATATATATATATATATATATATATATATATATATATATATATATATATATATATATATATATATATATATATATATATATATATATATATATATAAACCAAAATAGGAAAAAATGACAATGTCTCTATATATTATTTTAAAAACCAAATATATATGGTATGAAGTGGTATATATTGTTGTTGTACCTCCTATAATAGATCTTTGCTATCTTACAGTCACGCAACTGTTTTCTTCCATCGCTACCGTTGTTACTCCCGCCCTGTATTATCCCAAAGTATTCAGATAATTCATTTATAACTTAAGCTCATACACGGCGAGATATTCTCAACGGAGCACTGCGTCGTGCCACTGCATCGTGCCGCCATCTCGTTCAATCGCTGCCATCATACCTCCCTTGTCGTTTCTGCTGTATGATTTATTCATCCCAAACTATCCTGTTTATAGTTCTACACGGAAGAAGACACACGTATTGTTTTATGGAGGAAACACACATTTTCTAATCACAGTAAGGAAAACAAGAAAGAAATCTCCGCACGACTTTATCCTTATCCCAATATAAGCTATAGATATACAGGCCTGCGTCTAACTGTCTAATGACAGATTTATAGTCCGGCGCTTCTTTCAAGGAATCACAGCATCATCTTCATTTGATGAGCGTAGTGGTTGAGCGGGAGAGGTGCATATGTTTTCTTGCACTTCATACATATTTTTCAACGAACCTCACGTTTTGTTGATATAGTATCAGGTGCTTTTTCGGTTAAGGAAACTGCTGACAATTTGGGACCCCTTGTTTCCAACGATCGTTAAGTATTCCTTATTTAGGTATTTTAGAACGAATGATAAACACCGGTTTTTGCTCTACAACTAAGAGCCTTTAACAGGGCCGCCGAGAGCCAATGCTTGCCCGGGGTATCTTAAACACATGGGCCCCAATGTTAGCAGATTAAGCCAAAGTTGATAGGCTGCTGGTCAAAGTCTATCTTTTGAACGCGCATCCCCTTTTTTAATTTTTACACCGCCTAACCAACCCCCTTGCCCTCCCCCTCCCCTCCCACACTCTCATTTTTCCTAGTACTTGCCGTTAATGTTGGCCAACACTGAATGCCAGCAATTGTAATTCAAATAATTAAAAAAAAACGTATAGTTTTTAAATAATCACAAACTTTTGATTTAAGGAAGTGATCTTTTGTGGAAGCGTTGGGTCTTTCAATTGTCACATTTTCTAGGGGCCACCGTCTCATCGAGGGGACCACTGTCTTTTCGTAAGACCCACCGTCTCATCTATGAGCCACCGTTCCATGTAGAGGCCACGACGTTTAATCTAGGGGCCACCGTGACCGTCTCATCTCTCGAGCCATCATCTCTCGAGCCATCATCTCTCGAGCCACCATCTTATCTATGGGGGCGACCGTCTCACCTAGGAAACACCGCCTCATCTGTTGTAACAAGATTAACATGTTTCAGACATACAGCTAAAATTTGAATTTGAAGCTGGAAAGGCTGCGAATTACTGCTGCACAACCGCATCGCCCCCTGGCCCCTCTGGCTTCGCCGCTGACGATAACTGACCATTGTCAGAACTTGACGTCAATGTAGAGATCTTCGCAAATGTTCATATTCTGTGACCTTTATATGAAATGTGTTTCTATTAATTTAAAAGTCCTAGTTTCCAGACGTATACTTCATCCGCCGTGTTTACACTAAGTAAAAAACGTCATCATCCGAATCAACAACAAATTGAAAATTTTTGCGCGATAGGTAACACGAAGCGTGAAATCCACGGCCTCCATCTTATTACGTATGTTTGCAAGGCACTAATTCAGACCGTCAAAACTCAACCCTCGCAGAAGTGACCAATAAATTCTTACAACCATCCAGTCTTCGGTAAGAGATAATTGAGCGGACGCACTGACACACACGACCTCGCACAGCTAAGGGCAAATAGGCGCATTATCCACGAATTCCCGCTAGCGCCGCTCCCTGCATTCATCAGTGAAATCAGGAGCCTTTATATTAGTGTCAACACGTAGTTGATAGAATCAATACGGGGCCGACCAGCATAGGTGCGAATGCTGCTCTCGGCCCGGTATCCATCTGTCGCATAATTTTAGCACATCGTATATCGCTCAGTAGATCAGCAAACGCGTCTGTGAATTTGCGTTCGAAGGCACGAAGGGGAATTATTCTGTCAGATCTGGGTAATGTGATGAATACGTGTTGATCTATGCGGTTCTTGAACTTCAGATTTAAAAGTTAAGATAATAAGAAAGAGATGAACTTTTCTTTATTTTCTTCTGGTTCTTGTTCAGGCAGACCGCGAAAACTTCGAAAAAGGTGGTCAGGCTCATTTCTAAAGCCGGCGGATTGATCACTTTTGTTTACAACTGTATCTAAAACACTGCAAAAATCAGTCTGGTTCGTGCCCCGATGGGGAGAACAGTTTTGTTCTCCCGATCGGGGAACCTTTACAGAAGTATCCCACAATTCATCTATCCAAAATCAAAGTGTGTATAGGAATAAGATACGAATCAGACACATTTCGAGCGCGGGGAAGTCAACCAATACGAAGGGTTTAAATTTTTCTTCACGATTTGAAATAATGGCATATGAATTATCTTTTCACCGTGCGCTTTTAACATTTACCGCGCGATTTTCGAGAAATTTGAAGAAAAGTGATGAATTCTTATTATGTGTTACCGTTAGGCAGTCGCGCTTTAACAAGGTTTTCTGAAATTATGAGAAATAACTTAGGGATTTTTGAAAATTATTTAGCAATAACTGCGTGATAGTAACGAAGTTGTTTTACTTTTGCGAAATTGAGCATGAACAAAGCAAACCTTGTTACAAACCTTTAATGAAATGACTGATAAGCGTCTATTACTGAAACTCTACAATAAAAATGGCGGCATCCATTTATCACTTAAGCTAATGCGCATGCTTGAGTCTCAATCGGAGGACTTACTGAGTCCCCCGATCGGCGATACGAACCAAACTGAAAGTAGAACATTATATGCCTATACAGACAGGCTCGTGAATCAGCACGTCGTATTCCGCGTCCACCCATCCAGAATTGGCACAACCGTATGTTGATCTGTTTTATTAACGGATAAATTCCCCCTCCCCTTCTATTACGATTATTAATTAATTATTTTATCCATTTTATTTCTGTGAAAACTGAAAAAACTAGTACAAAAGTTTAAGTGCCTTAAATGATAAATAGAATTATGGACCCACGTTAAATTTTCACTACATAAAAGGTGTATGAAGTTGATATCCATCCGGCTATGAATTACTTTTTAAAGTCACATGATTTTGAAGAAAAGCAGTCGGGTGCAACTAAGACTTTTTAAACTTGCCCATAGTCCATTATTACTTTGGACAGTCCAGGAGCAACCCGAAAAATTGGGTATTTTGAAATACCCAACGACGACGACGAGTGAACGCACAATTACAATGACGGGATCGTCGCCTGCGTATTCGGTTATAATAGTAACAATGCTATCACGAAACGCTTAATGAGAACACAGGTACGACGTACGGACAGACATAACATCGACAACCAAGTCAATGTCCACGGCCTTTAATAACCAGTTGTGGTACACTGGCGTGTCTACCCAACCCAGGCTTGAACCCAGGACCTCGTGGTCTGTAAACAGGTATAATAACCACCACACCACAGTAGGTAGGTAATTAAATACCCAAAAACTTGGGTAATTTATGTCATTGCATGAGCCTACACATTTTACTAAGTCCACACTAAATGTATGGGGTTTCTCATTTTCCGCTCCGGATTGTCCAAAATTTTACTGGATATCCTGAAAATTTGGAGAGATATAGATATTCAAAACTTTTAGCTGCTGCCTTTCGAATTTCATCGTCAACTTTTTGAGAAAATCAAAAAAACAAATTGCTCATAATCTGTTTCATTGATTTTCTCAAAAAGGCGACCGTGAATTTCAAAAAGCAGCGGCAAAAAGCTTTGAATATCTATTTACTATCCGTCTCCAAAATTTCAGGATATCCAGTGAAATTTTGTCCAAATAGTCAAATGTGTAGGCTCATGCGATGACGTAATACATAAAAGTTCCCAAGTTTTTTGAAAATTTCAAAGTACCCAAGTTTTTCGGGTTGCTCCCGGACTATTAGATCAGCCTGAATCTGAATCTGAATTGTCTGCAAAACAAATTATAATAGTAAAGAAATTGAAATACTTTCAACTACATGTGTGTAAATTAACTTATTAGGGACGAAACATATTTAAAGGTGAAGGGAAATTTTCCAAACTGGCTGATGGAAATTTTCAGAAATTGGAAAATGTATAACAAATTTTGTTTAGTTTTCACCGTTTTGGAAAAAGTCTATCTACGCGAGTGGAAAGGGCATGGTATTACTGTATGGTATTAGGACGGTGTTTTCTTGTATCCAAAATGCGCGTCCGCAAGGGCCAATTCTTGCGGGGTATAAACACAAGCAAACTATGATAACCTCTTTAAATCCTATTTACACTTTTTCAACATTGTTGTTGTGGGCCAGAAAAATCTTGGTAATCCAGTGGGTAATGGAAACTATCTTACATTGTTTCCATTGACGGCGCAACGAAAAGGATAGGGGGGGGGAAGGGGGAGCACGGGGATTTCATAAAGTGACATATTTTGTCCGATTGATAGGTTTTTGCCGTCCCCCCTCCCCCTCCTCCTATCCATGAGACCAATTTTCCCTCTATTGCCCTCATGAATAAAATCCTGGCGCCGCCACTGATTATATCCCGGAATTCGACATCGACACAGATCTTTTATAAAAAAATAAAGATTAAAGCTGAGTCTTTTAGGGCGAATTCGAATTTAAATAAGAATGCCAAAGTTTAATGAATAATCAGTTCAAAAATAATTGTTTAAAAAAATTAACACATAAGCTACGTGACCCACGTCACCTGGTCACAAGTCCTTTGAATATTAGGCTATTTTAGCCACACAAGATCCATGGTAAGTTTTGATCAAAGTTCCTTCGTTAATTGACAAGACATGAAATTTCGATGAGCTTTCCCCACCAAATGTTTCCCCACCCGAACGTTGAAGCACTAGACACCATCATCGTCTCACCCTACCTGTCCCACCTTGCAATATGATTCAAAGAAAATCTTTAAGACACTAAACTAATTGCATGCTGTGTTCTGACTAAAATAGTTCTTGCCACTTACCAGTCCGGAAGCATGCATATTGATAGGAACATGTATAACACACGAGAATATTGAAGTCAAGCAGTCACATTGTTCAGATGTTGCGATAAAATGGCAAAGATAATAATTTGTGTACTTTAAATATTAAAAACATTGGTTTAAAAAAAAATGGATTTTCAAAATCGCTGTTTCGCGCCTAAAAGCCTAGCTCTAGTGTCTATTATTCATAATATTTCGAAAACGGCATAGTGAACATATCAAATAGGAGTGGA
>JAIGNY010000758.1:505000-545000 GCA_020152595.1 Chiridota heheva | reverse complement strand
ATAATTTTACTTGGAATTGAAAACTTGTTTTTTCGAAGCAATTAATAAACATCAGTGTGGCCTCAATTTATACATGAACAACCCCACACCAAATGACACGGGCGATGGAAGGGGACGAGTTGTCCGGCCCGCCCCAATAACTTGATATATGCAAAATGAATAAATCGCCAATAGAACAAAATAGCTTATGTTGCCATTCCGCCCCAAATGCTATGACCTTTCGGCGCCCCTGAGTGAACTGACTATCAAGGTGTCCTTCGAGTAAAACTATGAAAAATATCAAATATATGTGATTTTATTTAAAAGCCTATATAGGCCTATCTATCTTGGGAGCATCATTTTATTTGTATATGTGATCTCGCACACTCAAGAATATGTTAACTTTTGCAAGTGGTGGCGCGCTGCAATGTTTGCGTCTTGTTTTGCTAGAAGTATCTAAAAAATGTTTTATCGTGTTTGAATCGACCCCTTGTGTATTTTTGATACACATCAAGCCTTTTTTACCTCCGCCACGAAGTCGGACGGAGGATGTGTTTTTGTTTGTTTGTTTGTCTGTCTGTCATCAAGATATCTCAAGAACTGATGATTGGATTTGGATGAAATTTGGTGTGTGGTTTTGTTACTGCTTAAGGAGAAAATTGATTAAAATTTGAGACATGTTAGAACAGAAGGAACGGTGAAAATGGAGGGGTGGGGATATTTTAAGTTGAGTTTGTCTGTAATCAAGATATCTCCAGAACTGATGATTGGATTTGGATTAAATTTATTGTGTGTGGGTTTTTTTACTGCTTAAGGAAGAAGTTATTAAAATTTAGAGACATATTGAAACAGGGGAAAAGTAAAAATAGAGGGGTGGGGATATTTTAAGGTGAGTTTGTCTGTCATCAAGATATCTCTAAAACTGATGATTGGATTTTAATTAACATTGGTGTGTGATTGTGTTACTATTTCATGAAGAAGTGAATAAAATTTAGGATTAATTGGAACAGGAGAAGGGTAGAAATTGAGGCGTGGGTATGTTTTACGATGAGATCTGTCAAGACTAAGATGTCAAGACTACGTTGAAACTTTCCAATGGAATGTGCTGAACAATAATTTTTGCGCTCTGAATTACAGATCAAAAATTGGGGACGAATCTTGATGGACCTACGATTTCTGAGATAGATTATATTTGGTATGGGGATCAAATGAACTCTAAAATTATTCTAGGCATGTTGGAATTGCAATGGGCGGAGGTATACGTTCTGTAGAGAGTGCTGATATTCTAGTTTACATATGTACAAGTAGGCTATTTGGCCCAACCGTACCTTCGTTTGGCCTAACTCTTTTCTTTTTTTTTAATTGTGGTATTAGTGGGCCAATCTGCATATATTAGGCAAAGGCCTGACCGCGACGAGCAAAATGAAAAGCAAATGTCATGAAAAATTGTATAATCACATTTTTGTTTCCCTTATTAGAATTTAAAAACGAGAGAGGATCTTTATCTCACAGATCCCCCTCCTCCCCTCTTCCCTTCTCTCCACACATACACCGTGAAATATCCTTTTAAAATCCCGGATATACATATTTACATAAAAACAACCAGTGGCGTATTCAGTGGGGGTCAGGGGGCAACTTGCCCCCCTGGCGAAATTCCGTATGTAAAATGTAAGTAGCGGGATATACTAATATATATGCTATGCATATTAGGGAAATAAACTGTGAAAAATGAATAGATAAGCCTAAGGTTAAATATCGGCCAAATTTGGTGATGACTTTGTTCCTATCGAAATAAAATCTTCAGTTTTCGGAGAAAAAATAAATTTTCTTCTATTTTCTTTAATTTTTCTTCGATTTTCGGGTAATTATCTTCAATTTTCGGGCATTTTTTTTTTTGAATTTTGGACATTTTTCTTCAATTTCTTTTACTTTCAGAAATTTTCTTCAATTTTGGGGAAATTTTCTTAGATTTTAAGTAATTTCCTTTATTTCAAGTAACTTTCTTCCATTTTCGTATTTTTTAAATATTTTTTTCTCCATTTTCGGGAATCATTTTTCATTTTTAAGAATTTTCTTTTAAGTTACACAAAAAAGTTACACATGTTTACACATGTTTCCTTTATTTCTGGTTGATAATTTTACCTCTCAACCAGGAAGGTTAAATACCCCCTTCCCCCTCCTCCTTCTTCACCCCCGCCTTTCCGATAATTTCCGTTTGCACCGAAAGCTGAACTCGCCACTGGAAACAACTCTCTGTTAAGTTGAGAAAATGATATTAATTATATTTGCTGCACTGTAATTCTTCAGATATTTTTGATAACAATGTACATAATCACACGATGTCTATTCTTATGTGCTTAGAGATTGGCCAATGGGCGGTAGAAATTTTACCCATATAATTTGTCTTATGCAAAATCGTGCAACAGTGGATAATTCGGATAAACCCTCTTGTCTGGCATGTCAAGGACCAAAATTGCTCAGATTATGCCCCCCCCCCCACTTCGTCGCCACAGCCTGACAACAATAACAACAAAAAAGGTAACCGGTTCGTTCTTGTACAAAAAAATTCCCTAATTTAGATGCAGAATTTGGTGAGTGCGTATTCACAATAGTTAGAAAACAAACAAAAAAGATCAAAAGAAAAGAGAATGATATACAAAGAAGTAAACTATTCTACTGCAAAATAGTAATATGATGATTTAGTATAAGAAGAGTTATACACTGAACTTTAAAGTTTCTTGGTCGACATAAATACTTCTTAAAGGAAAGTAATCGTCCCATAAATAGATTCAGAAATGAACGCCGCCGAGCTGTCAACGTCACTTCCGGTTTTCAATTTTCTTTATTTATTGCGAGAAATCTGTAATGTTATTGATAACACATGTAGGCCCCTATGTCTGTATGTTCGGTACGGCGAATGTGTGATCGATAACATCACAGATTTCCAGCGATTGAGAGGGAAAATTGAAAACCGGAAGTGACGTTTCCAGCACAGCGACGTTCACTTCTGAACGTATTTATAGGCAACAATTTTCCTTTAACTTTTCTTCTGAAAATCCAGTATCCTCGTTCAGGATAAGGCGGCTGTATTTTTGCTAGCTTGGGGAAGATGTTGCACCCATCTCAAATAACTGTCTAAACATATATAGGACATAAAATTGTCACCGCATGATAAATGTTGCCTATGGGCAGTGGCGTAATGGGACAAAACAAATTGGGGGAGGGGGCTGAGGTGGAAGCCATAGTCTATAAATATAGCCTACTTAAAACTTAAGTTCGCAATTTTTATTGTGGATATTTGGGGATGCAGTCCCCCCTCCTCCTACCAGTACGTCATTGCCTCCTATTGGCTTGATATATATGCTTGGTATATTGGCTTGGAATATTGATTTGGTATATTGGCTTGGTATATTGGCTTGGTATATTGGCTTGGTATATTGGCTTGGTATATTGGCTTGGTATATTGGCTTGGTATATTGGCTTGGTATATTGGCTTGGTATATTGGCTTGGTATATTGGCTTGGTATATTGGCTTGGTATATTGGCTTGTATATTGGCTTGGTATATTGGCTTGGTATATTGGCTTGGTATATTGGCTTGGTATATTGGCTTGGTATATTGGCTTGGTATATTGGCTTGGTATATTGGCTTCGTATATTGGCTTCGTATATTGGCTTCGTATATTGGCTTTCTAAAAGCCAAATTTGAAAAAGACTCTTTTGAGACTTGTTTTGTCGTAAAAAAAAGTGGTGATTTGACTTAAATAAAAATGTAGCTTTTTTGTGGCTTTTTTCAAACCTGTTTGTCTGCAAATAATTATTTTGATTTTTATATTGAATTTGATAATTTGGCTTTTTGCTTGTTTTTGATCATTTGAAGACTTGTTTGGCTGTAAAATATCTTTTGGGCCGAATTCTGACCTTTTCTCAAAGGCTTTCTTGGAGTATAAAACGTCGGAGTAAGAAATTAATTTTCTGATGACGTTACTACCACGTGATATTTTGCATATTGCAGAAGTTACGTAATAACATATTTTTTAGAAAAGCCCCTAAACCCTTCCGATGGCATCTCCCTTTCCTAATTTTGAGTTTTCTTGACTTAAGAATAGTTTGCACTTTTTGTTAAATTTGGCTTTTTTTCAAGCGGATTTGACCTTTTGCGCTTGACGCAATCTACTTACCCTGTATGCTATGATAGTATGCTGTATGCAGAAGATGTCCATTATTTGGAAATAATTTTTTTTGTGTGTTCAGTCGAGCGTACATTGTTCATTTCACCTCTTGTTGTTACGTTCGGTGTGATCATAGTTCCGAATTAAGTTGTTGACACATGCATTACATAATGACTCAGTTATTATCACATATAAGTGAATAGAGTCAAAAGGTGACCTAGTCATGTAATTTTCAAAAAGGTCGCGTGTGTTTAACGCTTCTTTCATGCGTGAGAGCTATCTGAGCGATATACGTGCAAAGCACGACACTTCGGCATGTGTGACACTGATTAAAGGCATTTGTCTTTTTTGTGGATGAAAGCCTTATTTCTTCCCAAGCAAAGGGTGTACGTGTCATGGCTAGATAATCTGTTCGGTCACGGGTAAACCTGAGAAAAATGCTTTCCAATTATTGCTTAATGGATAATTATCGGTCAAACATCTTGTAAATTAAAGAACAAGACATAGGAGAACTGTGAGGAAAATAGAGTGCTGTTCTAGATATAGGCCTAACAAATTTATTCAGTTGCAAATTTGTGTGTCATATCTGATAGAGTGGTATATAGAAAGACTACTTTATAATCTATAGTTATATCTCATTTAAACTGAACTAAAAGTGTATATGGACGTGTTGAAAAATATTTCCTAAATTGCCTTAAAAACAATTAAAAACCAAATATATTCACCTAAATCGGATCCTCCAGAACTCCATTTCATAAGATTGACATGTATGGCAAACAAACTTACCTTACCCTATCTGTTAAAGTATTTGATGTGCTATCTTCTTTATTCAATTTCTGTTGTAAATTTTGTGCATTTTCATTCAATTTGATGGTAATGAAATAGTTTAGTAATCTACAAGTTTAGTAATCTACAATACCATGCAGAAACACTGTATTTACGAAACTTATTTGACCAAAATATTATTTGACCAAAATATTATTTGACCAAAATATTATTTGACCATATATTATTCGACCATATATTATTCGACCAAAATATTTCAACGCGGTCAAAGACGGTTAGTAAATGGAATGTGCTTATGAGACGTCCTTCGATGCGTCTCCAATAGGCAAAGGGCTGTGCCAGAACCTTGTGTAATTTCCTCCTAGAACTTGAATTCAATTCACAATTTTCAATTAAAAATTTCCTAATCAAAATTCAAGTACAATTCGAGACAAAATTCAGGTATGAACCCATAAATTATGCAGATCATTTCCATAGTTTAGCGCGCATATTATAAAAGAAAAGACAACAAATATGAGATGTGCTTTAAGCTTGTCATCCAAAAAATGTTCGACGCGTTTTCTCTCAAAATACTTTCGCTCTCGAAGCTGGGTTCGCTGACAGCTTTGTAACCTGTGAGAAATCGATTTGCGTCCCGTTCCTATCGATTTGACAAGAACTGTGACGTCCGGCGTTAAAGAGGAATCTCCTATTTATTGGAGTGTTAATAACATACTGTGATTGGCTGCAAAGAAAAGACGAGAAGTTATTCAAAAAGGCAGTCACATGGAGCTCAATTGAGTACATCTGCATTTCAAGTGTTGCTGTGAATCGCAAGCTTTGGTACTTAGGAGAGCATGAGCTGGTCATAAACGAGGAATCGAATCGTGAAGCCAATTTAACTGCATCGCGTCTCGATTTTTATTTACATCACGACGCAATTATCTATGACTTTAGATATTTAAAATTTACCGCCTACAAATCAAAACATCAGGTTTGTTACGCAACTTAAGCTTCATCTGTTGGAAAAAGCTGTTTTACCGATTCACGCAATGTTGTGAAGCCTGAGTGCAGTTGCGAGTCATGTATGCTCAGTCATTCGCACATGTTTACCTATGAAAATATGGATCGGAAGCCCTGCCCGAATAGTGCATGGGTGTTTCCTCCCGTCAATCCGTCAAAAAACTTTCACGGCTGCTTTTCCGTTTAAAAGCTGCAAGAACACTTTTAATTAAACGATGACGATCCCCTTCAAATCATCCTTATCATGAACCACAATCACCGGGGTTGGAACCACGGGAGATTGCCCCCCCCCTCCCCTTTGCTCTAGAGTAAGGAGACGAAGGGGAAGGAGGTGCATTTTGAAAGTTAAGGCGGACAGGGAAAATTGAGGGTGGACCGGGGCTTATTCTAGGTCATTCTTGAAGCTTAAAGACAAATAGAAATCCACTCACTTACAAATCCTACATAGTACATACAAAATGTAACATGATTTAGTATTTATTTGACACAATTAAAGCATGATAATTTATAAGGATACCTGACACTAATGGTTGTGCATGATGGGAGGGGGAACGTCTTCAATAATTTTCAAAAGTCTAAGCCTTTAAAGCTATTCGCCCAATGGGTAATTACCAACATTGGTTCTGATTTTCTGCCCACTTGCCCCGAATTCTTTCCGCACCCCTGACCACAATTAAGACTTCCTCCACCATTACCAGTGGCGTAAGCGGAGCGGGAGCGGGCCAGGGATAAAGAAAGGACCATCAGTTGAGGAATCTTACATCGAAATTCCAACTGCTTACCAAATCAACTGTTTATCATCGTACGTGAGGCTTTGACCCTTGATCACCCTATAACTATAATTTAAAGCTACGGTCTGACGGTGTACAGGTGTAGCGATATTACTAAAATTCAGACAGAGCTGCATCAACTCTGCTGCATGGGTAGCTGTGTACTAGGGGTATACATCCACTATATCGGAGAAAAGCGCTCTTATATTTAGTATCAATAATCAAAGTGGAATTTATGCTGTATAAGACTCACAAATAAAATATACTTCGTTGAAGTCAGGGTGAAATTTTACTTCCGATTGGAATGGCAAAAAGTCAAATTAGCACACATTCGTTAAAGATGGACATACTTGACCACTGAAGATTTAATATCTTCTCAGGAATATGTCTGTTTAATTTCGCTATACCCTCAGAAAATCACTTGTTCCGACAGTACCAGCTCTATGGGTATAACAACCTAAACTGTCTAATGTGCTTTTTATTTTCAGATTTTAGGCAATAAATCTCAAATATCTGAATTTATTATGTTTGCTATAAGTTTGAGTCACCCAAATATACAGTCTCGTGTAAGTCGTCAGATCGAGTTCTCTGTAGCACTGCTTGAATGTCTTGGGATGAAACACTTCGACTATATGCAAATACAAAAGAACCTTTTTGAAATGAGTTAGCAGCGGTAGTTTTCTTGTATGCTACCAGTAGCGTACTTCTGGAAATTTAGAGTGAATAAAGGAAAAGTTATAACAATTTTGTATTCAATTCGAAGCAAAATAGGTTCAAAATTGTTGATTATCGTTTTTATTGCTTTTAGAAATTTGCGGTGGAAATATTATCACGATTCGAAATTGGAAGATGTATATGATTATGATTTCGACAAACAGCAAAAGTTTAGATAACATGAGACAAAATGTGCATCATTACTTGGACATTCTCAGAAAATGAATACTCGAAATTTATCGTCTTTGTCGCTATATTCAGTTATTGCTCTTGCGGAGCTTTTCAAATTTTGTCAGGTTCTTTAATAATTGACATTGGCACATTATAGATCTGTTATATTCATCATCATTAGCGGTGTAGAAAAATATTTTTTTATTACAAAAACTACTAGAAAAATTATTTATAAGTCTTTCTTGTTTAATTTTCAGACCTTCCGTTCCCTCTTAACCGCCATGCGCTAATGGATGTTGGCGCGTCATATATTTGTATTTTCATTACAAGAACTGCAGAATAAATGGAAAATGTATTTTGTTCCTGAAGGTTGCGTGGCTTCTCTGCCTCTTTAAATATAAAAAAGCATTTCAATAAATTATGTGAAACACTTGTAGTCATTACATCGAGATATATTATCTATTATATATCATCTTTATATTATCTATTATATATCATCTTTCCGATGCCATTACGAGCTGTACTTTCATTACATTGAGATATATTGTCTATTATCTGCATCATCTTTCCGATGCCATTACGAGCTGTACTGAAATTCATATCCTTTTTATGATTCTGATATAAATGCCTTCAGAATCATTCCATAAATACAATAAGTTGTAATCTGTTGTCATTTAGGAAATGTGTATAATAATAAGACGGAAATGTACTTTGTTGTTTTTGCGGAGTTCGTGTGCTTCTAAGTCATTAGGAAACCAGTTGAGATTGAAGAAGATATATGAGTTTCCTATTAGGCATCTAAATAAGTAAAAAGTTTGGCTATTGAATTTTTTTCTATCTAATAGTCTCCAGGTCTCTGCTGTAATGTCAACTCTTGCTTTACTGGGTCAGCAACAATGGGTAGTAAAATAAGGATAACAAATTTGAAGAAATTGACTGAAGTATATCGATATGAATTTGCATATATACAGTTTACTTTGCGGCAAGGTGATTTACCCAACCCTTCACCTTCACAAACAGGCGCAGTGGGCGTAAGATTGCCCTTCGTGAAAAAACAAAAAACAATTCTCTGTTAAAGATATATAGACATTTTTATAACCAGAAAAAAATTCTGAACAGAATAGTATTTAAGGTATACGTTAAAGCATGCACTCTTTTCGAGTTACTGCTAATCAAAGTTTGAAGCGTGCTTTTCAAGGAAGCAAAAGTTGTGACGCATGAAATAATGAAAGACAAGATGACATTTAATTCCGTTTTATTATAAAGATATATTACTTTAAGAATTAAACTCATATGTTCTACTTCAAACGACTGGCTTCCTCGGATCGCGGATGAGTAAAGACTAAGGAAATAACTGATTTACATAACAGCTTTATTGAGCTAATTATTCATACATCTCTGATGAATTTGCACATTCACCAGTTCGGGAGCAACCCGAAAAACTGGGTACTTTTAAATACTTAAAAAATTGGGTACTTTTATGTATTACGTCATCGCATGAGCCTACATATTTGACTAGCCCTTACTAAACATATGGGGTTTCTCATTTTCCGCTCCGGATTGTCCAAAATTGCACTGGATATCCTGACATTTTGGAGACGGATAGTAAATAAATATTCAAGACTTTTTGCCGTTGCTTTCTGAAATTCATCGTCGTCTTTTTAAGAAAATGAACAAAACAGACTGCCCATAATCTATTTTGTTGATTTTTTCAAGAAGGCGACCGTGAATATCAAAAGCATCGGCAAAAAGTTTTAAATATCTTATTTACAATCGTCTCCAAAATTTCAGGATATCCAATGAATTTTGACAATCCGGAGCGGAAAATGAAAACCCCATATGTTTAGTAAGGGCTGGTCAAATGTGTAGGCTCATGCGATGACGTAATACATAAAAAAAATACCCAATCTTTTGGGTATTTAAAAGTACCCAGTTTTTCGGGTTGCTCCTGAACAGTTCACTTGATAATTGAAAAGCGGTAAAATGCAAATTTTTAAACCCATTTTGTGGGATCTTTTACATTTTTCTGATATGAATATAAATAGATTTCAAGAAGAATGACATTGCCAATGTGTGTACAGATACTTCAATACGTTTCAGCACTGAGTATAGTTTTTAAGGGTGATAGTTGATGAAAGTTTATTACTCGGAATTGGTCCATGTATTAGAGTTACTTTACTTTACAGAATTATTTAATCAACATTAGAATCGTTTAGATTAAAGAAACGTATCGTCCATAAATATATTCAATAGTGAACGCCGTCGTGCTGGTGACGTCATTTCCGGATTCCAAGTTTCCCTATTGAAAGCGAAAATGTTATCGAGAATGTTTTTGAGAGGGCGCCGAATTCTCACAGGGGCGCAAAAATTGTCATGAGAATACATTTGTATATACTTTTTATTCTCAACTTCTGTAATTTCTATCATTTACAAAACAAATGTTGTGAATATTTTCTCTCAAAGCTTTATTCTCACATCCAAAACATTAAAATCATCACTGGACCCCACTAAAGACACATATTGTAGTCAATAGGATACTACATTTAAAAATTCGTTCCAAAATATATATTCCTTTGAACTAACTGTGGAATTGATACGATTTTAAGCAATTTTCTGCTACCCAAATCACGCCGAAAACGCTCAGCTTCCTAGGGCTTGTCCCCATGGGCGCCTAGATATAGTTGACTCTAGATTTGACACAATCTGACAATATTAATTTGCTGCTATCAAAATCGCGAGAAATGCAGGGCTTCCGAGGACTTTTTACTAGATTTCGCACCATTTTAAAACAAATTTTCTGTTATCAAAATCACGTATACGGCTTCCGGGTGCTTCGTACCCAGCACCCCTACCTGCAGCGTTACCTGATGCATAGATTTGACACATTTCAAAATAATTTCTGCTATCAAATTCACGAGAACGTATGGCTTTCGGGGGCTTCGCCCCACCTGGGCTTTGCCCCTAGCATGCCTTGAATTTTGAGAGTGTTTCTTTAAGTTTCGGGAAATAACCTTTGATTTGCAGAAAATTTCGTGAAATTTCCTTCTTTTCGTGAAGTTCCTTCATTTTGCAAAAATTTTCTTCAAATTTGGTCTTTAATTTTCGGGAAATTAATTTTATTTGGGGGGCTTTTAAGGTTAATTTGTAAGTTTTCCAAATTTCATTAAGATTGTTTCAAATTTCTTGTTGATTCTTTCATTTTGAGGAACTATTCTTTAAATGTTTTGAAATTTTCTTCAATTTTTGGAAAATTTCCTTTAATTTCGTAATTTTTTTTCTCCAATTTCTTTCATTTTCGTTAAATTTGCTTCAATTTTAGTTAAATTTCCTTCATTTTGCGGAAATATTTATCATATTTTGGGATTTTGCCTTTTATTTTCGGGAATTTTCTTTCATTTGGGAGCATTTTTAAGTTCATTCTTGTGTAAATTCATTAAATTTTCTTGAAATTTCCTTCATTTGGCGGAAATTTTCTTTAATTTGTCTGAAATTTTCCTTCATTTTCGGGATTTTTTTTTCAAATTTCTTTTTTTGTTGTTATTTTTTCAAATTTCTTTTTTTTGCGATTTTTGTTTCTTCAAATTTTTTTCTTTCTATTTTGGCTTCGATTTTCAGGAAAATTTTCTTTTCACTTTTACTTGAAATTTTTTGCTCTGGAAATTTGCCCCTACTTGGTTTTAAGTAATTTCTTAAACGGTGCTATATAAACGGTTATATATCTATCAGTCTATGTAACCAACGTTTTATTCTTAATATGAACATTTTTGGGGGGGGCGCTAAAATGGCCTTGCCCCCTCTCCTCCAGTGAATCATGACCCACCACGCCACTGATGCTGTCTATCTGTTTATATGTTAAAGAATAATAAGAGGGTCTATATCGGGAAGTTTGCCAAGACAATTAATCACCTATCAATTCATGCAAATTATACGCGTGAGAAATGCATGCCAAACCTTTTAAAACTTGTCACAAAATTAATTTTTCGTAGTTCAGACATTTTCGTAGGCAGTAAACTTGTATTAACTACACGTGGGCTCTGTGACAGATTTGGAACGAAGTCAAATTGATCTGGAGCTTATTGTCGCTTCTTATGTAAAACGAAAATGTTGACGAATGCAGTCTACATTAAAATCGGTTTCAAAGATGCTATAACATTCTATATTGGTGGGAAATCTTGCATTTAAATCAAATGATAAAGAGGATTAACTGTTCTGTTTATTCTGAATATCGTACACATGCTTATCGTACAGGGACTGTCGAATGGGGTTCATGTTCGATCGGTGCCTGACCTCTTTGTAAAAAGTTACGAAATTGAACATAAAATAGCCAATTCTCGTTCAAATTATAGCACTGTCTTCGGGCACTGATGTGATAAAAGGCGAAGAGATATTTGTAATCGGCTGAGGCAGACCTCTCCCCTAGGATCCTGATAGCTATCGCTTGTCTGCTTGTGGTGACAGATAACTCTCTCGGCAGTGAACGATGTATCTGAAGCAGAACAATTCAACAAGCAGTTTCCCCACAAGTTGACGGAAAAAGAAGCTCCGTAGAGATTTGAGAGACTTAAAACTTGACGTAAGACTTATACAAGAGGTCAGAGAAAAACGGTAAAAAACAACAGTTACAAGCATACCTCAAAATACGATGTCTTTTAAAGGTTTAAAGGAGACATAAAGCCTGACATATTCCTTATTTCATATGATAGAATTAAAAATAACAAATCTTCTGACCAAGTTCCATACCTCCCGAAGCAATCTAACACAATTTTTGCAATTACCAAAAACTTTAATGCTACTACTAAATAGTACTATGAGAGCCGCCATCTTTATTTAAAACATGCAGAATATGACGTCATCTACCCAGCAGGATGTTGGAATGCTTTGTAATTTCTTTATAATCTACCTCACGTTTCTATTCTAGCTTATGAAAACTTGTTTTCCTTATGTAAGGGTCAAGGAAATTTTTTGATATACATGAAATTATCAAAACATGCTGTTAAAACTTTGTGTCAGATCATTTTGGAATAAAAGCTTTTATCACATTTATAAAGAAATACATTGCAATCTTTATATTCCTGTTGGGGAAATTATGTCATCATGAGCAAAATTTGAATACAGAATTGAACAAAATGGCAGCCCCCATGT
The DNA here is from genome assembly GCA_020152595.1 of Chiridota heheva. Taxonomy (NCBI): domain Eukaryota; kingdom Metazoa; phylum Echinodermata; class Holothuroidea; order Apodida; family Chiridotidae; genus Chiridota; species Chiridota heheva. The sequence continues at coordinate 532,265 of JAIGNY010000758.1, read as the reverse complement.
GTCGAATTCAAACATGAATAACCTGAGATAAGAATAAGATTTTGACTTGCTGTTTGTGGCAGTTGGTTAAGATTTTAATCATCTATCATATGAAATAATGATTGTATCAGACTTTATGTCTCCTTTAACTATAAAAAAAACAAAGATGAGGAAGTGATATAGCATGAGCGCATGAGTGGAAAATAATAAACCACTTGGGGTCATAGGGGAATCTGGTGAACGACTGAAAGATTGGTCCGCGGGGAGGAAAGGTGTAAAAGAGATTGACAAAACAGTCATAAACATACTTTCTATCAAGTCATGTATTTGACGTTGTAAATCCGGGTAATTTTTATATGATATTGGTTAACCCAAGGCGCGTTGGTTTTTTAGGATTTATTACATTTATCACAAACATTGACGAATAGTCAGTGTTCAGTAGCTCGATGATTTGCTAATTTTGCAAATTATCGTGTCCCGTGTATTTTTACACACCCTACTAAAACGGCAAGAAGTAAAATGGCAAAAAGTTATGTGTTTGGGACCAGGACCGCAATTGACAGCTACCCACGTCACTGCCGGAATGAAACTTATTTTCGAAGGATATCATAAACACGCTCTTAATGACTTAAACAATAAGAAGAAAGAGATAATTAATTCTGTCAAAACAACTCGCTTTAATGTAAATTACACATTACAACAATTTATCATCGGATTAGATGACGAAAATATTGTGTGGGATGATACTGCTTAGAAATTACTTATGCGACGACCCTCCCATTATTGTTGTTTATTTGTATGATTGACCGTTATGATGATGATGATGATGATGATGATGATGATGATGATGATGATGATGATGATGATGATGATGATGATGATGATGATGATGATGATGATGATGATAATGATGATGATGATGATGATGATGATGATGATGATGATGATGATGATGATGATGATGATGATGACGATGACGATGACGATGACGATGACGATGACGATGACGATGACGATGACGATGACGATGATAATGATGATGATGATGATGATGATGATCATGATCATGATCATGATCATGATCATGATCGTGATCGTGATCATGATGATGATGATGATGATGGTGATGATGATGATGATGATGATGATGATGATGATGATGATGATGATGATGATGATGATGATGATGATGATGATGATGATGATGATGATGATGATGATGATGATGATGATGATGATGACAATGACGATGACGATGACGATGATGATGATAATGATAACGACGACGACGACAACGATAATGATGATTATGTGATGGTGACGATGACGACGACGACGATGATGATGATGATGATGATGATGATGATGCGATGGTGATGGTGACAGTGATGAGAATATATTGTTTTGGATGGGGATAGTGACGTGTGTTGAGGTACTGATGGTGTAATAATATTGGTCATAAGTTTCAACGGTGTTGTAGTTGGCAATGGTTATAATGGTATGATGATGGGATAATACTTACCATAAATAATGGTGAGTATTGTGGTGTTGATGAAGACAGTGGCTGTGGTACTTCTGATGATAATTGGCTAATGGGGGATGATATTGACTGATGATGAGGTGGTGGTGAGTGGTGATGATTACGCGGAACTGTGATGTCGATGATGATACTGCATGGTTAGTTTATTCATGGTGATTATGTAGCCTGGTATTTATAACGATGATTCTTTCCTAATGATGATGATAATAATGGTAAAAATAATCACGCATAGCGGTCACGACAGTATTGATGATGATAACAATGACCAATACAGAAGTTAGATCGACATTCTTTTCGATATAGACAGCTAGATTGAGTTTCAATCATTCTCCTTTCTGCAATTCAATTCATTCATCCCTGTTTAGTAACATAAGACAGTCCTGGAACATGCCTATTAATAAAAACATGTGGAACACACGAGAATATTGAAGTCATGCAACCGGCTTGTTCAAATGTTACGTTAAGATTTCATAGTTTATAATTTATATACTTGAAATATTTATTTAAAAAAAAGAATTTGCAAAATGGCTGTTTCGCGTCTAAGATCCAATATCTATTGTCTATTATTTCCATTATTTCAAAAATGGTGAGGCAAACATATATCAAATGGTAATAGAAAATATTTAGCCATGACTTTAAAGAGGGTATTTTAATGAGTTTCAATTTTACCCTTGTAAAAGATATTTTCCCAGACACATTTCAAATTTGAAATATGTAACAATGCATACAATTTTAACTTTAGGACAGCAAAGAATTATGGGAAATATCATAAAATGGCAGCTTCCATGTGGCAAATTGTTCCTATTTTTAGAAACATTTGTGTTCCCATTAATAGGCATGCTCCCGGACTGTCTTTATGTGACTGAACAGGGATGAATGAATTGAATTGTAGGAAGGATCCGTCATAACAAGGTTCGTTTTGGGTCATTTACATCTGACCATCAAGCAATAAAACAAATGACTTACTTTCGAAGAGAGTGATTATTAATTACTTCACTTAAGGGATTCAGTGGAATTGAAGGTCAGCGACAAAGCTTAAATAATAAATGCACCTGATGGTTTGTTTTGATTTAAAAGAAAAAAAAGAAAATCGGACAATCAAGGCAGCACGATTTAATGCAGACAAATTTATTATAGAATGGTTGAGATAATTTTGCTTTGGGTATTATTTTTATCTTCGGTTATAATTTGGTAGCCTTTGTTATTATTCTTTTAGCTTCGACTATCATTTGTTAGCTTTCAAGACAGGTAACATTTGTAAGTTTCGTCACTATTTGATGGTTCCCGTTTTCATGTGTAGCTTCAATTACATTTTGTTACCTAACGATTTTTTAGCTTTCATCTGTTCAAAACGGTTACCAACTGTAAGTTGTATTACCACCTGATAGGTTCCGGTATCATATTTGTAGTTTCAATTATTACCCCTTTTCAGGTTTTCAGTCGGATGGCATTTGTAAGTTTCGTCATCACCTGTATAATTTGTATCTGTATTTTCGTCTTCATTTTTCAGCTCCGGTTATCAATTTTGAACTGTGATTAACATTTGTTAGCTACGAATTGCATTTTTTTTGCTTCGATCACTTCAAGTTTGTTAGCTTTCAAGATGGTTGCCATTTGTAAGTTTCGTCATCACTTGTCACAGCTCCGATACCTTTTGTTAGCTTTCAAGACACTTACTATTTATAATTTTCACCACCACCTGATAGTTCCCGGTATCATTTGTAGTTTTGATTACCTTTTGTTAGCTTTACGTGTTCAGTTAGCATTTGCAAGTGTCGTCATCATTTCTTAGCTCCGATTATCATTTGTTAGCTTAGACGGTTACCATTTGTTAGTTTCATCACAAACTGATAGTTTCCGCTATCATTTGTAGTTTCACTTACCTTTCGTTAGCTTTACGTGTTCGGCTGATATTTACAAGTTTCGTCATTATTTCTTAGCTCCGATTATCATTTGTTAGCTTTGAAGACGGTTATCTTTTTAGTTTCATCTTCATTTGATAATTCCCGGTATCATTTGTAGTTTCAATTACCTTTTGTTAGCTGTACGTATTCTGTTAGCATTTGCTTCGTCATTATTTGTTAGCTCCGATCATTATTTGTTAGCTTTTAAGAGTTTAATTTCGATTACTTTTCTAGTCAGTTGGCATTTGTAAGTTTATTCCTCACTTGTTATTTCTGATTTATGATCTGTCGTATCGTCATCATAGTTTTAGCTTCGATTATCATTTGTTAGCTTTCAAAATGGTTGTCATTTGTAAGTTTTGTCATCATTTGATAGTTCCTGGTATCATTTGTGTTTCGATTATATCTTTTGCGTTTCGATTTTACCTTTTATTATAGCTTTAGCTTTACACTTTTAGCTTTATTGGTTTTTTGCTGTAGTTATCATTTGATAACTTTGTCTATCATTTGTAAACTTCTGTAATCACAAGTTCATCATCACGTGATATCTTCCGCTATCTTTTATTACCTTTGAAGTTGGTTGCTAATTGTAAACTTTGTTATCGCCTGTTAGCCTCAGTTAGCATTTTCGATTTCGGTTATAATTTGTAAGCTAAGATTATAATTTGTTAGTATTGGTAATCATCCTTAGTTTACTAGCTTTGGTCACTATTTGTAAATTAAGTTTCGGCTATCATGTTGTCGCATCGGCTGTTATTTATTAGCTGAAGTTATTTGTTATAATCGGTTATCATTTGTTACCTTCGGTATTTATTTGTAGCATTGATTAACATTTTTAGCTTTGGTTGTAATATGTCAGCTTCAGTGACAATTGTTTTAGCTGCAGCGACTTTCATTATTTTATTAGCATCGGTGATCATTTGTCATAGTTTTGGTTATTATCTGTTAGTCTCGACTATCGTGTTTACGTTTCGGCTGTTATTTATTGGCTGGGGTTAATTGTTATATTCGGTTATCATCTGTTACATTCGCTGAGTATTTCCTAGTAATGGGTATCATTTTGTAAACTTTGTTTGTAATTTGGATGTTTTGTTCCTAATGTCGCAGTAACAGTAATTGATAACAATTGGTTATTTTCAGTTGGCACACTGCAGCCTCTTTTCCTCCTCTAATACAAAGAGATGGTGTCAAAATTCTTCAAACGCAAAGATTGGTCAAATTTTCAAAATGAACAGCTTAAAAAACGGTGACAGCATGCAATGATATTTTTTATATTTCCTTTTTCATCATTTCTTTATTCCAAAATGAGTTAAATTGATTCCAAAATTGGTCAAAAAACAAATTTCGATTAAACTTATTCCTAAATATTTTGGTCATATTCGTGATCAAAACTTTGTTCATTTTGTATAAAGCTAGTTCTACTTCTTTCATAAATTAGCATTTACAATGCCGTTATGCCTTGTATATAATAGCTTAATCTATATCAAATGTATCTAAAATAAAACCATCAAACCATAACAACGCGCTCATGATTTGGTCTCTTTCTTCAAACTGTGATTTAAAAAGCAGTCAATCTCATTAGAAAACTTAATTACCATTCAGCTCATGTTAATGAACCCCGATATTCATTTCGTTTGATTTATAATTTTTAGAGCAGGAAAAAATTCTACACTGTCATGAAATTTGACCGCTTTTTGCTTATTCGTATCCATTCAGCTCATTTTCCGAACAAAATTACTGCTGACATTCAAATTAGACCTTTATTTTATGCAATCTTTCTCAATAAACAATATTTCATGACTGTGATTTAATCATCTACGCACGATGGCTTAATCTCTGGTGATGCTCAGGCCCGTATTGTTTCAACTCCCATGGTAGTTGTCATGGAGTCGCACGACGGCATCGCGACGTCTTTAGGGAGTTGTTTTGAACCTAGCTAAACAATACAATATGTATCATTGTACAAAAGATACAAAAACACAGAACATGACGAAGATTTCATCTGTGCTTAAACTGTACTTACATTTGTCCGTATAGAAGCAACAAAATTACATGGAGTTTATTTGCGATTTAGTTTAATTTGCTATAATTAAGAAACTGGCTCGGTGAACGTGCATGAAGGAGAAAACGTTTCGTTTTGTCTTTGTTAAAATGAAACACGATCAGATGATTGGAGAGTGAAACAAGATCAAATGTCTTTCTTCATTGTTAAAAATGTAACAGTTATCATAAACAATGGAAGTATACTGCGCGAGAAGGTATAACTTTAAGGGTAAGAACAATTAAGAAACGGGCGAGAAGCATTCACGCTTTGAATTATTGATTAGTTCGATTTACAGACGAATTCGTAAATAGAACAAAAATGGTTTGAAAGATGTATCAAGATTTTGCACATATTTGTACCATCTTAAAAACACGATCAATTGTTAACCCGATGTTAAGGCTGAGTTATTCTTCCTCTTGACACGCTACTTATTTCATTGAAGATTAAAAAAAAAGGCTTTTAGCGCATTTCTTTATGTATATCAAACAAGGCCTTTAAGGTTTACAGGAAATACTTACAGGAAAATGAATATAAAAATTGTACACGATACGGAAGTCAATAACAATGATAGAACGATTCTAAAAACGGCAAGAAACCAATTAAGATGATTTTGTCGGATAAATGCGTGTTTGGCTCGAAGCGGAGAAAGAAAAGTACGTATTTTAGGTTTCTTAACAACGTCTGGAATAAGAGGAAAATAAAAAATATCTAATTTCTTATTTGCTGTATCTTCTTATTGATGAGAATAATTTAGTCATCACTTTTCGAAATCAAGGCCGAAGTGAAAGAAGGTAGTTTTCGTGGAATGCAAAGAAATTGCTATATTGGGAGCAAAAAAAAAGGTAACAGAATGGAGTAACTTTCTAACAAATTAACTGAAGTGCATGCGGCAAGATCGGAAGATGTTCAGACCATAGGCAGATAGGGAGCTTGTTACTTTGACAGCTCTCTGTTCAAAGGTATTCGAGGAAAAGCATTGACATAGTACAGGTATATGAAGCAACTGCAACCTTTAGGAAATGATAATACAACATTTTTGTAACTCCATACAAAACTTGATATTACCATTGCAGTTTCAATTCGTATGTAAAACTTTGCGTTAAATTAGTTAAAAATATTTTTTTTGGTATCTTGATTAAACTGTTCAAGGACTGCTCAACTGATGGGAAGTCTAGGTTATACTATAGACCTTTTCAAATCTGAATCGGCGATTTCCGGATAACTAATTTAAGTAATGTCACATGGCCGTATCCATAATGAACCAATCGTATATTGGAGGAATCTTATTAACCAATAAAATACTAGAGGAATCTTGGCCGTCTGCACAATTCACGCACGGTATGGGACCAAGCGTATGAACAAATGTTTTCAAGCGCACGTATCATACGTGCGTTATACATAAAGAACATACGGTATTGCTGCTTCCATTTCCCCCTCAAACCTGCACCTGATTGGTTGGGAAACAAAGGAAAAGTTGCCCCAGCATTTTATTGGTCGAAGTACTGAAGAAATCACGTTTGGATAAGCTCGGTTTGAAAAGGTCTATAGACAGATAGATATCCTATGTATAGAATGTGTGGTTGCATCTGGCATTCAAGGAGTTATATGCATGTATGCGTTACAAAATTATAATATATCAGATATAAAGATTTTAAAAATAAACTTTTTGTTATAGAATGAAAATAAAAATGGGGTTCTGTTCTTGCGATTGAGTTAGGCAACCATTTTTGCTGTATGCAGTATATGCGTGGTTATATGGGGGGACAATTGGTATGCTGGTATGGTATAATCGTGGAATGTTGTTTTTTAAGTATAACAAGTAGCCTCTAAAGTACTTAAACTTCAGACAATTTTTGTTACATTTGTAGCAAAATTTCGCGGCCCAATAATCATTTTCGATTTTTACGGTGGTATGTGTCTAAAAGGAAGGAAGAGGGAGAATGGAGGGGAGGGGGAGGAGGACAGAAAAACTGATTCAGAAAATTCAAGAAAGAACAATTTATGACTGAAAGAAAAGGCATTCTCCCATAAATAAATTCAAAAGTGAACGCCGCCGTCTGGTAATGTCACTTCCGGTTTTCAATTTTTCTTATTGATTGCGGGAAGTCTGTGTGATGTTATGATTATAAAAAATCGCTTTTTTCAAATTTGATATAAAGATACCATTTTCAGATTTGGAAACAGTAGTTAAAAAGATGATGGTAGTGACGTATTACCAAAGATAGATTAGCTATATATTTGTAAGATGATAGGCCTATAGGCTATAACAGTTCGCTTTAGAACATAATGATAATCAACAAAGTTTGTCAAAAAGGATCAATAGCAAAAAGTAGAGCAGAGTAAAGAAACAGTGGAGAAACGTCATCGCCTACAAATCTGGACCTTTTTGCATATTTGATTGTCATTTGACCTTTAATTAACCTTGTTTTTAGGGGAGGGGGTGGATGTTGTACCTCATGCTTCAAAGGTTGTACAGAAACAAAGAAGACAAAAAGAAATCAACATCACCAACAAGAACCCCTTTCTCATCAATTCCACCTCCACCCCCCCCCCCCTTCCCCACTGACACAAATCGAATATTTCGGACAGAATTTCAACGACACCGAATGTCAAATATATGCTGGGAACAGAAAAAAAAATGAATAAGAGGCATATACATCATGCAGTCGTGAGGTTTTTTTCCAACACAATTTAGACTCAAAATTAATCTTGATAGAGCCGTTACATTTTACTATAAATGACAATCCTTAAAGGGTGTAGTTTATATAAGATATATGATATGACAGTTAAGTATACCTTCCGTCTGATCATTGAATTGAATAATTCACTTTATACTACGTTAGTCTTTACATTCCGAGCTAAAAACTTAACTCTTCATATATCGTTCATACATTTATGACGCAATGATATCCATTTTACTATCTGGACGACAGCAAACTACCATCAGGGGATTTTCCAAACGTCAGCTTTATTCTGATATTAGGGTATCAGGGTATTGAACCGTAAACCCCTTATAAAGTCATGGGTATTTGTCATACATAGCTCATTAACCACAGAGATAAAGGGATTTTAAAATTTGTGAAGAAAAACGAAAATATTGTAAGTCATTCCGACTCGTGAATATTGAAAATTAATCCAAAAAATGTTTTCTAATATATCTTTAGAAAACGTCATATTCTGCATGCATACAAAATGATTTTATTGATGTCTATTATGATTTTTTTAAGCACGAATTGGTCGCTTATATTAGAGTAATTAGGAATACATGTTTTGTTTTTTGTCTGTGTGTGCACATGCGTTGGGTTTATGTTACTACACGATCTGCCCAGAATATTATATCAATCTATGAAGAAGACTATTATGGTATTGTTGCCACATTCTGCGTTGTCAATTCGCTTGTCGAGGACTGAACAAGAATTATAATTGGATTGGTACATGTACAATGATTTTCCTTTCATTCGTAATAAACTCTAATCACTTAAATGGGAATGTAAATCAATAATTCATTTGTGGAATATGATTATAATATACGAGACATAATAGCAATATGTGCAATGAATCATGTAGGTAGGCAGTGGTTTAATCATTCGGCAAAGGGGAGTTATCGTACATTCAGTTTGTGAAATTCGTTCCGTGATTAGTCAATCGGAATTGTATTATCTTTTTAATGCATGCAGCTATTTGAAGTAAGTTGTATAAGGACATTGTAAGTTATGATGCACGAATAGGTAGACTTCTGTATATTCTTTAAGGCCTTCTATCGTGATTAAAACGTGACGGCGTATATTTTATTCCAAAACGATTACTGATTGGCACTAGCAGTATATAAGTACTCAGTGGAGGATTGTATTTCGACCAATCAAATCACACGAATTGATATATTCACGTTAGAGACGAGAAAATTAAAGTAGTCAAAATGTGTATAATTAATTTTCTTAAAATACATTAACAATTGTGCAGAAAGCAAGATGAGAGCGCCAAACTTCTACGGTAGACTTTAGGGGACAGACACAAGTTGTAAACGTGAATATCTCTTTACGGAATAAGATATTGACTTAAGTATAGTTTCTTCCCCACTTTGTTTGGTTGGTTTACCAAGGTTTATAACGTCCTAGCAGACCTCCATTGGAGTATTTACATAAAGACGCACACGGCCGTTTTTTTTTTTACCAGTCGTGGAACACTTGTTGGAGACCCACCGGGAATCGAACACGGGACGCTAGATTGGAAAGCTGAAGCTTTATTGCAATGCCACGGAGGTCTCTTTTTGTTTCTTGTAAAATCCTCTTTCGTCAAAGACGAACTTGTTAGACCATTTAACTTTATGGACGGAATTAAAGCCCATAGACCACCTTTACAATCAATCATTTATTATATTTAGTGTTCTAGACCATCGGCCCTTTTCATGTTATGAGGTGCACACAAGTTTTCAAAAAATGATATTTTTACTTCAGCTTTTCATCCTTCAGTTGATTTTCCAAACATGTGGTCGTACCACATTTTCGATAGTAAACCTGCAATGGCTTATTGATTCGGATACAAACAGTAGACAGTTGCGGATGTAACTAACCTTATTCAATAAAAAATACAATGAAACGATGCAAAATATTACTGAATTTGATGTTTTCGTTGCGAAGAATTATGCAAAAGAAGTCATAGATTTATATTATAAGAAAACTCTAAACAGATAAAGATGAAATTTACAGAGACTGGGGTAATCAGAGATGGGTTTAGCACGGTGCGTGTGTGGAAAAATCACAAACTAAGTAATGTATGTTCAAATTTCTGCTAAAGCCTGATGGTAAAAGCTAAGATGTTGAAGTACGATTCCAATGTTAAAATCCGATATTAATATACAGCATTCATCTGGGCCTAATTTCATAACTTAGCGTGGTCTTGTCCACTAGTAGTGGTCTTGTCCACTAATTGCGATATTGAAAATCCAAATTGTGGTCTTGAATACAATAAATAGTGATGCGGAATACAGTGTTAGTTGAATTATGAAAGGTTTCCTTCTGTTTCCTTGAAACGCTGCATTTCATAATGACTCGGATGCAGGGTTTTTAAAGATCTATGTTCTTTTTGGGGCATAAGATTAGAAGGGTGTGGCTCACGAGAGTCGGGCCTGGACCTCCATTTTCGACGCCTTTGGCTGTTTGGTGTCTCCATGAATTAATGCAGTTATGAAATCCCTAAGCTTAAATTAGGCGCTGACACTCATTGATTTAAATTAGGTGCTGACACAAATCGACTTAAATTAGGTGCTGACACTCGTCGGCTTAAATTAGGTGCTGACACCCGTCGGCTTAGATTAGGCACTGGCACTCATTGGTGTAAAAAATGGTTCTGGCAAACAGCACAGTATTCTGTATGGAGCAGGATGAACAACTTCAGTACCCTCTTGCGAATTCTCATCAGCTGATATAAAAAAAGGTATAGTATTTTTTGTCCGTGTCAGATTGAGTTTACCGTCAATTTTGTTAGATATTTAATCGTGTATGTATTAAAAAAAAATACTTACATAGAAAAATATTTAATCGTGCATGTACTAAAAAATAACAATTTTGTACCGAAAATGCTGGGAAGGAAATATTAATTACTGTTTTTTCTTCTTCTTTTTGGTTTATATGTGACTTAATCTGTACTGAGGGCGTTTTTACTAACTGACCAAGACGACATTCTACATCCAAGCAATGCAGGGTCATTCGTCAAAAACTGATTTTATTTTTAAGCTTAAACCTAAAAATGTGTGAAGGGGTGGGGGTGGGGGAGGGAGGGGAGGGGAGGGAGGGGGGGGGGGGGTAAACAGGAGTAAAACAGTCTTCAACTTTTAAAAATAAGATAGGCCTATCAAGTCCCTCCAGCAACTGTCCTGCACATAGATAAGAAGATAAGATAAGATCAATTTATTTCGTCCAAAACAATAGATGGAAATTTGTCGCCTTGTAGCAAAACATACAAAGATATTTAAAAATCATAGTTACATAAAAGTTATATGAAAAACAATTAATTAGAAAAAATAAAAAGTTCTCAGTAAATATTATTCAATGATAAAAACAATTAGGTCAAGAGATGCAAATATATATATATATATATATATATATATATATATATATATATATATATATATATATATATATATATATATATATATATATATATATATATATATATATATATATATATATATATATATATATATATATATATATATATATATATATATATATATATATATATATATATATATATATATATATATATATATATATATGCCTCTATATATATATATATATATATATATATATATATATATATATATATATATATATGTATATATATATATATGCCTATATATATATATATATATATATATATATATATATATATATATATATATATATGCCTATATATATGCCTATATATATGCCTATATATATACATATATATATATTTATGCCTATATATATGCCTATATATATGCCTATATATATATATGCATATATAGATATATGCCAATATATATGCCTATGTATATGCCTATATATATAAATATATATATGCCTAAATATATATATATATGCCTATATATATGCCTATTTATACTTATATATGCCTATATATATATATATATATATATATATATATATATATATATATATATATATATATATATATATATATATATATATATATATATATATATATATATATATATATATATATATATATATATATATATATATATATATATATATATATATATATATATATATATATATATATATATATATATATATATGCATATATATGCCTATATATATTTTCCGTTGAAAATTAGACAGTGATTTAGAAAGATTTTTAACTAATATCAATACAAATTGTCCTAAACACTCCTGAAGAAAAACAAATACGCGTGCGGGCATCTGTGACACCTAATGTGTTTGTACCGTTGTACGTACATAACAAATTATACGTACCGTTGTACGCGCACGCATGTCTACTGCCGGTACAACTGATGGCAAGCATGAGTGGTCAAAAACGCCAATAGAGTTTAAAAGACTTCTTCCGAAAGAAGGTCAGCAAGAATGTCACTTGTTCATTTTTCTTTGGAAAAAAAGAGAAAAAATGCCCAAAGCGCCAAACACGCCCAAGAAACCATGCTAAAAACGAGGCTTCTGGGTGGGGATGGGGGTCGAGGTCCTTGGAGAAATAAAGCTTCAACCCCCCCAAGAAAAAAATTGTCCCTACGCCACTGTACATATATATATATATATATATATATATATATATATATATATATATATATATATATATATATATATATATATATATATATATATATATATATATATATATATATATATATATATATATATATATATATATATATATATATATATATATATATATATATATATATATATATATATATATATATATATATATATATATATATATATATATATATATATATATATATATATCAACATATGTAGTCGAACAAAAGAATTTGGTGTTTCCAAGTGTTCAAAAACCTTATGCAAACTTATTAAGAATGCATCGTCAACACTTCTTTTGAATTTGTAGACAAATTGCATGGGATTCAGAATAACACCATTCTCATTTACCAAAAAGTTAGGAAGAAGTTTTTCAAAACATTTCATAGTAGGTCGAAGTAAGTGCCACTGGGACGTTAGTCATTTAGGGTGGTAACTGTATTTGATTGTGGCACTGGAGAGATTGCGGATGATTTCCAAATAACAGGGATCTCCAGTATTGATTGTATCCTGAAATTTTTCAGTGTAAATATGTGCCATTTGAGCAGAACATATAACTGTATAACTTAATTACTTTTTTACTTATACGATCTGGCCCAATGGCTTTATGTACATTTTCTGGAAAAAAAGTATTTGAACGTTATCTACTAATAAAGTAACCCTGTCAATATTATCACACACATCAGTTAGCATTGCACTGCAGAGAGAAAACTGTTCATATCAATAAAATCAATCGTGATTGAAAAGAATGGAGAAAGTCATAAATTTCTATAAAAACGCATAGCAACACCTAAAATGTTAAAATTTTAAACGATATTGATGAGTATTTGTTGTTTTCAATGGAGTTCGAAGCAATTAAGCTAACAGGCTAATCGGCTTATGTAAAGCTTAAGGTCAGAATGCTATATTTCATAGGTCATCTTTTCTTTTTAGGCCTGAGTGTTGAAGACAACTGCGAATGATAAATGTCACAGCTTAAAGAGAAAATCTCGTCAAAAGAAAATTGTTGACACAGAAAAAATCTGCGGCATATATACCATCAACGTCACTTCTGCTGCAGTTTTTAATTGGCTTGTCGGTATGTGTGTAAATATTATCCGCCAATCAGAAACGTTAAACTATATTGTATGGTTTTCTCCACATTAACGTGAAAACTGGCCTTTAATAGCTAGCTGTCAATAGGCAGATAGGTGTTTTTTTAATATGTTGTTTTTATAGTTTTCTATACCACACATGTTGAAGGAAATCAGCTAACCACCTGCCTGCGTGCTAGCAAAAATATGTAAATTGATTAGTTTTACAATAAAAATACACGTCCTGTATGCTTGCACGATCTTTCATGCAAAAACATGCATCTTCGTCACAAGTATAACACGTTTTTTTACAATATTATAACGAAATCTTTTACAAAGAAAAAAATTAAAGGTGACGGTTACTTATCGATTCAAGTCGATATTCGTTATCTCTGTATATTCAACTGACTGAGTGGCACCGTAACAGTTTGTCAGGCTGCATGTCAGTATTGATCAAAGAATGAATTAGGATCAAAGACCCGCGATCGCTGGTTAAGCCCTACTGACCATCTGGCTACGTCCAGTTATCGTGCATGTCGTGTGTTTATTAATTCCATAATCATCTAATTAAGATGGTGGTACGCATGTTTCGAGATTTCTCTTATGTTGATAATAGTAATGCAGCGAACAATGGCTATGACCACAGGTTCAAGTATTATTTTGTTGAAATCTTTTAATGATTTGGCTGTTTACTTACATCGTTCAGGCTTGCATGATTTCATTTTCAGATCTTGGGGTCATGTTTACCAGCGCGATTCACGCTCCCGACCGGGAGATCTCCTGATTGGGAGATCAAGACATGCGCAGTGACCATACTTTGAATTGTTGTTAATAATAAGTTCAGCCGTTAATGATACTTTGTTTTTAAAATTCTGTAATTCTAAACTTACTTTGAGAATGATATTGAAATTCATATTTCTGTATAATTTGAGCTTTGGTTGGTGACTTAAGTGTTAAAATCTGCTCTTCAGAAAGTATTGAAATGAATTTTTGAAGATTACTTTAAAATTCCCGAGTAAAAGGCAAATTTACGCTGGTGAAAATGATTTTATCATTCTGTTGCGCCAATAAAATTATAATAATTCGCATGCATGGCTTAAATCTATCTTACCGTTCGGGGAGGTGGACCAAACTGTTTACACGTATTTATCTCCAACTTTTCCCCACCAAAGCCATCGTATGGGTGCAGCCTGCCCCGCTCTTTTTGTAGAACTAATTTAGCACATAACCTTGATGTCCAGTTAACGAAGTAGCAACAGATAAGTTGCCTGTACGTTCTGGTAAGAGGCTAATGGACATGCAGGAATTTTTATAATGTTTGAAAGAGTAATCATATCTGAGCAGATCAGTTTTTGTATCATGAAAAACGCAGACAGCTCAAAAAATTTATTTAGGCCTATTTCTTTATATTTCTTTCCTAAATCTTGAACACTCAAAATGATGGAAAAGTCTATGATTCTTACTATAATTTTTTTTGGGTATGACAAAGATTCAAAAATTAAGAAAAGTTCGAAAGTGCGCAAAGAACTATGATCGGAAGATAGAGCTTTAAACAACAAAAGATACAAAAGAAAATAGCAAGTTTGCCCTATGACATTAGCCCTATAGAATATGTCAAATCATGGCTAAGATATAAACACGCTGCCAAATGGTAAATATTCATCCGCCTTTGATGAAATATTTTTCTACGCAATTTAGCTAATATTGCCCCTATACATGTACGCACGCAATTTAGCTGATATTGCCCCTATACATGTACGTACGCACTTTAGCTAATATTGCCCCTATACATGTACGTACGCAATTGAGCTAATATTGCCCCTATACATGTACGTACGCAATTGAGCTAATATTGCCCCTATACATGTACGCACGCAATTTAGCTAATATTTCCCCTATACATGTACGTACGCAATTTAGCTAATATTGCCCCTATACATGTACGTACGCAATTGAGCTAATATTGCCCCTATACATGTACGTACGCAATTTAGCTGATATTGCCCCTATACATGTACGTACGCAATTTAGCTAACATTGCCCCTATACATGTACGTACGCAATTTAGCTAATATTGCCCCTATACATGTACGTTCATATACCTTTAAAACAATGATCAATTAATAATGAATTGAACAAGCTTTTTATGAACTGATGAATGCGGTTTAGGTGATTAGCTTTCGTTTAGCATGCAGTTTACAGGTTTTTATCACAAGATTGAGTCTGGTTTATGTATCCATTGAATATCTATTAAAAACAAAAGGATTAATCATAATAAAGCCCAACACTGGAGGACCGAATTACTCAAAGTGAAATTAACGTTAAACACAAATAAACATGCATTAAATTGTATTATAAAATTTATATGGAGTATTTCCATTGTTATATGGCCCGTGCATTCAATTTCTGTAATGCACGACCTTGAGTATTTTGCTTATTTTTACAACAGGTGAATTTTCTTAAGAAAGCGAAAAAACATATGTAACTTTTCTTGTTTTTCATTCTTTGTTGTTGTTTTTTATGCATTTTAAACAATTTAGCACGGAAATTTTATATCAAAAAAAAAGATTAATGTTGGGGTGGAGTGTTTATATGCATATTTAATGCACGGTTCAAAGGACTTTGCACTCGGAAATGGCCCTCCTAGAGTCAGGCCCTCCTAGAGTCAGGCCCTCCTAGAGTCAGGCCCTCCTAGAGTCAGGCCCTCCTAGAGTCAGGCCCTCCTAGAGTCAGGCCCTCCTAGAGTCAGACCCTCCTAGAGTCAGGCCCTCCTAGAGTCAGGCCCTCCTGAGTCAGGCCCTCCTAGAGTCAGGCCCTCCTAGAGTCAGGCCCTCCTAGAGTCAGGCCCTCCTAGAGTCAGGCCCTCCTAGAGTCAGGCCCTCCTAGAGTCAGGCCCTCCTAGAGTCAGGCCCTCCTAGAGTCAGGCCCTCCTAGAGTCAGGCCCTCCTGAGTCAGGCCCTCCTAGAGTCAGGCCCTCCTGAGTCAGGCCCTCCTGAGTCAGGCCCTCCTGAGTCAGGCCCTCCTAGAGTCAGGCCCTCCTAGAGTCAGGCCCTCCTAGAGTCAGGCCCTCCTAGTCAGGCCCTCCTAGAGTCAGGCCCTCCTAGAGTCAGGCCCTCCTAGAGTCAGGCCCTCCTAGAGTCAGGCCCTCCTAGAGTCAGGCCCTCCTAGAGTCGAACCATTCTACTCGTGTCAAAGTCTTTACCTAGATACGCATATAAAAACTCCACCACAACATTAATCTCTAATTATCATGGAAAATGTACGGTCGTGGTATAACTGTATCACCAGGTATAACGCGTGCCTCCATAGGCCTAATATACATTCTGAGAGTCCTTTTCTGTCGCTTTATCTAAAAAGAATTCGTGGAATAGATGTGTTTTGTAAGACTTAACAAACGTTTCCACTTATCTTGGTCTATTGATACGTATCTCTCTCTTAATCACGCCCACTGCTAATTCAATTAAATTTGCAAGTTACATCCACTTCAGCAACTGCGTTATTTCAACTTGTTGCAATTATCATACGAAAGAATTGGCATGACCTTGCCCGAATTTACCATTTGGCATGCAAGTTTGTATATCATCACCTGTATATTGATGTTTTTCTTTGGTAAACATATTTGTAATATGCTTCTGTCAGGTGATGTAAAACATTGCAAGTTTTTTTTTGCTCATGTAACGTGTCAGCAGAGTGTGGTGACGTGTGATAGCAATTGGACCTGCCATTTTGTTTGTATAACAATGGAAGATACTGCAAGTGGCCATATATGCGAATAGGCCCAAATTTTCTATGGACCTTTTTCAAATCTGAATCGGCAATTTCTGGATAACTAATTCAAATAATGTCACATGGCCGAGATTCACGTGACCATAATGGATCAATCGTATACTGGGGGAATCTTATTGACCAATAAAATCCTAGAGGAATCTTGGCCGTCTGCACAATTCACGCACTATATGGGACCAAGAGTATAAAAAAATGTTTTCAAGCGCACGTATCTTACGTGCGTTATACATAAAGAACATACGTATTGCTGCTTACATTTCCCCCTCAAACCTGCACCTGATTGGTTGGGAAACGAAGGAAAAACCCCCACCCCCCTCCCTCCCCCGCCTCCACAAGCATTTTTTTGGTCGAAGAACAATCAGAGATCAAATCCCTATTGTATATAGAAAATGTTTCATCCACTGAAGACCAGGCTAGGCCCCTTATCGTGAGCGTTCTCTAAGTCTTTGCAGTGACTATAGACATTATAGAAGGTAACCATGCATAGTCACACACTAATCAACGTAGATTACAAAATTTGCATAAAATATGCAAATCGTGCTGTAATCAGCTTACTTGGCACGTGTGAAGGCAGCATCAGCTAAATAGCTTTAAAATATATTTAAAACAATATCATAAGCGTCCATTTACAGCATTTTATTTATCACATCAATTTGCATATTTACTGCAAATTTTGTAAAATATATATGGCGATATTCGTCTGTTCGTGTTTCTTTCGAAAATCCATTGTTTTTTAAATGTCTCCTATAATACTTTGAAGTCATACAGCAAATTTTCTCTTAAAGTTTTTTATTCTTCTTCAGTTCTTGCCATGCTCCCAATGAAATACTAGCAAGAACAGACTTTTCCATGCATAATTAATTTCAGTGACTAAGATTTAGGAAATATATTAAAAGAATTACATAAAGATTTTGAGCTGACTGCCCAGTATGCATCACAACGTTCGCATGAAATCAAACTTTGTTCATGCATACTCGAAAATTTCTCTAAAAGCGATGGGTTGTTTTGTTATCATGCTGTTCTTTTGCTTTTGTTTTATTTTGGGAAGGGGAGAGATAGTGGTTGAATATCTTCATTAATCATAAGCCTATATAGGCCTGAAATTATCATGATGATCAGATGAGATTAGCATGATTTAGAAATATTGAATCCAAGTGGGTTGCCACTGCCTTGTACTGTTGTATCACTAATTTTCGTGAAAGGTATCAGACTGATTTAGCCGTTATTCTGTTAATTCTTTCTTTTTATCTGCAAGTATAAATGTGTAATTCCATCTTTGAGTTAAAACTTTTCTTCATAAATTAGATAGGTACTCATGCATGGTTTTCGGAAATTCAAAAAGTGCCCGAACATGCATGTTTAAAGAGCATGTCTCACGAAAATTGCTTGACACGCATCTGTTATTTCCGCGGCAGTTATTGACTAGCTTATTAGCATAATTTGTGTGTAAATTGGCCTACATAGACCAATCAAAACGTTGTATTGTATTGTATATGTATGTGTACGTTGACACAATAAAACTGTCCTTTAAACATAACCTGCGCACTTATTTGAAAAAAATGAGACCCCGTGTTTCCCAATTAAATTTCAATGTACGTCGATTGACAGTTAATGCCATGAATCACCCTCTCGTTAGTTTTGTTTACATGCAAATAAGCCGTGTCCTCACTCTCACCGTCCTAATGTAAATAATAACAGCCTAATAATAACATGGTATAAACAATGACTTTGAAATTGTTCTGTTTTTTTTTTTCTTCATCAGTTTCGTATCAATACGTTGGTTGTCGCATGATTCCAAGGATGAAGCAAGCTTTTTCTGGATACGCGGCAAGAAATTTAACTTTGGGTTCGGCATCCAAGCTGCCAGGTGAGCAGGTGATTGGAAGCGATCAGGTGCATGGACTTCAAAAATCGATCGCGGTAAATTGCTAGTCTAATCAGAAGTGAATGTTTTTCGCCCGTAAATATCGTGCAACCTCTTCGTCCACGGAAGATGCATCAGTTTACTAACTGATACAGCGAGTTTTAAAAGAGCGAGTTATCAAACATGAGTTAGCCTTCAGGTGCTTCCTCAGAAATAAAAAAAGATTTCGACCTATACCTGTATACTATCCTACATGCATACACACTTTAAGAAAATTGAAAGATCAGAGATTAAATAATCTTCCCCATGGTGTATGAAATGATTAATCCGCACTGAAGACCAAGGCCCCTTATCGCGGACGTTCTCCAAGTAGTGAGTACCAGTGTTCTGCCATGCAGTGACGAAGGCCGACCATTGCCATAGATTACTGCAAAAAATCAGGGCGACGACGACGACGAGTGAACACACAATTACATGACGGGGTCGTCGCCTGCGTATTCGGTTATGATAGTAACAGCTATCACGAAACGCTTAATACGACCCGGACGAGAACACAGGCACGACGTACGGACAGACATAACATCGACAACCAAGTCAATGTCCACGGCCTTTGATAACCAGTAGTGGTACACTGGCGTGTCTACCGAACCCAGGCTTGAACCCAGGGTCTCGTGGTCTGTAGACAGGTATAATAACCGCTACACCACAGTAGGTAGATAACTGGAAAAAATCAGTTCACCGCTCACTAAAATAAAAAAAAGATAAAAAAAAAGAAGATTAATGAACTTTGAAATGATCTTTTAAGAAAAATAGAAATGTCCGTTTGACGTTCAGGCTTTCCATTTGTTGTTATTTAAAAACTCATACAAATGAAAGTGAATTCAACTTGAAAGTTAGCTTATGAAGGTTCACCTCTAAGATGAGAGGTGGGGGCAAGAACCCAAAATATTTCTCCGCTACAAGCGAAAAATTGTACTGGTAAAATAAGTTTCTGTCAAACATTTCAAGTTGCTGCTAATCGGCCCCAAGGAAGCATGCAATCGGGAAGGTAAAATCCTCTTAGGGGAAGTTTACCCATTTCCCCCACACCATCCCACCGCCCCCACCCCACCCCGCACTTTATACGCCTATGTGATCATCAAAAGATCCAAAGTCCATCAAAACATTCAGATACAACTGATTCGACTTAAGAGTGTGTCACTTCCTCACACGTCCAGGCTCCATCTTGCGAATTTTTGACGCCCTCTTTCGTAAAACTGGATTACCTCATATGCAATCGCCCGTAAATCTCCGACGTCGCGCAGCATTCCAAAACACTCGTAATCGCCTTAATGTGTGGCCTTTATCATTTCGATGTTTGTTTTTCCCGACCCGACCCCGTCAACCCTTACGTCCTATCTGTGAACCTGGTATCTATCAGTTTTGTCATATTTACGACACAGGTATGTTTGAAACAATGTAACACAAACGTCACGCGTAGATCCCAACTGTGATACCAGAATACAGGGCACTACAGCTATCACAACTTTGTGAAGGTTTGAAATAATCACTATCAAGGAGGTAATAATGTAAAATGAGAACACCCTGTTTCAACCATGGGTGTATCATATTACTGTTTGAACCAAGGAGTTGCTACCTGGCTTGAATAATGTAACACTTCGGTGGTTTAATTCAAGGGCGAGTGACAATGGCGGCGATTTCTTTTCAACATTGGGAGGACGAACCCAGACAGTGGTGTAGCCAGCCATGTAGGCTTTATATAAGGCTTCATTCTTTAGGGGGACATAATGATATTCGTTCCCCCTTCTAACAAAATTATTGGGGGACATGTCCCCCTCCCTTCTACCCCGGGATCACCGCCTATGGTGAGTGATATCCAGTGGCGTCGCGCTCGGGGGTTAGCGGGGGATGTAGCGACAGGATCCCAACTGTTAGGGGGCCCCAAACTTAGGTAACGGGAAAAAATGTATTTATACAATGTAAACCCTGGGCTCGAATAGAAAATCTATATGGGACACTAAAATTACAACAAGAACGTGGAAATGATTGATGCAAGGCTTCAAAAGTATCAAAAATATCTCTCGTTTTAGGGGCCTTAGCCAATGAGATACTTCGCTCAAAAAAAGGCACCCGGCGGTTGCCCCGGGCCATGCGTTGCTGCGCGACGCCACTGGTGGCATCTAATAAATTCAAACAATGGAATCACATAAGACAATACCAGAGCGCTCAGCAACATATGACGTAAAACTGACATATTTCAGGAATAATATATTGGCCCAAGAATTATATAGAAAGTTGTACAAACGTCAGTTTTTCAGCGATCTAATATGATAGTTGCTTTTTAAGGTTTAGATTTTGAAATAATCTAGACCAAAGACCTTCAAGTGTCATTTAATTGACTTGCTTACTGGGTCCAGATTTTTGGTGAGGTCCACTCCCAGACTGGCTGCATGGCTTCATGGGAAAGAAAGCTTTGTCATAAACAAGGGCATATCCAGCTGTCCAGGAGTTTTAAAAAGGGGGTACAAAGTCAAGTAATAAAAATCGTTCTAAATTTGATGGTGTGCGATCTATACACTAAACACAAATAACACAAATAGCGTGTAGAGCGTGTGGGCATCGGGCCATGTGGGGTGGTATTGGGGTGTTGGGGCAGAAGTTGTTTTTTGTTTTCAAGATAAACTGGACGACAGGTAACTCGGTTGAGCGTAACTCGGTTGAGCGTACGAATGAGATGCTGGAGGTCCCAGGTTCGAGTCCATTAACGTCGATTTAACCTAGGGGTTTTCCACAGATATGCATGCATAAAGATATACTGAGATCAAGACATCAAGAGCAGATCTGTGTAATCTGCAACATTCACACCTTCTCCCCCATCCGACCTTTGTCCTGACGGCAGCCTGGTTCCCCACCCCTGCCTGGCTCTCTGATCACTTCTCGAAATACGAGAGCAGGGTGAAAACCTGGTGTTCATCCACTTCTGTCCCCGTCAAAATATCCATGTTCATACATTGACAGTGCGTTTATCTTCAGTACTGCAGTATTTGAAGACGAAACTGTCTCGTTTTATGACTGGGTTTCACAGCTGCAGGCCGTGCTACAAAGTCAAAACATACATATACAAGCACAATGGACGAGGAAACGGTGAGCACGGAAAGAGGGGCTAAAGGCCACACAAAAAGCAAGCCTGACAACAGCCAGGGGACACACAAGTGTTTACGTAAACACAGAGGAGTCGTATTTGAAGCTGCATTTAATTGGAAGAAGAAACTTGACCTTTTACAACATTTTTTTGCGGACGCAACTAAAAGCTTTAAAAAATATACCTTAACGCGCGAATTTTTTCTTCTATTTTCTCCAACTAGACTGATAGACGTCGAAGTTGCTTTTAGGAACAATGGAATTCTTTCCATTTCAGGGAAAATGAATTCACCTCACCTCACCTAGTCTCTTCAGGCTTCCTGACCCATAAGGCTGCAGTGCACTCTCCACTGGACAGTTATTTGCAACTTGTCTGGCTTCTGCTCCATCCCATTTCTTTACTCTCCTTCTAAACTGTCCTTCTCCAGGTCGTTCTAGGACGACCAACTTTCCTTCTCGGGCCTCCGGTTTCGACGTCATAGCTGTCACACAGTGCTTAATAGTGCTCGTGCGTATCACATGACCAATCCACCACCACCTTTTTACCTTAGTACTGATTTTGTCATGAATAAATTAGATTATGCAAATTTGTGAGTGAAACAATGATATGAAGACCTCCATATTTAGGAGTTAGCTTGTTAGCCACGCCACCACAGAAATCCTGGATTCGCCATTAACGAGTAAAAATAAAAATTAAATTCAGGTATAGATTTCTCTTGGTTGGTTTTACATGTATTCAAATAGGTGTAGGGGCTATTCTAATTTCTTATGCTTTTTCGATTATTGCATATAGTCCTATCATATAGTTTGGGGTCAAAATATTCAATTTTTTCAATATTTCAATTTGTATTCATTAATTTGGACACATATTTTAAATGTATTTTTGGAAGCTAAAAATAATTCTCATGACCTTTGCAATTGCATGGAAAACTTTTCACAAAAAAGAAGATCATAGACGATGTAGTGGCTTATATAGGGAATTGCCATGGAGCGTCATCCTAACATTATTTTCAGTTTGGACATACATATTATAATGTACCAAATAGTAAACATTCGATAATTTCGATTGAAATAATATATCATTTTAAATTAGGATTGTATGTCCATTCAAGATATTTTAGTAAGGCCATTAAACCTCTGCACAAACAAACCGGATCATTATCCTCGATCAGTTTCCAAAAAAGTTAAAGTCCCTTCAATGTTTTAAATTTTCCTTTCTGAAATTTGAATATTTTCGGTGACGCTGTAAAACGGGTTTAACGGTTTTCTGGTTTTAAATGCAATTTTAGGGGCAAAGGTATGAACACGGATGATTACCATCACCGCACAGAGGCATGAAGCTTCCTTCATTGCAGCCCGGGCCAATTCAACGGTTTTAAATTATTATCAACTCTTGGGGTTCTTCCAACTGATTCACCTGATATGTATTTGTCACGGTCATAAAAAAGAAAGAAAAAAAGTTCATTGCTGATCCTGACCTGATCAGACTTACAGGTGTTCCTAGCGTTATGGCAACCTATATGCTTACTAGCGTTATAGCAACCTATATGCTTACTAGTATATATATAAAGAAAGGTAGGACTCTTTCTAAGGCGACTTTCAAACCGTTCCTTTTTTTTGACCACTCGCAAATATTAATTACACTTTTTTACTCTACTCACATTTGCTGGAGACTCCCTTCTTTGTGTATAAGCCACGGTATTTGTTAGTTTTTTTCCGATTAGATGTACAAACGATGAATTTTCTATAAATTTACCATCAAGACAGTCTATCCGCCCAACAATTTGCTGCAAACTAAAGAAACGTTGCGATGACGTAATTGAAGTGCTGCTTTTCAATTACGTCATCGCAACGTTTCCTTGGTTTGCAGCAAATTGTTGGGCGGATAGACTGTCTTGACGGTAAATTCATAGAAATTTTCATATTTGAAGAAATTGTAATTTCCATGAAGAGAACGAAATTGAAAGGACTTGTTTTAATAATTATTTTCACCAAATTTAAAGAGACAATTTTTCTCAATCAATCTTCAAAAGGGGCTGAGGTCCCCCAAACGATGATTGTTGAAAATTAATCTAATTAATTTAATAGATGTATCATGTTTTTGTTTTCGAGAAAATTGTGAAATTATGATGTAAAAGAAGTTCGCATATGGGATCCAAGGGACGAAGCCTCCGTACCTTTAAGAATGTTGTTATTTCTAAGCCACCCTAAAACAAATAATAAGAAATTGAATGACTGAATACTAAATCAATATCAATCATAAGAGATTAAAAGAAATAGAGAGGATATAAGATTAATACTGAAATCGGTTAGCTTTGTGAAAATCTACTGTGTTAGTGTTATTAAATTCTGACATAATCCTTATTTCATATGATAGAATTAATAATAACAAATCTTCTGACCAAGTTCCATACCCCCCGAAGAAATCTAACACATTTTTTGGAATTATTAAAAACTTTAATGCTAGCCTACTACTAAATAGTACCATAGGAGCTGCCATTTTGATTTCAAAACATGCAGATTAGGACGTCATCAGCCCAGCAGGATGTTGGAATGATTTGTATTTCTTTATAATCTACCTCTAGATTTCTAGGTTATGAAAAATTGTTTTTCTTTTGTAAAGGTCAAGGATATTTTTGTGTACACATTAAATTATCAAAACATGCTGTTAAAATTTTTGTATCACATCATTTTGGAATAACAATTTGAATCACGTTTTTAAAGAAATACATGATAATCCTTGTCTCTGTTGGGGAATTTATGTCATCATGCACAATATTTAAATGCAGAATTGAACAAAATGGCAGCCCCCATGTGTTATTCAAACGTGAATAACTTGAGATAGGAATTAGATTGTGACTTGCTGTTTGTGGTAGTTGGTTAAGATTGTAATATGACTATATATTAGTTTATGTCTCCTTTAAGTATTTTGATGAAAATTCCAAAATAGTGACCGGATAACCCCCCCCCCCTCAACCTTCTACGAACAAACTAAGGGTGATGTCATCATTGTTATGTCACGGAACTTTTTATGACTCCAGGTTTCCTGTTGAGAGGCTGTGTTCTACTGTTCAGTACATTAAGATGTGTATGTCTGTTTTCAAACTATGGTGTTTAGCCGCTCCGAGTTGTGTTTTTTCGCCACCCACAGATCAGATCCTGATTAATTATCTTTAACGATGTTCTGCTTTTATCTTAAGTTCGTGCCTTATTGTTTCAATCAAAGATTGCAAACAGAGTAGTGAACATGGCAGAGTTACACTTACTCGTCTGAGGAGATAAGCTCAATTGCATATAACAGGCTCAATATTGCACGATGCAGCCAAGCCTATGCCTGATATCTTCGGCAGTAAATTATTTATGATGGCCTTATGTTGTATAAACGATGTATGTTGTATTTCTATGTGGTCATAAATACGCAGATAAGGCTTGTCTGCATGTTTACTAACTTCCATGGTTGGACCCTCCCACTGTCCGTTAGTCATTTGGAGGCGCCCGCCATAGATGTAAAAATCACGACAATGGACTACGATAATTTTTACTTCCATCTGGATAACAGCCTGGCCGGAAATACAAACGCGAATAGAATAATGGTGGTAACCTCTTTTTGTAGACAATAATAAAGGCCTACCAACTTTACAGCTTTGTGGACAAATGTGATGCGCAAGATTTTACCGCTTGTTCCCCCCCCCCCCTTTCCCCACATACCTTGATTGCTGGCGTGACTGATATGATGCCAATCTCTTTGGAAAGTCCACATTTAGCATGTTTAGACCTATAAACTTTGAGAATGAAGTCTACCGCCCTAACAAATTCATCTTGAAGCCTAGACACTTGAAAGTGTGAAATACTCCGCTACACACAGACGCATACTAAGCACGTTCACGTATTAAAAAGTATATCTATAAGTCAAAATATTTACATTTAATTCGCTATTTGGGTGATTATGAAAGAAACTTTGAATCAAGTGGGACAAGATATGTTGTTGTTGACATGTATTTATTATGTACTAATGAAGGTTCAGAAAAGGCCCCGACGTGTTGCTCACCTCAGTGCCGTCGAAATGTATTTGATGTTGGGGGGGGGGGGAAGGGGAGGATAAATTAGCATTTGAATTAGCATTTGCTGAACGTTTATAGCGCGTTAACCTTATCCCAGAGTAAAGCGCAAGATTTCCGGCATGGGGTCCAGGGGCCTGCTTAAAGACCCCTGGTAGGGTCACAGGCAAGCCCCTGATAATTAAAGGAATTTTAAGCCTGAAAAAAAACTGCCATTTGAAATAGTGAAGACAAAACAGGGCTTTTAAGAATGTTCAATGGTGGGCCAAAATGTTGAAAAATATGTTTTAGTTTGAAAAAGCAAAGTTTCCTCCCCAGAGAAAATTTTTCAATTTTTCTAAACGTTGAAATGAATTTTTTCTTCTAAAAGTTAAGAAAATACTAAGTTGAGATGCTTGTATTACTTTTAAAGTAGAGGCATCTAGAGGCAGTCTTTCAATATTTGAAAGGGGAACTTTGCAAAATAAAAATAGGGGTAGTGAGGCAAGTCCAGTGGCGTATTCAGTGGGTATTATATATATATATATATAAATATAAATATATATATACATATATATATATATATATATATATATATATATATATATATATATATA
>JAIGNY010000758.1:470000-500000 GCA_020152595.1 Chiridota heheva | reverse complement strand
GTAATAATTTCTTTTATCCGTGAATCAATTTCAGATATCCAGAATTTAATTAAATATCTAAAATTAATTGAAGATATCAAAAATTCAAATTTTGATATCCAAAATTAATTTCAGATATCTGTATTTCTAGATTAAATGATAAAATGGCGTCATAGGTACGTTTCGCAAAACAGATCACACGATTTAACTGAACAATATGGCCGATCACGGTACGCATTCAGTAATACAAGCATTCAAGTGAGCTCAGTTAATATACTGAGCTCGGTATTTACTGAGAGCCCAGTTTAACTCCCGGTCTGAAGTCCCTATGTACGTGTGCACTTATATGGGGCCCTTGGGTGGGTCACCAGGCCGAGGAGCAGTTTTATTAATTTTCTTTTACTGTAAATTATCCCCCAACCCTTTGTTCCGACCGCACTGCACCTTACCCACCAATCGATAAGGGTGTGCCTGGATATGTACAGTCAGTTTTGTATGATCAAAACAAAACGACACTCAAACAAGATCGTAGTTCTCCTATACAAAGTGTGTGTGAGGGGGCGGGGGGAGGGGGTGTGACACCCCCGCACAAAGTCGCACCCCCGCAGTGCCGCACAAACTTACGAACGTCTCTCGGATATGAACGGAAAATTATCTTTTAAAATCAGAAAACAGTATGTATTCAAGCTATCTTCAAAAAAGCCTCTTTCTTCGGTCTGTTCCCTAAAAGTATATCTTCATTGGATATTCTATTAATGACGAATAAAGTCCACTTTTCAGCTTTTTACTCTTTTCTTCTTATGCAGTGACATATAGCATCCATATTACGCACATCCGAAAGACCGGTAGATAAACTTTAAACAATGGATACAAATATTTGGATGATCATAAACAACCGACACCATCACCTTTTATCCCTTTGTCAAATAAACCCACCGAAAATGTTTTCTTATAACTGATTCTACCAACAAACAAGCGAAAAGCGAAAAGAAAACGTTGATTTCAATGGTACTGGGAGGAGCACAACGCTTAGTTTTGTCAATAATTCTTTCTACTGTTGGTCTATTAGCATCTTTTTATCGTTTGTGTACTTTAACACCCTTCATCGATCTATTTAGCACCAAAGGCGAAGAAAGCTTTGCCCCCCGAATAACCTGCCATTCAACCCCGTCATATCTGTACAAAACAACTCGCATTCTTTTCTAAAGAGCTTACGCATGCCACGTTCAAAGGTTGCCGAAAGCTAGGCAAGTAGTCAAGAGCATTCATAGAAAATTTTTAAGAGATAAAGATACCCTATAAGAGCTCCTTGTTTTCTCTGCTCTAACGCACCGTTCATTTTTTGGTCATCTTCTCTCTATTCAGCCAATTAATGAATAGAGTACAACAACTTCTCTTCAGAACTGGACATTTTTTGAGTAATGATCTTATTTCAGAGTAATCTACAACAAGTAATGCTGAGCAAAACGGCAGCAATTAGTACCCTCGAATATTCTTAAGGATAATCAAGATTGAACAGTTGAATGTAAGCACCTTCTTGCAAAAGGTTGGATGTTGTAACACCTTAAAGACCTAGAAATGATTGAAAGTGTGGCTGACAATTATAGCCCTGGACGTACAGAGCAACATGATTGGCCGAATTCAAAATCCAGCGGCCAGTTTTGCCGAAATAGAGGGCATAATTTTTGTGAGGCTCCTTCTTCATTCAGAACTCGGTTTCGCAATTAAGTACGTATACTCATAAAACCTGATATTTATACTTCAATCCACTTCATCTATACACTAGCTTATACGCGGTGCAAATCATGGCGTCGACGTCGACTCCTCCCTCAACACGCATATCTACATATGCAGTCAAGGGAAAAGTCCATCTTTATTTCGTAATATTTCATATGAGCGATTGTTCGTGCACATATTAAAGGAATTACTAAAAAGACGTATCTAAAACCTTAAGGAAAACACATCTCAGTTTCATGTGATGCCGAAGAAGCCACGGTATGTGTGTTTGGGGCAGTTCTTTGGTAGGCCACGGACCGTTCGACCTCCCCCTCCCCCCCCCCCCCCTTCCCTCTCCCCACCCAATCATCCTGGATGCATTATAGTGAACATATTCGTATGATATCCTGATTCTCGGAAGGTCACAAAATTGATCGTTTTTGCTTGGGCAAAGTTAGAATCCACATCATTGCATGTATTTTCTTATGTGGTGAATGGGAGAAACATTTCTTACAGACCTGTGGACATTTAACAACCTGCGAAATAAACATCTTCGAAAGATATGTCTTTTCAGAAATTATAAACAATTTCTGGGTTTATTACTTTGCGCGCAGAATTATTTACATGGTTGTTATGCAACTAATTTCACATGTTTACGCTATCATTTTATGCCACCGAATCAATTTTTGCCAGAAATGAAGGTTTATATTACAGTCATTCGGTAAAGAATGTTTACTCAAATGATAACAGCCAAAATTAAATTGTAAATGAATAACTTCAGGGTTGAAATCAATTTACAACCGTTGGTTTTGTTTGCGACAAGATTGATGTTAACAGAGTTATAGAAGGTATGATTAATTCCAGAGAGGTGGGGACAGATTTACTATGAGTGCAGATCTAAAAAAAGTAAACAAGTCAAAAGCAAACACTCGCTTTCACCTTTGTTTATACCAGCATAGGCAGATAAGGATATAATAGAAGTATGAGGACAATATATTTGTAAATATCAGATAGACTGATAGAGGCATATCTTGCTTCAAATAAAATAATAAAATGCAAATATAGCCAAAATCTCTTCAAATCGGTTAAAGACCAGTTCTCGTGTTAATGTGGAGAAAACTATATGCAATACAATTCAAAGTTTTTGATTGGCAGATCATATTTATACATATACAGACAGGCCAATCAAAAACGCATCGGAAGTGACGTTGCTGGTATGTAGTAGATTTACTGGTTCAAGCAATTTTCTTGTGACGAGATAACCCAGAGAATGAAGTGATGATTGATGCATGGCTTGTCACAAAATGTCACGTCATAAAATTTCAAATTTGTCTCATAAATTTTTGGCACCTTTTACACAGAATGTCACCTCAGTTTTACCTTTGTCACTTTTGATTGGCTTAGATTCACATATCATGACCAGTGATACTCATAAAAAGGATTATTTGGTTATGTCTGTTTCATGAAAAATGGAATCCATCACTAAAATGCAACCTCAAATTACCAATGAGTGTGAGTGAATGGTGAAACATGTCACAAAATATCAGACAAAATTTAATACATATGTTTATTTCATTTTGTTACAAAATTTTCAAAATGTCACAGAATGTCATAAATTTTTAAACAATGAAATTTTGTCACAAAGTGTCACCATGTCACAGACGCTCCATTTTCTGAATTACCTATCTGATTTGTGTTCAAGTTTTTGTTTCAAACCATACGTTGAATCATATAAACTAACAAATTTTAGAATAACACAATTTTAGATAACTGCACATTTATAATAACTTTCTCGGTGAAACATATATCATGGTTCAAACGATATTATAGTTTATATAAACTTTAAGCTTTTTCTAAACACAATCTTAGCCTCTAACAGGCGCAAAGAAAAAGGAAAGGCTGTAGTACCAAACAGCTAAAAACCACTACCAGCAGAGTCCCAACCACCAAATAAAAATAAAAAATAAATAAAAACCTAGCCAGTTCTAAATGCGAGGAAAAACTAGAACATCAATGATGTAGTAGTTTAACATATATTTTGGGGTATTTACAAACCTGTTTTGTTTGTAATTCCCCCTTCCCTTTCCCTCCTTTCCTCACACAAACACACACACACACACACACACACATTTAACTTATCCCCCTTTCGGTATCTAGGCAAATACCGCCAATGGGTTTGCGATTCCGCCAGTGCACCACAACTAGTTATCAAAGGCCGTGGACATTGACTTGGTTGTCGATGTTATGTCTGTCCGTACGTCGTACCTGTGTTCTCGTCCGGGTCGTATTAAGCGTTTCGTGATAGCATTGTTACTATCATAACCGAATACGCAGGCGACGACCCCGTCATCGTAATTGTGTGTTCACTCGTCGTCGAGTTTGCGATTGGGGAGCCAGGACCAATATTGACAATTACCCATCGATGCAAATAGGTAAAAGGCTTCTTTGGAAAATTGCTGCTTATAGAAAAATTCTCTCACCGCTGCCATCGGTGTCGGTGCCCCTGGTAACGTGCTTTAATTGTGTTAAATGAATACTAAACGTATGTGACAACCTCAATGAAGTAATTGTGAGTGGGTGAAATACTATTTGTTTTAAAGCTTCAAGAATGACCAAGACTAAAAGGGCGCCTGCTGACCGGTCAGCCCTCAACTTTCAAAACGGCATCTCCTGCTCCCGTTCGCACATTTTCAAAAGGGCACCCTCTGCCCCCTTAGTTTAGGACCAGGGCATCGCTGCAGGGGAAAAAATCGCATTGAGTTACAGGCAGTTAAAGGAAGATTTATCAAAACACTCTGTCTAGAAAAGATAATAGACCCTGCAATAAACATGGAGATGGCCTTTTGCAAAGGTACCTCTGAGGAATTAAACCATTTAACTATACGATAAAAAGAGGAACAATGGCTGCAATATATGTGTACAAATGGTCTCATGGCATTTGAATGTGATTTATATGTATATATATATATATATATATATATATATATATATATATATATATATATATATATATATATATATATATGTATATATATATATATATAAATATATATATATATATATATATATATATATGAACTCAGGCAAACATTGATTCTGAACTTATAAACTTCGATCACGTGTAAAAGGGAATCTAAAAATATATCGTTTCTATTTTTCAAATTCAGATTACGAATGTATAATTCTATATGAAGATTGATTCTGAACTTCACGAAAGGGAATATACTTACGAATTGCAATGCAACAAAAATATTTAAAAATCATTCTTATATTTGCATTGAAAGATCATGTAATAGTACTTTTGCTCAAATGATGATGTAATCAACGTCCGTATTTCATATATTTTGCAACGATCCAAATAGAACAAATTCAAGATCACACATTAATCGCACTTCTGCACTTGGATTCTTCTAAATCTAGATTCTAAACAAAGCCATAGATAGAATCTTCCAAAAGGACAGTAGAAAAACAGGTGTTAAATAGTTTCAAATTCTTGCTTACAGAAAGAACAAAGGGCAGAATCAACAATCCAAATCTTTTACATTAAAAAATGAATCCCTGAAGTCCGGTGAATAAATCTACCCACTGTCTGTCTACAGACCACGACCCCGGGTTCAATCTGGTTATCAACAACTGGCCAAAGTGGACATTGACTTGGTTGTCGATGTTATGTCTGTCCGTACGTCGTACCTGTGTTCTCGTCCTGGTCGTATTAAGCGTTTCGTGATAGCATTTGTGCTATCATAACCGAATACGCAGGCGACGACCCCGTCATTGTAATTGTGTTCAACTCTCTCTCTCTCCGGTGAACAAGTCTATGTTGGTACCGTACCTCAATTTGGTCTCCCTGCAATAAAGAAAAGGAAGCTCACATATCGTGTGCCATTTTTCACTTTGGCAAATCAAAATCTAAACTACTATTCCATTTTAAGTGTGCTTTATTTACATTACTTCCAGTAAAAAAACTTAACAGAATGTTACAAAAGAATTTACAGCCAACCCTTGAAAACCGGTTGAAAACTGGAAGTAAAATTGGTGAATACATGAAGAGAAATTGGCGTAGGTAAATTTCAGAACTGTGGCTACCGCCTGGATTTTCGATTAGTTGAAAAGTTTGATGTAATTACAGGCCCGTATAGCCGGAATTTGAATGGGGAGTTCGTTTTTCGTATAAAAGGGGGAAAAATCTTGAAATTCCAGTTGCTTACTATATTTGTAGATTTCAAAAGGGCACTTTCTCAATAAAAAAGGGTTCGTTCGCTCGGATGAACCCCCTGGCTACGGGCCTGATTTATATTACCATACTGCCATAGTGCAATTTTACAGCGTGTGATTGGTATGTTTGTTTGTGTGTATGTGTGTGTGTTGGGGGGGGGGGGTCCAGAGTAGTTACCCTTCCTACCGCTAAGAGACAGGTAGAGATCGGCTGAACGAACCTGTTCATTTGTCATTTGTAAACTGAAAACCACCACATCTTGAAGCTTTCTTTAAGAATTTCTTCGGCAAATAAATTTTTCTGGTTTAGTTTCAAGTGTGTGCTTCGTGCAAACTAGGATCTTTATTTAGTAACAATGCAACAAATGACATTGAGGGTAAGGGGTCTTTTTGTCAACAAATTGGTTTAAGTCGATTTCACTACTTTTATTAAGTGAAGACCTCTTCACAACTTCACAAGGACCTGACTTTTGCATTTTCATTAAACAACTTGAAGGACGTATGATCTGTACGGGGTTACTTGTCTCTTAAATAACGGGAATCAATGAGAAACAAAGAATGATCTTCGAATGTGGCATCTGTCATTTATAAGACGTCGCTGGCTGTTTCTTCCTTGCTTCAGACTGGTCTTGCAGCGGTGATTGCAATTAATCATTCTTTTATGATTGATCTGTTGATATGTAAAATATTTTTTTTATTGAATTGGTCTTTGTTTTTAAAATGTATAGGTCTATAAAGAACTGATCATGTCAATTGTTTTAGGGTCAAGCAAATTTAATTTATATAACAGAGGACTTTCAAAGAAACATCATGGTGAAGAAAACATTCAAACAGCTTATTCCGTTAAGGAAATATTCAAATTTAAAGATCTGTCTCACCAGTGTAGAAATGACTGGTGTAGTAAGTCTACTACGGAAGGTTGGCGTCCTCATCCTCACATTCTGAACAATTATTAATGTATTTTAAAGAAAATTTATTTAACTTTTGTTACTATTTGAATTATATTTCCTTGAACTTTCTTTATGTGGTAGATTATAATTACCCTTACAAGATTATGTTTTACTACTTTCCTGACATTTCCAATGGTTGTAAAGCCACAAAATCGCAGGACAAAATATGATAGAATACATAAAGACTTTGAGGAATCTGAGGCTGTGATGTCATAACTAGTTTGGTTTCAGTCGTTTCTATACAAATGATATCAAACTTTAATCTTAAATATCTCCTTAATCAGTTATCGGAATAAGATTTTTGAATGCTTTCTTCACCATTTTGCTTCCTTTAAAGCCTTCTTCCACATACTATGGACTTGCTTGACCCCTGAAGTAATCCTTTAAGTCCTGATAACTGCATAAGAACAATCTTATTTATTCTTTTAGTTTTCATGTTTTCTCATATCGAAATTTAACTGAGGATTTGTATGAACATACAGACATACGATTACAGAAGCGTAAGAAAGTGTGTGTGTCCGAGGGAGGGGGATGGGGGGGGGGGGACCAGGGATTTCACTTTCCCGGTTGCATGCTTTCTTCTGGTAGGGAGGTGAAATTGGAAATTATTAACATAAAATTGAAAAACAAGTTAAATTGTTTTATATTTTTGGTAAACTTTTTTCCGAATTTTTTTTCCGTAATTTTGTCCACTTACCACCAGGAATATTTTGGGGATTACTCTTTCTTGAGGTTACTCTTTCTAAGAAAGAAAATGCAGCTAAAAAATCTGTATGGGATAATAACGAGAACGACTTTTCTCATTCGATATTGATTGGGATATGGGTAAGCTTATGGTAAGCTTTTTTAACCAAAAGCTCTATGCCAAATAAGCTACTTTTTTAAACACTTGTTGCCGATGATTAAAACACAATGGACTTACATAATAAATATAGCTGTCTAACTTTTCATGCATCACAAATTTGAAAATTAAATGCGAAGATAAAACATTAAAAAAAAAGTGTAAAATTATCATTTTCAGTCTATTTTGACATAATTTTGTTTTCAAACGGCTTCTTATTTTCCTTGAACAAATTTAGCTGCTATTTTGTCACTATATACATTGCGACTTAAATATAATTAAAACATTTTGTGAGTGGGCTGGATTGTGGCATGGCATCTATCTCCATGCATGGTTGTGGCAACTTTCGAGAACACCAATGGTGCCATTTTAGATGAAACCACGAAAGTTGATGGAGTTCTATGCATCAGTTGTCAGTCAGTGTATCAACAGACTGACAGAGCTGCAATACTAAGCTCCATGGCTGATCATTCTGATACATGCCCTGGAGCCAATCACCTCGTAAGGAATTACAAACACCAAAACCAAACCCTTCATAGCCACTTGTAAGGACTTACACAAAGGGTTGATGATAATAC
Organism: Chiridota heheva; assembly: GCA_020152595.1. Lineage (NCBI taxonomy): Eukaryota > Metazoa > Echinodermata > Holothuroidea > Apodida > Chiridotidae > Chiridota > Chiridota heheva. The sequence continues at coordinate 491,721 of JAIGNY010000758.1, read as the reverse complement.
CCACTGTAAATACACAAGACATTTTTACTTGTATTCTGCATGGATGGTATTTACATAAACTCCTGCAAGTTTGTTAGTTTGTTTTCCAGTAGAAACGTCAGTAGACAGGTCGATGTGAACATTTGTTAAAGATCTATGGGCGTGTGGCAATTGCTGTAACCTCTATCCGTAGATCAGATCATGGAGTATGCTTAACCGATAGTCTACCAAAGGTGGCCAAACACATGCACGTGGTGTTTTAGGGAACTTTAAGACAGATGGATTTTTCACAAATTTCGCTTAATTAGTTACTGTTATAAGTTTATATTGAATGAAATCTGAAGACTTTGAATTTAACATTTATGTTTTTTGAGAACAACTCGTTTTTGTCTTTGTTTGTTTTTTTCACACAAAAAAAGAAGAAGAAGAAGAAAGAAATAGCATTAAATGTGTATATTAATGCGTAAAAACTGTGAACGGAAGGGGCGCCGGAAGTAGTTTCAGATTGGTGGGGAAAGAACACGGTGGTTTGGGCCCTCCCTGAGATATGTTTTGAAAATTGGTGGCAAAAAATGCAATCTCCAGGCCAGTGGCGTTTCATTTTAGAATATACATTAGTTTTACCACAGTGAAATTACTACACTTTTTCTATGGTGGGCGGGGCAGGGGCGTAGTAAGCGAAGGAGGGGGTGAGGGGCAAGCTTCTCCTGAGAGGATTTCCCCTTCCTGTTTCCATTTTTTCCACCCCCTCTCTCCATCACCACGTGCCCTGGGCTCCTCTATTCCTACGTCAATACTCCCGGCTTTTGCAACTTGAAAAACCATCGATTCATATAAAATATTGTTATAGACTTGACAACCTTTTGACATCAGCTGAACTAATTAAAGATAATTTTCTAAGATTTTGCTGAATTACAATTGTGAAATAATATAGTAATTCTATACTTGACTCTTTAACTTGAAATGCAAGATGCATATTTGGATTGAAAATAAAGTCTTGAGTTATAATCAAGTGGAAATTATAAATTTACCAATCAGAAGTATAATGCAATCATAACAAAGGAAGCTTAAGAAAAAGACGATGATCGGCGGAAATATTGGTGGGGAATATGCCCCACCAGCCCCACTTACTCCGTGGTGGTGAATCATTGTTAACCGATTTTAATACTTTTCTTGTGTTTGTTATGACCCGGGTTTGTATGAAATCTGCAGTAATTTACCTCATATTGTATCTACACGTCCATAAACCTTTAAGTAGGCTGGTAGGTACAATAAGTTACATTTGACCATAATTAACCAACCCTTAATCACATAGGTGTAGGAACGGGTGGGGACACGTGCCCCTTTCACTTTTCCGAAAAATGACAAAAGTGCCCCTTTTGAAAATGAAAAATACTGATCAATTACTGTCAAGGGTGCAAGAACTGGTGGAATTTGCGCACAGTTTAAAACAAAATATTACAAAAGTGCCCCTTTCAAAATGGAATTCCCCTTAATTACTGACCCAATAGTAGAAAACGGCCAACTTTTGTCAGTCCCATGTACGGGGAAATGGGTTCCTATTGGAAAATAGCCCCTTTCTAAAAATCAAGTGCCCTTTTTACTTGACTTTGTTATCTACAGACGGGGGGCGGAAATATGCATATGACTTGGGGAAGTGTCCTTCAAGAGGTCGTGCCCCCACTTTTCGAAAGCCTCCTACACCCTGCTTAATCATAGTGCACTCGACTTAACCCTTTATCGCTATCTTCATATTCGTCTGTTAATCAATTTATAGACTGGCACAAACAGACAATAGCTTACATACAAATACTGGGTTATGTTTAATAAGAACATATTTACATTGTGCAAACCTTGGTGTTTAACACCCCGGAATTGTCATTATTGACTTCGTTATATGTTTAACTTATTGATTTCTCACCGTTTCTTATGTTATGTTTACCTTCACAAAATACATTCCAAGTGGGGACTGTGCGATTAAAAGTGAACATTCATTGTAGTAACAACACACAGTATCATGCAGTCATGTTTTAAAGTCCGTCTGCATGTCTACTAACCCTGGCTTCGAAAGGGCGTTGAAGATTTTGACAATATATGATTGCGAGATTTGCCGGGTATCTTGGCTTTAGAAATGTGAGAAAATAAGATCTAAGATATGTACCATCTGACTTTCTGTCCGTCCGTATCAATTAGAACCCTAGCAGCCTTTATTTGAGGGGCAAATAAGAAACGAAGTATGAAAAATGTTTTTTTTTTGTGCATGATTGTACCACTCTGCTGATTATAAGGAGGGCCATGGACGATCCTTTCTCGTAGGCTCCTACGGCCTTTGTATTCTTTGTTGAGGCTGTAGCAAATTTTAGGTATGATTTTGAAAATTCACATGATAGCCTAATTGCGTACAAACGTTTTTCACGCACGACGATAGAATTCGACTGAAACGAAGCACCGTCCCGGATTTAGTAGGTCGGAAAGAAAGAGACGGATAGTTAAGTTGTCCACACACGAACGTGCTTCACGTCGGAGCAGTTAAGTTGTCCACACACGAACGTGCCTCACATCAAAGCAGTGGCGCAGCAATAGGGTGGGTAAACCCCACGGGTCGTGGAAAGAAAAAACGGAGTCCCAAGCAATGACACTGCGATATGTTTGTTATTTTGGGGGTCCCGGTCAATAACACTGCAATATATTTGTTGTCTGGTCATTGGGCCCGAGCGCCAATTTCACCACGGGCCCCCAGTTGCGCCACTGCATGCTTCGGAGCACAACCAAATATGTTGGTGAGTCCATTATGCTAAGTGGGGGGAAAGCCGGACAAAACCCACACTACCAGACGGGAACCGAATTCGCGCACCTTTGAATACAAAGTGGTGATACACAGCAAGCGCTTAAACCACGCGGCTGCCCGACGACCCTTGGAGCGAAATTACCGCAATTGTATAATTGTTACATTTATAGGCGGCATTTGAGGAAGGAAAAGAGGGGAACTCCTTCTCCCACACACTTTTATTCCAATTATCCATGATCCGTAATTTGTTTGCATCTTAGCATGTTTTTCCCCTGTCTTTTGAATAACTTCAGCCTTTATTCTGATGAGCACGACAAGAACGGAGTGGGATGGAAAAAAACACAGGCAAGTACGGTGCATACATTGAATGACTATATAGATTCTATATATGTTGTTTATGAAATGCAGATCGTATATCAGTTAAGCTGTGAAATAAATTAGGCGTCTTGCAGAGGGAATGAAACTCTTTTATAAATGGTATTGAATTTACAAATTACCGCCATCACAATAAATTTTGGTTAATTCTCCCCCCCTCTGAATAAATCAATAATCCGCATAACTCGACTCTAAACAACCACTGATTCTAATGCTTGGATTTGGCAGATTTTGCTGGCCCGCGCAAGAAAAGAAGATCCCAGTGGTATTGCTCTCGAGGAGCTTGTCAAAAGTACCGACAAAATCACCCACTGTGCACTATTGACCACTGATTAGAACCCTTAAAACCTAACTCCAAAACTAAAAAGAATAGATAGATTGACATATTCTATTCAGAATAGGGAGGGATTGAAAAGGGAGTGAATAGCCTCACGGCGTCTTAAATACCCTTATCGCACAATAGCCACTGATCATCCAACAAAAGAGTTGACGTTTGCGGCACAATTGGTGTAATGAGTCCAATAATTAGCCATTGAAAACTCCGCCTCAATTGGCGGCAAAGTTGACGCTTCAAAGCAAAACGTCTTCCAAGTTAGCTATGCGGTAATCAATAAGTTGAAAGAAAAGCCAATCTAAGACTTAAGAAGGATAAGGGACTTTTCTGCTCCATTTGGCCCGATATTAAGAAGAATAAAGGTTCATCTATTGAAGACATTGATGTTTTCAAGCTTTTTTCTTCCAATCATTTCGAAGTATCAGAAGCAATTGAAGTACCTTTGGTTTTCCGTTGTTCGTCTGTAATGAACAGAAAAATGAACAAGAATGGTATTTTGAATAGGAGCTTCAATCCCTTACGCGTATGCCATACAAATGTTAACCTTGCAACAGGGTCTTTCTGCTCTGAATAATGTCTTTAAGTTTTACGCTCAAATGAAAGCGATAGGTAAGCTATAAGGATCTCAGATCATTGCATGTAATTGTCCTATTTAACAAAGAAAACCCAAACAGTGTAAGTTTGAAATACTTTCACTGCAGCTAATGTGAGGAAGAATGGGTTTTTGCCTTTATTGAAACGATAGGGGTCACAGCGCATAGAGACCGCGGAAAATGAGCATGAGGGCAACCAGTATCGCGATTGTTTCTGACCCGCCTTTAATTTTATGGGGAATCTATACAAATCTGTTTAGTTCCCCGTTTCAGCGTACAAGATACGCAGGGGCAATTACTGCGTACTCTTCCGATATGGTATTTCACATTAAGATAAAAGGTAAGCTTTGGGTAAATGAATATAAGAAAACTCGGTTAACACTCGATTATAAATATATTACTTTTCAGTGTTATTATTTGTCGGCTACTAACTGTTGAGCTAAGCGTTAAGCAGTTAAGATGCATTTGGTTTGGTATGTCTCCTCCCAAATTCCAGGACCTTCGAACTGACAAAATGGCATATCAGATACTTAGTCAGAAATTTGAAGGAAGAACTATACTTCTGCAGAATAGTAAAAATAATAATAATACAAAATAAATAAATAAATAAATAATTAAATAAATAAATAGGTAAATAAATAAATAAATAAATAAGAAATAAAATAAATAAATAAATACATAAATAAATAAATAGATAAATAAAAAATAAATAGATAAATAAATGAATAAATAAATAAAACAAATAAACCAATAAATAAATAAATTAATAAGTCAATAAAACAATAAATAAATAGATAAATAAATAAATATTATAAAATAAAAAAGAATACATCATAATACATCATGAGGATGTTTTAGCTGACGTCATGAGGTCACATGACTTTGTTTACATCGCCATTTTGTAGGCCAGACTGTCGACTGCTGTACTTTTACATACGTTTGCATGTTGTTACATAAGATTACTTTTGTAAGTAGTATGCCAGAATCGCCCTGTCTCGTTGGTTGCACTAACCGGGCACTAACCAAAGATGTACGAACACAGCACTAATAGACTGTTTTAGAATCCACTGTTTAGAATCCACTGATTAAGATTATACTTGAAGTACTTGAGGTATTTTTTTTCTTTAAATATTTATATCAAAAAATTAATTCATCTGGCCAGTTCATTTTAACCAGCGCGTGTTTATATGCCCAGCACGTGTTTTACAAGACCACCATGTGTTTTCATCACCAGCGCGTGCTAGCGTGTGCTTAAGATCATGGAGTTTGTTTTACGTGTGATGTGACTGAGCTGTTTGAAGATCAGACGCATGAAATACTCAACGAGCAAAGCTCTCCCTTGCAAAATGGCTCCCAGTGAAGTTAGAGTCACGTGATGAAATTTCTCTATACCAGACGGGTATAATAAACGGGGAATGACACCCTAATAGTTTCGAAGCCGACAGAAAGGGGTTCAAATGTGCAACTATAAACGATAACATGAGGCCATGATGGGGCGCAATAGCAATGGAGGCGCAACGGAGTGGTGAGAGGTATTTCCCCACGACGAGAATATTCAGCCAAGCTTTTTGATCCACATATATTTATACCAAGTAGTAATCTATAAGATTCCAAACAATGAACCGTTATCACTTTAGCAGGCAAAACAGGTCAATGAACATTTGAGACATTCACCACATTCTAGTTGTCATCTAGCAAAATCTCTCTATAGCAGTTCCTGTTCATTGGCATATTTGACTCTGACTGTCACAGTGCCGTTTATCCGGAGGGAGAAGGGGGAGGGGAGGAACTGCATACTAAAAGTGGTAAGGGTGTGCAGAAAGACATACCCGCAGTATGACAGATTTTTGGGTAGCTGCAGTATGAAATTATTCAATTTTGATACCCACAGTATGAAAGAAGTTAATTTTGATACATGCAGTATTAGTATTTAACAAAATATTGTAAAAATGGACCAGCAGTACAAAATTAACACAGTAAAACCTCATTTTTTGGGACCTGCACTACGAAAATGAGGAAAAAAGGTACCTGCTCGGGCGACACATACATATACCTCACATATGCAAATCCCCCTCCTTCTCCCCCCTTCCCCCGCTAATAAATCCTCTTTCATCAGTCCGGTTCATCTGGAGATTTCTTGTCATCATAACCCACAATGCATCTTTCCAAATTGAAATCTCTCTAAAGAAATACATAACGGTAAAAAAGGTTTAAGCCAAAGGGAAAAAAAATGCATCGGAAATATTCTAATTTTATTGGTGCAGCACAACGATACAATTATTTTCTCCATTTTCATCTGCGCAAATTTGTAATCTTAAATACAAATTCATTTCAATAATTCCTAAAGAATGGATTTTAAAACTTTAGTTTCCAGAAAAAGCTCAAATTAAGCAAAGAAATGTCCAGAAATATCAATTTCAATATCATTTTCAAAGTGTACAACTTTAGAATAACAGAGTTTGAAAAGCAAGATAAATGTTATAAGTGCTGAATTTTTGAACAATTTAAATCATGTTCACTGCGCATGTCTCAATCTCCCGATCGGGATCGTGGACCAGACTCTGGTATATATGCATGGTTGTCACAAGAGAATGTCATTTCCCCTTATTTGGTACTATTTCATCGAGTACGCTAAGACCTTAATCACCAATAAAAAACATCCCGTCTTTCCCCACAGCTGCCCTCTCGTCCCGATACTTCTGCACCACCACTAGTCATTCGAGAAAGAGGTTTTTACTTTGATTTTGATTTTGATTTTTAGGGTATTATGTTTTGTCCTTCTTAGGACTGGTAAATCGCTCGAAAGTCAACAAAAAAGTAAAGTAGTTTATCTGGTATTTTCTTCACTGTGTTGTTGTTGTGTGTGTGTGGAAGAGGGAGGGGGTGTGAGCCGTTCTTTCTGTTATTGTGTTGTCAGCTGAAGACATCATTTTCAAAAGATATAAATCCATCTCACAAGCAGGCTCGTTGTGGTTATTGGGTGGGGAGGGGGTGGGAGGGAGGAGGGGGACCGTACTTTTATACTACAAGTTGATTCCAACTTGAATCAAATAAAAATGGTCAATTCACCAAATTCAGTATACCTCCTTTGCTTGCCGGTATCATTATCATAGCAAAATGTGTGTCATAGGCGTTGGCAGGCAAACACCTTGATCCGATATATTTGGACTTATTTAATATAGGGATGTTTCAAAGGAGGGTGTGTGTGAGAAAGGGGAGGGGATCAGAGGCCAACAATTGAAAACAACGTAAAAATCGCCTTGACAAGGAATGACAAACTGAAAAACTTCTCAGACTCAACCCTCACCCAGATTTTACACACTGTAGGCTACTTGCCATTAATGGCGTCGTGACGAATTTCATTTGTATTTATTACCCGAATTGAATTGTGTTGTGTGTCTTAAGTTTGATCGAATTCTCCACTCCATTTAAAACGCAATTTCAATGAAATTTATACAATTGCCAAACCTTGATGTCACTTATCATATCAGCATATTAAGCATACATCGGGTAGGCAATTTTTGAAATAATTTTTTTTATTATTTTGCTGTTCAATAATTTCTGGCAAATGACGGTTATTTGATATGAACCCATTCCTAGATCCATCACTACTTAATGAGAGTCCCCTCTTCTTTTGTTTTTAGAATGCACCCGAGGAAGCCTGGTTTTACACGATGCATTTCTATGTTTATTGAAAGTTGGATGATTTATATTCAGAAACTATAACAGTATAAAGAGACCGGGAGAATTGGGACGGGGGTAAACTGGGACACTTTTCATCAAATGAAAGTCATGTGATTGATCAGATGGTTACTAAGTCACATGTATTCCATCACTAAGCACACGCAGAATCAAGATCAGGAAGATAAGAAAATTATATTTTTTTTTATACAAAAAAGTTAAAATTATTCTTTAACAACCATTTCTATAAAATCTTAAGCATAAAAAGGATAAGTTCTATTTTCATTCTGTGAAGAATGGACTTACTACAAACGAAAAAGGACTTGTTAGGATATACATTGAAGCATGTACTGTAAATCAGCATAAGCTTACCAAAACTATATATCGGGGAGATTTGGGACATGATATAACATTCCCCATTTTGTGTTTTGGTTCTCCCCACTGTGTGACATGTTCTTTTGGCTCTGTCTATGAGTACTTAAATCTGACAAAGCTACCACTGTTATGGAATATGGTTCATGATAAGGACATTGTCCATGCATGATTGACTCTGCATAAGATTAACTTCAGAGAAGTTATTTACTTTTTTCTAAAACAGCAAAAATGGTGTCCCACTTCTCTCCGGTCTCCGCTATCTTTAAAAAATGTAAATGTTTGTGCAGATATTTATTGTGGACCCGCTACCGCACCACCAACGAACTGACGAATGGACGGCTGGACATATGGGCAAGTGGGTGCAATTGCTTAAGAGATTTGCTAATCATTGTTGTTTTATGGAATTTAAAATGTATAATTGAAAATAAGGTACGTTTTTGCCCCCGAACCATGTCTTGCTCTTCCAACTAAAACCTTCCATATGAAAAGGCTTTCGCCACATCACTTTTCCCATTCCAGACACAAATCACGTTAAAAAGCGAGTTGTCGTTTGAATGTTCTCGCTGTACGTACATAATCAGCGTTCTTGAGAGTTCGGCTATAATCGATAAAAAACAATCGATCGAATATTCCCTTTGATGTTTTGTTTTAACTGGCTGATTAGTCAGTTTTTGGAATGAACTGGTTTGTGATAATGTGCATGAAAAAACACCCTTCTTGAGGTTAAATGTGATTTCGTACAAGTGTGTCAGGAAATTTTGGCATGAATGCGTGCCGAAAGTTAAAGAGATCGGGCGAGCTGACGCGAAATTAGACTGTATTGACATTTAGTTAACGTGGTCCTATATGAAAGTCGGTTACATCCCAAGCCAATTTGCTGTTAGATACGCGTCAAGTTAAGTGTGTATATACTGATATAGGCAGATAGGCCAGGCTTACATATAAATCGGTTAGCATTCACGCCAAATTGTAAGGCCAGTTTACGCTTCTTTGAATATACACATCTAAGACTATATAAACCGGTGAAAACTGATATTTAGATAGCTGATTTTATGTTGTGCTTTATGTTTTTTCCGCTGTCGGTACGGTCCGGGATCTATCAAAGATACTAACGATAACTCCTTGGAACAATGGTTTATCATTCCCCTGAGACTTCTGAAATGTTCTGACATATTGCTTAACATGCAAAAAGCATTAAACGCGATAAAGAAAAAGTCTTTAACTTTTGTGAAAATTGTAGTTATTTTGTAGTAATCGTTGGCATGCTCGTTGATAAAAGTTTCAAATCGTTTTTTCTTCTTCATGAAAATGGGTGGTTCAGTAAATTGAAGGAAGCCCATACAAGTCACAGTTCTATCTGAATCATCGGTCGTTGTGTCTCGATATAAACAAGGTTACCCTTGACCCAAATTGCTGGTAACTTCACCATACTCTTAATGCATCGCGGGACTGTCGCATTTTGAATTTGGAAAAAATAAAGAATCGCGGTGTATGAAGAAATTTCAAATATGATAAGCGGTATCCGGACAGGGATGAAATATATCCTCCGTATATTTAAATAAATGTCATACCGAGAATCGAAAACTGCTTCCGACCCAGGAAGTAGGGAGGGGAGGGGGGGGGAGACACTTCCATATGTGAGGTTTATGTATATGTGCCGCCCGCGCAGGTGCGTTATTTTTGTGCAAAATTTTCGTAGTGCAGGTGTATTTTTTACTCAAAATATTAATAGAATTGTACTAATTTTTTTTTTTTTATAGTAAAAGAAATTGTCTTTTTTCATCATTTTTGTAGTACAGGTCCCAAAAAATGAGGTTTTACTGTGTTAATTTTGTACTGCTGGTCCATTTTTACAATATTTTCGTTGAATTCTCATTCTGCAGGTATAAAATTGACTTCTGTTATACTGCGCGTATCAAAATTGTATAATTTCATATAATTGCAGTTACCAAAAAATCTGTCATACTGCAGGTATGTTTTTTGGTTGGTGGGCTGCACACCCTACCTTTTTTAGTATAAAGTGCCCCCTCCCCCCTTTCCGGGCTTTCAACTTGCACTAGCAATGCACTAAATATTGTCAGTGTCCCTGGCACTGTGGGAGAAAGGATCAGTAAAGTCTCCGTGGATTTTCATTTTCAAATATATGATAGAGGACTTTAAAAAACATAGAAAGACCTTTTGGATATCTTGTTCCGTGTGGGAGTTATTATATTTAAAAGATTTCACCAATGTGTTGGAAAATGACCTGTCATCCTATGCAGCGCACAGTGTGATGTCATACTTAATGCTAATGTATTTCTTTGAAAATTAATTGCCTCTTTCTAAATTATTGGAATCGTTTTTGTTTAATTGAGCTGGGATATAATATACACTTTACACGAGCATACTTTGCCCATCTAATCATGTATCTTACACTGTATTTGAAAGAAAATGTTTCATTTCATAGAAATACAGAAAGGATTATCGTGGATCTGCAATTATGAAATCACACTTTGTATTGCAAGGTTACTTTTTATCACACTGGGGAGATATTTTAAATACAATAACTCTTAAACGGAATAAGTTATCAACATGTTTTTTTTCTTTCATTATTTGTTTCTTTAATCGTTAAACAATTAGTTCAGTGGTTAAACATGTTTATTTCATATGAAAGAAGACTTTAAAAGAAACAAAATGGTGAAGAAAGTATTCCAAAATCTTATTCCGTTAAGGAGATATTTAAGTTTAAAGTTTGGTATCATTTGTGTAGAAACGACAGAAATCAGACTATGCTGTGATGTTATAGCCAAGATTCTATGTATTCTGTCATAATTTGTCCTGCGAATTTGTGGCTTAAAAACCATGGGATATGTTAAAATAAGTAGTAAAACTGAATCTACGAAGGGAATTTATAATATACCACCTGAAGAAAGTTTGAGGAAAAATAATCTAAATAGTGAACAAATTAAATACAATTTCTTTAAAATACATAAAGACTGAGGAATCTGAGGCTGTGACATCACAACGTTTGAACGCTTTTTTTATATTTTTGAACGCTTTCTTCACCATTTTGTTTCCTTTGAAGCTTTCTTTTATATAAGATGGACATGCTTGACCACTGAACTAATCCTTTAATAGTTCTCTAGGTATATGAAAACGAAAATTCACAGGAATATATATGTAAGTTTGGCTACGCACTTTAAGTATATAGGACTAACAGTGTATTTTGAAGGACACTGAATACAACCAAGCAGCGAACGCACTTAATGAAAAGCTTATACGAATTATCCAGGAGGGGGAGGTGGAGGTGGTGTGTTATACAGCGAACGCACTTAATGACAAGCTTATACGAATTATCCAGGATGGGGAGGTGGAGTTGGTGTGTTATACAGCGAACGCACTTAATGAAAATCTTATGCGAATTATCCAGGAGGGGTGGTGGAGGTGGTGTGTTATACAGCGAACGCACTTAAGGACAAGCTATCCAGGAGGGGAGGTGGAGGTGGTGTGTTATACAGCGAACGCACTTAATGACAAGCTTATACGAATTATCCAGGAGGGGGAGGTGGAGGTGGTGTGTTATACAGCGAATGCACTTAATGACAAGCTTATACGAATTATCCAGGAGGGGGAGGTGGAGGTGGTGTGTTATACAGCGAACGCACTTAATGACAAGCTTATACAAATTATCCAGGAGGGGGAGGTGGAGGTGGTGTGTTATACAGCGAACGCACTTAATGACAAGCTTATACGAATCATCCAGGAGGGGGAGGTGCAGGTGGTGTGTTATACTGCGAACGCACTTAAGGACAAGCTTATACGAATCATCCAGGAGGGGGAGGTGGAGGTGGTGTGTTACACAGCGAACGCACTTAATGACAAGCTTATACGAATTATCCAGGAGGGGGAGGTGCAGGTGGTGTGTTATACAGCGAACGCACTTAATGACAAGCTTGTGCGAATTACCCAGGAGGGGGAGGTGAAGGTGGTGTGTTATACATCGAACGCATTTAATGACAAGCTTATACGAATTATTCAGGAGGGGTAGGTGCAGGTGGTGTGTTATACAGCGAACGCACTTAATGACAAGCTTGTACGAATTACCCAGGAGGGGGAGGTGGAGGTGGTGTGTTATACAGCGAACGCACTTAATGAAAATCTTGTGCGAATTACCCAGGAGGGGGAGGTGAAGGTGGTGTGTTATACAGCGAACGCACTTAAGGACAAGCTTATACGAATTATCCAGGAGGGGGAGGTGGAGGTGGTGTGCTATACAGCGAATGCACTTAATGACAAGCTTATACGAATTATCCAGGAGGGGGAGGTGGAGGTGGTGTGTTATACAGCGAATGCACTTAATGACAAGCTTATACGAATTACCCAGGAGGGGGAGGTACAGGTGGTGTGTTATACTGCGAACGCACTTAATGACAAGCTTATACGAATTATCCAGGAGGGGGAGGTGGAGGTGGTGTGTTATACAGCGAATGCACTTAATGACAAGCTTATACGAATTATCCAGGAGGGGGAGGTGGAGGTGGTGTGTTATACAGCGAATGCACTTAAGGACAAGCTTATACGAATTATCCAGGAGGGGGAGGTGCAGGTGGTGTGTTATACAGCGAATGCACTTAATGACAAGCTTATACGAATTATCCAGGAGGGGGAGGTGGAGGTGGTGTGTTATACAGCGAACGCACTTAATGACAAGCTTATACGAATCATCCAGGAGGGGGAGGTGCAGGTGGTGTGTTATACTGCGAACGCACTTAAGGACAAGCTTATACGAATCATCCAGGAGGGGGAGGTGGAGGTGGTGTGTTACACAGCGAACGCACTTAATGACAAGCTTATACGAATTATCCAGGAGGGGGAGGTGCAGGTGGTGTGTTATACAGCGAACGCACTTAATGACAAGCTTGTGCGAATTACCCAGGAGGGGGAGGTGAAGGTGGTGTGTTATACAGCGAACGCATTTAATGACAAGCTTATACGAATTATTCAGGAGGGGTAGGTGCAGGTGGTGTGTTATACAGCGAACGCACTTAATGACAAGCTTGTACGAATTACCCAGGAGGGGGAGGTGGAGGTGGTGTGTTATACAGCGAACGCACTTAATGAAAATCTTGTGCGAATTACCCAGGAGGGGGAGGTGAAGGTGGTGTGTTATACAGCGAACGCACTTAAGGACAAGCTTATACGAATTATCCAGGAGGGGGAGGTGGAGGTGGTGTGCTATACAGCGAATGCACTTAATGACAAGCTTATACAGATTATCCAGGAGGGGGAGGTGGAGGTGGTGTGTTATACAGCGAATGCACTTAAGGACAAGCTTATACGAATTATCCAGGAGGGGGAGGTACAGGTGGTGTGTTATACTGCGAACGCACTTAATGACAAGCTTATACGAATTATCCAGGAGGGGGAGGTGGAGGTGGTGTGTTATACAGCGAATGCACTTAATGACAAGCTTATACGAATTATCCAGGAGGGGGAGGTGGAGGTGGTGTGTTATACAGCGAATGCACTTAAGGACAAGCTTATACGAATTATCCAGGAGGTGGAGGTGCAGGTGGTGTGTTATACAGCGAATGCACTTAATGACAAGCTTATACGAATTATCCAGGAGGGGGAGGTGGAGGTGGTGTGTTATACAGCGAATGCACTTAAGGACAAGCTTATACAGATTATCCAGGAGGGGAGGTGCAGGTGGTGTGTTATACAGCGAATGCACTTAATGACAAGCTTATACGAATTATCCAGGAGGGGGAGGTGGAGGTGGTGTGTTATACAGCGAATGCACTTAAGGACAAGCTTATACGAATTATCCAGGAGGGGGAGGTACAGGTGGTGTGTTGTACCTCTGCTCTCAATTATGAAGTCTTATATATCTTTAAAATTAATTCTGATCGCATTTATTTTTATGCTATGCTGTAGTAACGCAAATAATATTACAAGACAGTGTTGTAATAAGTATACCTTTATAATCAGATGTTTATTCATTACTAGTTCAAGTGCTGTGTAATTGATTTAAGTACTTTCTTTGTTATCAAAAACATCTGCATAAACATAATGCTATAGCCGTCTCAATATGAATGAAATATGTCCGAGTTTTAAAAAAGACAAAAATAATGCTATATAAATAAACACTAAGACAATTCACTTGGAATGTTCCATTATCAAAACTATATCTAGCACGCACACTTACTAGGCCTACAAATACTCAACGTTGATAAATTTATCCCGGACGCAACATAATCAGTACACGCGAAATTGACATTAGTTAATGATAATTGCAAATGGCCCAAAGCATAATATTCTTATGAAAAAACATCCTGTACAGCTACTGAACAGTAGTTGGTCGTAAATCGCACTTATAATTCTCCTTGCAGTCTCACAGTTCTAACATTGTCATAATAACGAAATATAATAATAATATACAGTTTATGATACATATATTATAACTATACATTTTGTATCGTGTGATACGTTGCACAAACCCCGCAGCTAAAATGAAGAATTTCTTGAAAATCTGTCAATTCAATCTGGTTTTCGTACGCTTGATGGAAATGTGTAGATCGAACAGTTCTCACGTACATTATATGATGCAGTTTTATTTCAGATGACAGTATAGTTTAAAATTGTGCATCTTTTTTCTAATGTCATGAATACGAATGATGTTGATACAAATTCGTGGAACTGAAGAAAAAGTGTAATCCCGGGTTTCATCATTGTTCATTCTTATTCATTTCTTAATTGACGAATCAAATCGTGTTCTCTTGCATCGTAGTCATATCTGGGCAGCTGATTGGTCAGATAAACTTCACGTCAAAACACGGATGATATGCACGGTTGTTTGGTTTTCATTCAAACATTTTTTTGTGCTCTCAAAGATGAACCGCTTAGTAGTCAAAATAATTATCTGAACTTCCATACAAAATGCTGGATGACGTCGTGACGGTTTGAATACAGAAGGAACTAATTCTCCTCAGAAAGAAGTGGCAACATTTGGCAAAACAAGTTTTCGTTCTACATCTCATTCCAAGTTTTCAATCTTACCAAGAATCCATCAGTTGATTGAGCTCCTTACAAATGGTGCGAACCATGAAGGAGAAGAAGTAAATGATGTTTGAAGAGATGCGGTAAGGAGCAAATATATGAGGCAGATTAATCACTCCCGACTGACAAAGGCTCCAATTGGCTTCCGAGTCGATCAGAAGAATCAGGCGTTGGCGGTAAACTCATCCCTGATCCAGGCGCAGCGTCATCGCGAGGTGGATGATCTTTCCCAAGAATCGTTTGTCCTAAGCTTTGTTCAGAAAAATTTACCTACGGAGAGAGAAAAACAAAATTGTTACTTATTAAAAAAATTGTTCGAAACAATACAGCAAAAGCATTCTTGTGCGCTATTTCACTCCAAAATATTAATTTGTTATTCAATATCTAAAGCTTCATTTTCAACTAGACGGGATGACATACCATACATTTTCGTTATAGAGCATGATCAATTGCTATTTACCATATACGAAGCGATGTGAAGCTAAAGTTCGCGTGGAGACAATACTAGCTAATACTACATCATATGTGTTGCCGATTTGACCAACGTTTTGCAGAAAATTGTTTCAACTATAAGTAAAACTGTGTGATCACATTTGGGTTTATATTGTGTTTTAATGATTGAAATATCTAATAAACAAACAAGGGTTACTTTAGCGGCTTAATATCTTTTTTTTTATTATAGAAGTCAAGATGACAAACGGAACTGTGAATCCTGTTTTTGGATGCGTGCATTACCATTCTGGTCCTCTTCTATATTCTACCATTTACAGTGAACATCCTCGCCATTTTAACTTCTACTGTAATACCAACTTAATTAAAAACGAATGAAACATCTCATTAAAAGACAACAAAATGAATGTAATGATAAGCCCACAGTGCTTTGTCATCTGATAATTCATTTCGAATTTGAATCAAATAACCTACCATCTTCTGTAGACGAATCTCGCATTTGCGACATTTTAAGCGTGTTAAATTTAATACTTATTCATTGTCCTTTAGTGTAAATACATGTTCATTAAAGCGTAAAACAATGTCTCTTTTTTAATCCCGAAGTGTTTGGTTTTTTCGTTCCTTCAGTAAGCAATTTCCCTCAAACTACCCAGTCGTGTTACGTAGCGCAAACAATGTTCACGATTCACCAGTCCAACTTATTGAAAAAAATCAATACCACCCACCCGAATGGATGGTGCCGAATATATCGTGTACATTTGATGTGTAGGCCTATATGTACGTTAGGTATTGACCGTGCAAAACCTACCGACAAATATTATCGACGAGGTTTAATTGTTCATACTGCAAACACCACAACCTCGCCTCAGATTATAACCAAATCTTGTGTCTGTAAAATCGATCATTTTTTCTCTGCGACAAGTAATAAATAAATTGTAAGCTGTGTTTGCGTGTTTTTGTCTAATCTAGAAGGTGAAAAAAGACTCATTTAAAGCGTGCTCTCCTCCTAACTTTTTAATTAAGTATCACATGTACTTCAAAATATACATGAAACGTTTATTCCAAATTCCAAAGATATCATGCACCCATAAAAACCAATAAGAAAGAGATCCGTATCATCATGTCCATCAGTCTATATCACTTTAAACAGTCTGTATCACTTCAGGCAGTCTGTATCACTTCAAACGGTCTACACCACTTTAAACAATTTACATCCCTTTAAAACTTTCTACCACTTTTAATATCTATTTAAAGGAGCATTCGACCGAAAAGTGAGAGCGTATTTTCTCGGAGTCACAGAGAAAATCCAGTGTATGTCTTGTATAGGCTATATACACGAACAATTAAACGGCCTCTGTGGATTTTAATATGCATAGATTTGCTGCCACTGCCAATTATGCACATAGGCCTACGTGTGTAGCGAAATCGGCCGGTTGTTAGAACTTAATAAATGCACAGGAACTTTATTTCGGTACTATTTTATTTTGTAAACGTGGTCACCCAATAAACTTTGATTGGAGTTGGCGTCTTTTCATGCTTGGAATAGTTTCCAATGGTCATGTGGTAATAATTCAGCCACGAGTTCTTACGTAGAATCTTAGTGTGGCGTTAGGCAAGTGTAACATTAGGACATTGTATTTTAAAAATTGGTTTATTATTATTATACAATCGTTACAGTCCAATACTCAAGAGTCATAAGTTACTGCAGTTTTAGCAACAGCCTCCTAGGTGAACTTAATTTATGGGCTAGAAATATCAAGCTTTAAATTTAACGTAGGCCCTATTATTTTGTCGCTATCTTATCCACCATCATGCCAAGGCCTAACGTGTGCAGAAGTTACACACACGATGAACGCTCGAGAGCATTCGGCGAATGGACAAAGTTTCATTGAGATTAAACGTATCGCGAGATTTGGAGGTGGATGAAATACCCACAAATTATCACAAAAAGACGCCCTCACTTTTCGGTCTCAAACTCCTTTATTTCTGTTCAAATCGCCTAAGACCACCGCTTAACTTGCCTTTAAGTTGTGCTATATCTTTTACATTATTTGTGATTAAATACATCAATATGATGTTATACGAACTGCAATGACATTATCTCTACTTTCGCGCTAATGGTGATCTAGTTACATTATCCCACGTATAAAGCACATTATCTCATATCACATATTATTCAATACAAAAAACGATTGCAATATCATATTACAATATATCATATCATTTCACATGTGATTATATCACCATACGTTTACTTCATAGCACATCGCAAAGAATTTCATTATATCACATCACGTCATGTTATTTATTGATGTTTTTCCATTACCTACTGGATTTTAAATATAAAAAATATTACAACATATATATTTAACTCGCTACAAAATCATAAATATCTAGAATCTACATACAAAATTTGAAATATTTCATCAATTTTAACCAGGCCCATACAAAGCATATCGGCATTTTATCCAAGCCCGTACAAAGCATATCGGCATTTTAACCAAGCCCATACAATCCATATTGGCATTTTAACCAAGCCCGTACAATCCATATTGGCATTTTAACCAAGCCCGTACAATCCATATTGGCATTTTAACCAAGCCCATACAAAGCATATCGGCATTTTATCCAAGCCCATACAAAGCATATCGGCATTTTAACCAAGCCCATACAATCCATATTGGCATTTTAACCAAGCCCATACAAGGCATATCGGCATTTTAACCAAGCCCATACAAGGCAAATTGGCATTTTAACCAAGCCCATACAAGGCAAATTGGCATTTAACCAAGCCCATACAAGGCATATTGGCATTTTAACCAAGCTCGTACAAGGCATACTGACGAAGTTTCCCCGAAGTGATATGTGTGTATGCATGCGTGTGTATGTATGTATGCATGTATGTATGAATGTATGTATATATGTATGTATGTATGTATGCATGCATGTATGTATGTGTGTATGTATGTGTATGTGTATGTATGTGTGCGTGTATGTTTGTGACGGCCAGCTCGTAAACGCGATATTTCAAGAACAATGCACTGGATTATTGTCATATATGGCACACAGATAGCTCATGGTCCGTTGGTGTGTTCTATTGTTTTTGATGGTGATGTCATGCATATTAATGAGTGGGCGGGGCTTAATGTAAAAATCTTGAAATGTTCATATTTTAACAAGAGCATGTCTGGTTTGTTTCATATTGATGTAATTATGATGTTAGCTAGTGTGTACATGTTCTTGATGTAAAACATTAAATTTTATTAATATGCATGAAGGGCGGGGCTTAATATGATTTTGCAGAAAAAAGCTTGTAAACACGGTATCTCAAGAACGGTAAACTGAATTCATGTTATATTTGGCACAGAGATAGCCAATGGTCAGATGGGCTGTAGATGTGTTCTTTTGTTTTTGTTGTTGATATCATGCATATTAATGAGTAGGCGGGGCTTAGAATAAATATTTTGAAAGGTTCATATTTTAACAACCGCATGTACCTTATTGTTTTTTGGTGGTGATATCATGCATATTAATAAGTTGGCGGGGCTTAAAGTGGTGAAAATTTTGGAAAAGTGATAAATGAGCAACTGTATGTCCCTTTTGCGTCATATTGGGCATGACAATTTTGTTGGTTATTGTGTACATGCTTATGCTATCAGCAGATGTCATTAATATGCATGCTGGGCGTGACTTAGTGTAAAAGTGTTAAATGATGTAAACACCATACCGTACCCCATGAATGATTCATCAGATTTATGCTCTACCAGGTACACAGATGGGTCATGATCTGTACATATTTCTAATGTTGTGGTGAACATAAAAGAGTAGGCGGGACTTACTGACAAATTATTGAAATAGGATAAATGAGCAACAATTTTTGCATCATACTTGCTTTAATTATGTCGTTAATTATTGTGCCAATTGCTAATGTTGTTAACATTTTTATTGATCTGCATGGTGGGTGTGATTTATGAATAAATATCCTGGAACAAATATTTCATGACATGTAATGTCAATCAGCTTATGAGAAGAAGAAATAAAGGATCTGAACCACAAAACCCTTTGGTTCTGGATCATTCGTGTGTTTCATTTGCCGTCTATTTGCGATGTTACAAAAATATTTGCAAAAATAGGAGAAAAATAGGAGCATTCCAACACTTAGTTCCAAAAATATAGTCCACCAATGTTGGACTTGTATTTCTCACAGGGAAAATTATGATATTTGTCCCAAGCCTCAAAGGTAAATACATATCAATCTTCTGGGAGACATCATATTTTTACCTGAAGGTCGGCTGGGTTTCGCGCCTGGCATTCTTAAGTGTATATTACCCGTCAACTTTGATTATTGTTACAGTGATGTGACAGTAAGCGGTTTTCATCTTGTGCCCGAAAAATTGTCAGACACAGATTTTAAAATTTGTGTCATTTACCTCTTAAACATGACACTTTTATGTTCATTTTACACCCCTTGAGAACATTCTGGCGGTCTTTGCTTTGGCTAAATCAAACTAGCTCCGTACATCTGTCAAGACAGCGATTATTGGAGCTATGTGGTCGGCTGTTTGTTTGTGGTTTAGATAAGGGATCGGTAGACACATTTTTTGGCATGTAGAACGGCCACACGATCGACGTTGTCAGTTCACCATATAAAATGTATGATTGAGGAAGTACCATTTTATATTGTCTGTTCCTTGGTATAACAACAATATATATATTAACATCTATTACTGTAAAAAGGAATATGTTAGTTATAAAAACCGTTGTATTTTGGTTGTATCAATTTTCAGATTCATTTAATAAATGCGTAAGTCTGAAACTTGGAATAATAAATTATAAAGACACCAAATTTACAAATTTACAGTTTGTTCCTCATTAAATAACTTCAAAATTCACCATTGTTACCTTTATATAAGTATATACAAGTTTGAAATTATCACTATCTACCATTTGGTTAGCGTTCGGGGTGCGGATGGGGATGATGTCATATATAGTTCATATATTTTCGTTTTTTTTTTTTTTGCCAGCCTTTAGAATGGAACCAAGCTGCCAAGTGCGATGGACATTTTCACAATATGCAATGGCGTAGCAAGACGTGTGTCAAGGATAACTAGGTCTATATTTTTTTGTCAATTTTGTCAAATCAGGATCTTCCCCTTTTCCTAAACATATTACGCCATTTTCCGGGATTTTCCGATACATGACCAATAACTTGTTCGAGTGACAAAACAAAAATAGAAATGTATGGCATATGAAAACGAAGCCAAATATACACATTCACCCACCTAGACCCACCTTACTGTCGATATGATTTTCTCATAACCTGATAATCAAAATATTCCACAATAAATAATTCGGTTCGTACTGCCAATCGGGGGACTCAATAAGTCCCCCGCTCGGGAGACTCAGGTATGTGCACTGAGCTTACAGTGATATATGGAAGCCGCCATTCTTTATTGGGAAGTTTCAGTTATAGACGCTTATCAGTCGTTTTATTGAAGGTTTGTAACAAAGTTTGCTTTGTTCATGTTCAATTTTGCGAACTTTAAAACAACTTCGTTACTATCCAGCTATCACGCACTTATTACTAAATAATTTTCACAAATCCCAAATTTATTTCTCTTAATTGAGGAAAACCTTGTTAAAGCGCTACTGCCTTACGGTAACACATAATAAGAATTCGTCACTTTTCTTTAATTTCTCGAAAACCGCACGGTGAATTTTAAAAGCGCACGGTGAAAAAATAATTCATATGCCATCATTTCAAATCGTGAAGGAAAATTTGAACCATTCGCAGTGGTTGAGTTCCCCGCGCTATAAATGTGTCTGATTCTTATGTTATTCCTAAACAAAATTTGAATTTGGATAGATGTATTTTGGGATACTTCTGTAAAGGATCCCCCGAACAAAACTGTTCTTCCGATCGGGGGTACGAATCAGACTGATAAAAGCATCAGAATGGTTTCTAAATCAGAGTGAATGGTGTCATATCGTCCTTGCTTTAGAGGAAAAGGTACAATAAAAATGATATGTACTCACTAATTGTTGGAATGGTGGTTGTTCTATATCACTCTGCAAAGCAAAGTCGCTGAGCGCCTTCCATGGCGGTTG
>JAIGNY010000758.1:410000-465000 GCA_020152595.1 Chiridota heheva | reverse complement strand
ACAAAAGATGAGACTCAATTGATTCATTTTTTAAAACATGAACAAAAAAATAATAAAAATAATTTTGGAACTTCAAATTATATTTCTCATGTTCTAGATTGGATAGTTGTTTATAAATCAAAAATAAATCAAAATTATGATTTTTTTTCTATAATTCTATAATTCAAAATAAGATTTCTCATACTTAATTACTCATTCAAACTGTCAAAAATTGATTCCACATCAATTCCAGTTCGGTTTGCTTGAGTGTTTCCTTTAAATTAAGTTCGTATCTTTGGAGTTTTAATTTTCCTGCACATATGAAAATTAAATAGGATGTTTAATGAATTTGTACAGTGGGAGAATATGTCTGCTTAATCACATGTCAGGAAAATCAAGAAACATATGCGCATGTCACATAACGCAATACAAACGTTAGCGCACTGCTTTTATTTATATCCATCTAGCCGATTATAATTTTCTTTATCTACTTAAATACCTTAAAAACTGGTTCCGTCTCGTACAAAATTAAAAATCCTGAACTCCCTTTTCGTATTTATCGGTTGCCAGTTGAATTTATAATTAGGTTTAAATGATTAATGTTTGTCTTTAAAAGTATTCACAATTAGGTATTACAATTATATAATTATTATAAGCGAACATTAATCGTAGCATTATCCTTTGAGGCATAAAATTATATGACATTACTTACTTAAATGAAAGTAAATAGCGTCCCTAGCTATTTACCAGAAACCACTACACTATACCAGATTGTGCTATCATTTAAAATGATATATAGATTCGAACAAGCTTTAATCACAATGTTCTATGTTTTGCGGCAAGCGTATTTTGCTGTATAGTTCACTCTCTAATACACATCAACGTTAGACAAACATTTCTATCTTGCTAATACTCGTGGAGCTAATTCAGATATCGCATCTTTATCGTTCATATATATCCATCTCAAGGAGAATCATCAATTTTAGATGAATATGCCGTGCAAAAATGACATAAATCTTCAAAAGTCACTCCGTGATTTTCCTTTGGAAAGTCAAAATATTCAGAAAAAGCACGTGTGTGACGCTGAAAGTCAAAATGATTGAATGAATACTTCTCCAAAAGAAATGCCACTAATGGCTATGACATATTTGTCAGGAAATTCGAATATTGGTTATTGTAATCTAATAGCCCATCGAAATGTTTGATTGAAATTTGATGGAGATTGCATTGCTTACATCTTACTTAATCTGCTTAATTCATCAGATCAGACGCTCCTGTACTGTCGAAAGTAAATGTAATGTGATCTGGAGTTTCCTCAGAATCACATTAACTGGGTCTTTATAATAACTTCAAGACATGCTCAACGACGTTTTACAAAATATGAAAACTTGGGTGCAAATTAATGCATACCACATGCAGACCGTCGCTTCTAGGAATTTTTTGAGACGCAACGAACTTTAATTCATTCTCATTTTTGCCAATATCTGTTTTCCATTCCTATGGTCTCGAATAAGAAAGAAATCTAATATGAATTGGGAATTAGTAAAGCTCGGAGATAAACTCCTAATCGAAATCCTAACGCGTTTCAGGTATTGACTCAGCCAGAGTTGTCTACACACACGTTGAAATAAAGAAAAACTTTAAATTGCTTGCTTCTTTCATTGTGTAGCGGGGTTCGATCGTAGGCTGCTGCGCAAACAGAGAAGGCGAGATCTGATATTCTGCACACGCTCTTACGTCCGGCAAAGGAGATAGGTTCGCGCATTCTTCATCGCTTATTTAAAAAAGCTCGTGTAGAGCCGGAAATTCAAATCGTTTTTAGATTATCTTTTAATCCTCCCCGAGATTTTGCATCTTATCTGTGAAGACTTCAATCATGTAACTGAGCTGCTGAGTAAGTTAGCAACAAATGTGGAGTCTTGGTATGAGATGAATGAGATGACTAGGCCAGTACTTCAGCGTTCCTTTAAACGTATGATGTGCAGTATATCAGAAGAGACACTTTCCAAATCTATATAATAGCTCATTTAGAAATCAGTTTTCTGTCTCTGATACACATGATACCTCAATTTCCTAGTACAGAATTAGGCAAGAGTCTTCTTTTCACAAAGAAATGTAGATGTAATCCTACTCCATACCAATTTCTTTTACTTCTAATAAATATCAAAACATTCATTCTTCCTATTTTGATTTCTTGATTTTCTTCATTTTACTTTATTTTACTGCCAATAATTTCTTTAAAGAAAAATCCACAAGAAATCATCAAACTTTTCTTTCATTTTAAACTGTTTTTATGAAATAATTTCTTGTTCTGTTTTAACCTGTTTCAAATACAAGACGTTAATCTGTGCATTTTGAAACATGACAAATGGAGAAAAAAAATATTGTATTCAATACTCCTCTGTCAAATGGTGCATTCAAACATATATAAGTCATATGACAACATGGCCGATGAAGAAGATCGTTTCGTTAATATTCAATTTTTCTTTTAAGAACTTATAATACATTGATATCCCAAGAATTTGGGATAATATCATCAAAATCTCAAAAATGATAGTCAATCTTAGCAGCTGTTGTAACAAGTCAAATCAGGTGTAAGTGATTTTACATTATATTGTTCGATTGTTAAATAAGCATGAAATACGTGATACCGCCATGTCTGTATAATCAGAAACACATACAGTAACGAATTCCCACACCAACAAAAAATTATCGTCCCAATATCCCTTATCACTGATACTAAACAATTAACACAGTGATTAAAAGTTTTTTGCTAACCAGACTAAAATCAGTCCTTAACTTGAAAAGGGACAAACCCCCGTTCCTACGATCAGAAGACAATCTGTCAACAAAACTTCACAAAGATGTATCTATGAATGCAGAGGACTATGCCTCCATGTTCACAAAAAGGAGCTTGACAAACAAGCAAGTTTGTCAAACCCAAACCAAACATCTATTGAAGAAAGGAACAAGTATTTAATTTGCTAAACATTGCTACTTCGTGTTGTGTATAATGCTGGTTTTAATCTATCAATAGACTTGCATGATCATCAAGTACTGGGAGCACTACTAAGTTGAATTGGATAAATGAAGTTAAGTATTACAGGAATCTTGCGGAAAGAATAGTCTGTAATATTATAACGAGAAATGTCACAAAAAAAAGTTTTTAACATAAGATATTTCTTTTCTACATAATATCTTTTTAAATCAATAAATCAAGTAGCATTCTAGCAACAGCTAATAGCAATAGAAAGGAGTAATTTTAAGACAATAGTATTGTGTTACATTTTATAACAAATAGTTATTCTAGCGTTCTACTTTCTACGTTTATGAATACCTTGAAAAACCGTTTCTTGAACTATGTTGGAATTGATTTATAAACATAAAACAGCTATAATAGAATTGCCTTAATACTAATGAACTGAAATTAATTCTATTCCAATCATGATAATACTTTTGATAACAGATGAATAAGTTATCTTCGTGTATATTACCTAACGTGATTTTTGATTAATTTTATCTTCCAAAGCTGATTATTTGAAGTGTATATATTTATACTTTCTTTCAATTCTTTAACGAATTAAAGTTTATATTGAAAAGCCTTTACAATTGAAAAGTGAAAGGAATGAAGAATAATAAAACTATAATCCTAATCATATGTGATTAATCTTCACATCATATTTTGCGCACATGAATTTTAAAATTTCCACAACTATAAGCTATGTCCCAAATGTTCGCGTTAAAGGTTTTCCAAAATCAGAAAAGCGTCATACATTGATACATGGCATTAAAAGGAAATTTGTCATAATAGTAATATTTGCATGGAATTCACATTATATATCGTTTCTTTTTTATTTAACCAGAACCAAAAGATTTTGTTGTTTCGATGCTTTTTTTCTTCATAAGCTGATTGATTTGCAAAATTTGTATAACTGTCATGTCATTGCATAAGGCATATCATGAAATATTTGTTTCATGATATTTATTCATAAGCCACACCCACCATGCAGATCAATAAAAATGTTGACAACATTTGCATTTGCACAATAACTAACAACATTATCATAAATATGATGCAAAAACAGTTGCTTGTTTATTCTATTTCAAGAAATTGTCAGTAAACCCCGCCTACTCATTAATATCACTACCAAAACATTAGAACATATGTACAGACCATGACCCCTGATATAGCATAAATCTGATATATCATTCATGAGATGCAGAATGTTATAGTTTACATTTAGGACATTTACACTAAGCCACGTCTACCATGCATATCAATGACATCTGCTGATAACATAAGCATGTACAAAATAGCTAAAAAATTATCATGCCCAATATGACACAAAACGGATCTACAGTCGCTCATTTATCACTTTTTCAATATTTTCACTTTAAGCCCCGCCCACTTACTAATATGCGTGATATCACTACCAAAAACTACAGACCATGGGCTATCTGTGTACCAAATATGACATGAATCCATTTGACCATTCTTGAGATACCGTGTTTATAAGCTCTATTCAGCAAAATCATATTAAGCCCCGCCCACTCAACGTTTTTAAAATCTTGAACATGGACACACCAGCTAACATAATTATCCCAAATATGAAACAAAACAGATATGCGGTTGTTGATATATAAACATTTCAAGATTTTTACATTAAGCCCCGCCTACTCATTAATATGCATGATATCACCACCAAAAACAATAGGCACATATACATTGGGCTATACGTGTACCCCATATGACATGAATCTAGTGTATCGTTCTTGAGATATCATACATACATAAAACAAACATACATACATACATACATACATACATACATACATACATACATACATACATACATACATACATACATACATACATACATACATACATACATACATACAGACAGACAGACATACAGACATACAGACATACATATACATAGATCCACATACACACACCATCATGACCGCATAGGTTCCTGATGCTATCGCATCGGAACCAAACATGGCATAGATGATAAATTAAACGTTAAAACGTGTATTTTTTTTTTCTTTAAAAATCACCCATGACAAATTACAAAATTAAATGCTTCGTGTAATCACTTCATTTTCCCGTTCACTGATTCAGTGCGTCAATATACTTTCTTTCAATTCTTCAGCGAATTAAAGTTTATATCGAAAAGTCTTTACAATTGACAAGTGAAAGGAATGAAGAATAAAAAGACTATAATTTTAATCATATGTGATTAATCTTAACATCATATTTTGCGCACATGAATTTTAAAATTTCTACAACTATAAGCTATGTCCCAAATGTTCGCGTTTAAGGTTTTCCAAAGCAGAAAAGTGTTATCCACTAATACACGGCGGAAGTTTGTCATAATAGTGAAATTTATAGGTTTTACCGTGCATGAAATTCACATTATATATCATTTCTTTTGTATTAAAAAATGGCATAGATGATAAAATAAACGTTAAAACGTTTTTTTCTTCTACAAATTATAAATTATCTATGACATATTACGAAATTAAATGCTTCGTGTAATCACTTCATTTTTCCGTTCACTGATTCAGTACCGTAGAGAAGGCCTATAAAGGTAACACGGAACATATCAAGAACAAAATGTTAAATTGATAACAAACATCTGTTAAATTTAAACGAAATTAGCCCAATAATTGTCAAAAACTTTTTTTTTCAATTTTCGAAAAATATTAGATCGTGATTCGGAAAAATAGGAATATTTGACGTTACGATTCGAGCAAATTATATTCAATTTGCCCTACTGGAAAAACTCCACCAAACACTCAATATACCACTGTTTGACTGTACTGACATACTGACTCTTGATTCATTATTCTTTCCTGCCCTTTTTCGAAGGTCATAATTTCAACTTGCGTCTATATATAAGTATACTCTACTCTGATAAAACAAACAGATAACAAATACTGATACGGAACAGAATTACTTATCCGTTAAACATATATCGACATCATACTATAAACCTTCTACCAGATATAAGATATGATATTATCTTGGCATGTCGAGCATACATCTTACTCAATTTGTATTCACTCTTCTGCATTTAGATTCATTGAACTGTTGAAGGCGAAAACTAGGCATAAAACTAAAATCATAGGATTTGTATAAAAGTTGACCATCATTTGATCAGCGTGTGTAGGCCTATTCCTTAGTCAATTAGCTGGTAATAGGTCGGTCACTTTGATACTCGTGAACGGATGGAATAGTTAGTGAATGATTTGTGTTTCACACAAAAGTGTATTTGATTTATCAGTTTATGGCATTCCGGGCCATTTAAAATATCTGTTTGGAATAAACCATTCTTTGCAATCATTGTTTTTTTTTTAAATTGATAAAATATAGAGTATATGAATCAGTGAAAGTTCCAAAGCCCTTTTGAATTCATTTTAAGTCACTTATGTCATTAAATGCAGCAAAAAGACTACAAGAGATTCTATGAATCAGAAATCACGAAGATAATAATATATACATCCTTTTATTTTAAGATTTAAAGCAATTAATTATTAAAAAGAATTAAAATGGATTTAAAAGGGTCAATTCAAATTGGGATGTTGGCTCGAAAATTAGAAAGCCTTAGCAATACACATGGTGCTTAATAAAATGAAGTATTACTCGACGCCCTTTCTAATGCTGAAAATTGCATTATAAAAATGCAAAACTTATCAAATGATTGTTGTAAATCAAATGTTATATTTTTGCCTCATATTTCAAGAATAGCTAGGGAACATAATACATGACGGATACTATTTAAACTTAGACTGAAATAGCAATACAGATATATAACGGAGTTTTAATTGTAAAGATTCATGGACATATTTCAAAGTTGAAATGCAGAAAGTCTGAATGATAGGACAGTAGGAAAGCAAATAAGGACATTTCGGGTTGCGCATTTCTTGTAAAGTCTAAAGAGAAAAAGTGCCACATTTTAATGAAAGTAACATTTTCTCCTCTATGTTCAGAATGTGTTCAAATAAAATCACATCAAATTTATTATAAATTGTATTTTTTTTCTTCTATATATCAAACTCTTTAAAAAGCTCTATCACACAGTCACAAGACAACGTGAACACTTCACCAATTCTCATCGTGTACATGACGCAGGTAAAACCTTTACTCGACATTTTTCATCTCAAGAAATTTGAACTATAGTACGTGATTACAATACCCCTACGTGAGCGAATCGTATTTGTAGTAGAAACTCTACGAAGTGTGACGAGATTTAGTAATGTAAATATTATAGCTTAAGCTCGTTTGTCACCGCGCCTAAGCATCTGACCACCGATGATTGTTTTGAAGAAGATAGGTTTCAAAAAATTGGCTGGAAATATAAACAAAAGGAACGCTTTCATTTATTTGAAAAGACACATTCGTCAAGTATAATTGGCTAACAAGTTCAGTATACCTTCCCAGGTGACTCACATAAACGATGAGGCATTGTACGAGGTGAGGGATAATTCATTTACATTGTGAGGGGCAAATGTTACAGACATTCCTGTTACAACATCATTTTTCGGGAATTACTGTTCAGTTCGATTACGTCTTATTTCATTGATTAGCACTGCATGTACTGCAAGTGTGTGAAACCAGATAGGTGTACCCTCAGATCTGTCTGCCGTAGAAAATGAAATACCTTTTGACTAAGCAAAGTGATGCATGACTTGCTTGTAGAATGTTCAACACCGTTATTCAAGTTTTTAAGTAGGACAATATAGTGTTGAAAAATCAAGCAGACATCGGCATAAGTATAAATCGTGTTCTCCTTTCTCGAAGGCACTAGATGGGGTTTATCCACAACAACTTTCCAAGGTAGTTAATCCCGAGAAAAACAAAATTGACAGCGAGAAAACGCCGAATACTGCATCGCACGTGACTTTCAACATTAAAAAAAGCACCATTTTTGAAGTTGATTTCGAAATTTCCGCTTGATGGGAAAATTCTCCCTTCCCGCTTGATGGGAAATTTCCCCTTCCCCTTGTTGCCATGCGACAAATTGTTCTTGCAATCCTTTTAACTCGACCCTTCTGTGACCTATCTTAATAGACTTTCTGTTTCAGAATTTCTTTTTAAATTCCTGAAGCTTCAAAACATTGATGATGATCAAATAATTGCATCATATGCGATGAAAAAAAAAATCATAAAAACTTGAAGATTTATGTTACGAATCTCATTGAAATAAACCATACATATGATTTTCCTGAAGGAGAATCTTCATTAAAACAGCCGGATATTTTCTTTGCATATACACGTACTATCGATTTAATTGCAAACGTGAATTATGGTTCTGACTTTTCACTCCAAGAATTATAAAGTCATGATCGTGAAAATGGAACGTTATTTTAGCCACGAAATTACTTCCTAAAGCTTACGACACTTTTGTTCTAATATGCCAAGGCGGATAATTTATTATATACAACCGGAGCTTTTCAATAACACTTTTATCATGGGACAAATTGATTAAGGCACATGGACGGATTCTTTTAATTCAGAGTTCTTGGTACATCACACCTGTTTTATAAACGCGCATTATTTGTTGTCAAAATTTGATATAGTTTGGAAGTACAAAAGTAATCAAGGGCTTTCGCTGCTTTGTGCAGCCTTCCACATGAAGTTGGCTACGTCATTTTGTCTATGTCAGTTCTCGATAAACAACATTATTTTCTCTTTCTGTGCGATAAAAATGATTAAAAGACCTTTACGGTTGTCTAGTAGTGTGTAAGACATGAGACTATCAATGTAGCTGTATAGTTGCATGTAAGAAACAGAAGTTTTGATTGTCATAAGATTTTGCCGTATGATCTTTACAATCAGTCCGGTTCGTACCCCCGATAGGAGATCCCGATCGGGGGAGCCTTCACAGAAATATCCCACAATGCATCTATTCAAATTCAAAGTTTGTATTGGAGTAACATAAGAATCAGACACACTTCGAGCGCGGGGAACTCAACCACTGCGAAGGGTTCAAATTTTTCTTCACGATTTGAAATAATGGCATATGAATTATTTTTTCACCGTGCGCTTTTAAATTCACCGTGCGGTTTTTCAAAAAATTTAAAGAAAAGTGATAAATTCTTATTATGTGTTACCGTTAGGCAGTCGCGCTTTAACAAGGTTTTCTTAAATTATAAGAAATAACGTATGGATTTGTGAAAAATATTTAGCAAAAACTGCGTGATAGTAACGAAGTTGTTTTACTTTCGCGAAATTGAATATGAACAAAGCAAACTTTGTTACAAACCTTCAATGAAACGACTGATAAGCGTCTATAACTGAAACTTCACAATAAAAATGGCGGCTTCCATATATCACTGTAATCTTAGTGAGCATGCTCGAGTCTCCCGATCGGGGGACCTATAAATGAGTCCCCTGATAGGCGGTAAGAACCGAAGTGACAATTTGTTTATTAACTAAATGACTTCCTGAAAGAGATTACACCTATCTTCTTCAAATTTAAAGATGATGCATTGATTATAACGTATAGGTCTAGTAAATGTTGTTTATTTCTTTTATGAAATAGTACTTCAAGTTATCAGGTGCAGATAAAACATGTAATCTTCATTTAATCCTCCGACTTATTCTTTAGAAGAGAGTATCTGATTCTGACACGGAGTTGTAATCAACAAAGAGAGTTCATCATTTTCTGAAACTTTTTTGTTGAATAATCGCATAGAGTTATTAATGATATATTGAACAGTCTAGTAGACGAGTCTATCGTTTTATCTGTCATAATGATATATATTGGAAATTGCTTTTCATCGGTATTCTTGAAAACTGAATATAAAACTGAATTTAACGTTTTAATGTTTTCCAAATTTTAAAGGACTGCTCTAGAATTTAATTTTCTTTTGAAAAGGTTATCAAACAGTAACATTAATCATACATATACCTCTGAAGTTTACCTATTATATACAATAAACCTAGATATCATTTTCGCATATGAACTGCAAAGTGCTAAAAGGCTCATGGGACAGCCAGTCACTTATACGAAGCAGTGAATTGCCATCTAAAATAGCAACTCCCTGTACAGCGGAGCCACCTTCTCGGCAGGGAGTCACTTTACAACCCATCCTTAGTCATAAAATAAACTCGCCGTTACGTCACTTTAACCTGCAAACCCAGTCTCTAATTCTTAATGGTACAAAAGAATTAAGATCACTCATGAGGTTAAAAAAAAAAAACTGCTTATCTTATTTAGGGCTTCAATATACAGAAAAAGGCACTTAACATCTTTATGTAATAATATGTTTTCCCGTCTTTTTCAGTATGATTTTGTCCTAATTAAGGTAATTAATATAAGAAAACTGACAAAGACAAGGATCAACTAGGTTACAGTGAACAGTATAGAAAATATTTCTTGAAATTATAAACTTATTAGGTATGTAAGTGCAGCAGGGGGTCAATTGGTGTCTGAAAGCCACACACTTTATCTTCATCAATTTAGGCAAGGTCATCTTCCCCTTTTTGCATTTACACCTGGACAATATCAAGTTTGTCCAGAGTACAGTCACCCTCTCTTAATATAAATCTTCTCCTTATACTCAATTGGAAAATAAAATCGATGATCGCATTATCTGTTACTTTTTCCGCGATAACTTTCTATCAATAACATTTATAGAAAATCCTTTCCATATAGTAAAAGTGAACAAACAATTGTTTGCGTTTGTCATAGTTTAAAAAAAATCAATGAAAATATAACAACATAAAAAATGAGGTGGCACAATTAACAGTGAGAATCATATTTAAACCTTTTTTCTGTCTCCACGTTCCCTCCTGACAATTTTCATATTATATCTGATATAAATTGATTTTGTCTCTCGAGATCTGTACTTTTGAAAGAGGTGAAGTGTCGTCAATCCGTAGGTATACTTAACGCCAAAAGCAAGGCTTACTTGTATCTGGTAATCTTATTATGAGTCGTAATTTAATATTTCAAAGCAAGGCCAACACTGCCTTAAACCATCCATTCGCGTTATATTTACGGAGAGTTCTCCAACAAGATTTGTCTGCATCATCCGGGGATAAAGATGTTAAAATTTTCATACACACGAAATTTCAAGAACGAAACACGAAGAGCATAAGATATAGGTGTAAGAATACAAACCCTATAAGCACTCGTTGCCTTTGGCATCACATTTGAATACTAAATGGTTTGGGAAATCTATTAGCATGTACTGTGATCATGAATCTTGACAATAAAAAACATTTCGTCCAAATTGCATGGTCAATGAATTCTACCTTTCCCATAATTTGAGTATATGCTTAATTTTTGTTTGTTAACTGTATGAAAACTGTTGTAGAAGTTTCTTTGTAAATCAATAATGTTCAAGTAATGAAATGTTCATTACCTTTTGCCTATTTTGTATTTGCTAATTAACGTACAGTCCAGTAGCATGCCTATTAATAGGAACATAAATGTTCCTAAAAATGGGAACATTTTGCTACATGGAAGCCGCCATTTTGTGATATTTACCATGATCCTTGTTATCCTAACGCTAAAGCCTTATGCAATGTTACATTTTTCAAATTTGAAATACGTCTGGGAAAAATATCTTTGCGAGGGAAAACTTAAAACTTACGAAAATCCCTTCATTACTTTCATGACTAAAACTTTTCCTCTCCCATTTGATATCTTCACCACGTTTTCGAAATATTAGAAATAATAGACAATAGAGCTCGGCTTTTACGCGCGAAACGGCCATTTTGAAAATTCAAATGTTTACCAGCATAATGGTTTTTAATATCTCAGGAACATAAATTAGAAACTATGGCATTTTATCGCAACATCTGAACAATATGGCTGCATAACTTCATTATTCTTATGTGTTACAAATGTTCCTATTAATAGGCATGCTTCCGGACTGACGAAAGATATTTTAAAATTTAATTGTTGGCTGAACGATATTCACCCATTACCAAAACCAAGCGTGACACGATATCGATTCTGAAGATATTGAAGAAGTAATTGTTCGTGAAATGTTCAATGATCTATTGCCATTTACAGATTAAAGGAAAGGTGTCGTCCATAAATAAACTAAAATAAAACGCTGCCGAGCTGTCAACGTCACTTCCGGTTTTTAATATTCTTTATTGATTGCGAGATACCTGCAATGTTACTGATCACACATTCGCCAGACAGAACATAACAGCCTACGTGTGTTATCGATAACACCACTAATTTCTTGCAATCAGTAAGGAAATAGAAAACCGGAAGTGACGTTACCAGCATGGTGGCGTTCGCTTCTGAATGTATTTTTGGGACGATATCTTTCCATTAATACGGTTGCAAGTATCATAGGAACTGAAACAAATTCAGAAATAAATCCCAATTATGATCATTTTTGTCGGCCAGTTATTGGTTGTAAATACATGAAATAACGATTCATGTGTTTAATAGTCCTATTAGCTATAGAACATAACACCATCTCACAGACGATGAACAATGATTATCACATACTAAAATTCTTATTTACCTCTACGTACACAAACAACGACGTGCTATTTTCCCAACAAATGAATTGTCATTCCAGCATCGCAAACTTTCTCCATTCATATAAATTTAAGGATAAACCTTTTATGAAAGCAATATACATGGCGCGAGACAAGTTCCTCTTGAAGACTATAAGAAGTACCCGAGAATGGGTATTTTGAATGACGAATCGGGGCTTATGGACCGTGTAACACCCACTTGAGATAAGCATTGTAATAAACAATTCAATTGAATATAGATTGGGAAAACCAGATAACTTTGTACTCAAGAGTGACAATATATACTAAACTAGAACTGTAGAATGTATAATGGTTTGAAGGTTGGTTGGTCTATGCTGACATATTACCAATCGTTTTTTGGA
Source organism: Chiridota heheva (assembly GCA_020152595.1). NCBI lineage: Eukaryota > Metazoa > Echinodermata > Holothuroidea > Apodida > Chiridotidae > Chiridota > Chiridota heheva. Next base: position 452,139 of record JAIGNY010000758.1, on the reverse strand, counting down.
ATAACAGAATTGTTAATTCCTCTATACTGCGAAGTATGCTGAACAAAATTTACAAATAAACGTAAAAATCGTTTTGATTTTTAGATTACAAATGATTTATTGTTATTGGGCATAAATAGCTTGTAAATAGTCTCTGCGTATATTCCTTTTTGATATTAAACTTCAAATACGATTTTAAAACAGATGTAAGTATTATCGATTGTCCTGATCAATACAATTAACATAAAGCCACGAAACAGTATTTATGACAATTATTTTGAATAGGACTATCCAAATGAACACTATTTAAATAAGATTGAAACGAAATAATTTCTTCATTACTAATAATAACAGTTCATCTTCTTCCGTTTCTTGCTCTAGCAAAAGTTCTCCCATACAATATCTTGAAAACACACAGTGAGATATGTCTGAATATGACACATTCAATTTATCCTTCTTTATATATTTGTCTCATGATTCGAAACATGGCATTCACACGCAAATATCAACAAGATCTATCAAGCAGAGAGAATTTACAAGAAAAACTAACAAACTTAGAAGCCTAAAGAAATGCCTGGTGTAACGATTTTGACGTGCCAATGCAACCAACGTGCAATTTGCAATTCATCTTTGCCAACCAAACTCGAAGTTAATTGATTTGTGAAGTAGGTGAACGTTCCTATTTCCAGTCACTTTGTTTCACACAGACCCTATTTTCATCACAGTCAACATCAGGCCCATATATTTTTCTTTGAATTACCTCCGTCTATAGTAACGGTGGAAATGTTGCTTACAGGTAAAAACTATACCGACATAAATAACAAGTCTGGATGTATAAGGAAATCTTTTGGACCACCTCAATATGATAGAACACGCACGCGTTTTGCCTAAGGCGTCTGAATTAAGACTATCTTGTCGAAGTTGTTTTTGAACATGGCCGCATAGATGTAAGATGCTTCGTTTCAAAGTGCATGAACTTGAATGGGAAAGCATGATTCGGGAGTTATACACTCAGGGCATTGATTACTTGAATTTTATTAAGCAGTTTTTTCGTGATTCTGAAATGGTTGAAGAAAGCAAAGGTTTACGAAGATCGAACAAATTCTTACAAGTATGATCCGAAAAGAAGAATATGTAAACAAATAAATCAAGCGCGATATTTCACTTAAAACAAATTTGTAGGCAAGATGCGGTTCTTTATGTATTACTTGAAAGATACTGATGAAGAATGAAGTTGAATTAAATTCAATTGATAACAAAAGCAACGTGTGACATTGTGAATTAGGTGTAAATAATAGCTGAATGAAAATTGTTTCACGTTTAAGCAAAAATTATAGAGACGTTTGGAATGAAATAAAAACAAAACAAGCGCGTGTTTTACATTAGGGTTTTGCATGTATATGTGTAATCTGGTATCTGGAGTATGCTTTTATCAAAACTTGTATAACCTACTTTATCACAGTTGAGATGTCTCAGACTGTTAATGAACTTGAATGGAGCGCCGTTGAAGGTACCGAAAGATGAAAGCGAAGAAAGTTTGTCGTGTTTTTAGACGGTTCTTTGATTTTGACATAGTGTTTATCACATGAACAGTAATATACCTATATATGTAACAACTTAATTTACTGAAAGAATGTTTTTGCTTACCTTGGTAGCTTGTTGCTCCGCCATCTGTTTCATGTATGCGGTTCGTTTTTTATCTTTACACCGTTTATTTTGAAACCACACTCTTATGACCCTCGGGCTAAGTTGCGTCATTTCCACTAGTTGTTCCTTCATTAGGGCGTCGGGACGTGGGTTGGCGTTATAACACGTTCTCAATGTGTGGAGTTGTTTTTCGTTTAGCACTGTTCGTACCCGTGTTGGTTTCTCTTGTTTGTGAACGTGGTGCCTGACTGAAGTCCTGTTGGGTGTTGAAGGACTGTTTCTTGAAGCTAAAAGGAAACAGAATAAAATTGATATGAACGACGATAACTGAACCTGTAAATGCACGCTCAATGCGGGCCGTCACCCCCCACCAACCGCCAAGGTAAAGCATAAAACCCCTCCCACTTCGGTGATCAACTTCAGGAAAAACATTTCCTAATGGACAATCATGGCTTAGGGTCTGCAATGGTTAAATTTAAAATAAAATTTTCACAAAATTTAAATTAATGATAATAATTGGATACAAATAGTGACATCACCAGAATAGTGTGATTGGAGGGTTAGGAAGTAGACAAGAGCTGCATCACATAGTGGTAAATGTTATAAGTAAATATTAATAACCAAATCAATTTCGTCCAAAAATTTCTATGGGGAAAATTAAATTAGGGGGGTGGGGAGGAGGAGGGAAGTTTTCTTGTAGGCTTAAATTCCTCTTGCTTCCATAGCACCGCAACATGCATGAGAATGGCCCGACAATTTCCTTCACCGACCCACACGCGTATATATCTATACTTTTTCTTTTTTTGAATTCAACTGTCTCAGATTTTAATATAATATAATCATCAGTAATATTATATAATCTAATCAGCAGGAAACATGGGAGTTTCGTGGCTACGTACCCTCCCCTTCCCCACCTCAAGAATGCTCCCCCATAGAACAAATAAAATTTGTCTAGTTCTCACTATTGACATACGTTTGCCCCTACGTCAGTATGTGGCACAGCTGATCTCCCTTGCCCTCCAGCATCAATTTTACCTCGCCGCCAGTGACAGGGAGGTGACAAATTTACCATTTGCTTCATATATCTTTATCCAGTTTCTATTCTATCTATCTATTTATCTCGAAAAAATTACTATATTTTAAACCTTGTTATTATTCCGAATGTCTATGCCTCTTTCGTCTTTCTTCAAATTGAATTTTTTCTAATTTCAGTCATATCTAATATTTATAATTTCATAAGAAAACTTCCTTACCATCAACATAAACGTGATTACCGTTACTATCGGGCGAATCACCACCGTCCGATCTTTCCAAAACATCATGATCCGCTTTACAAAAGAGTCCGTCCTCTCTCAAAGCAAACTCATCCCCCGGGATAAGCTGCCTGTTACATCCAACACACCGAAAACAGTCTATGTGATAAATCTTGCTTCGTGCTCGCATCACAAAGTCGTTTTTACTGAATCCTTGATTGCATTTGGCACACTTGGTTCCGAATAACCTGTCGTGGAAAAGAGAGGAGAAGCTTAGAATTATTGCATTTAACTTATATTTGAAAGGTTGTACTCCAAAACAAGGGCGGCGATTTAATGAATGTCGAGGTGGGGGAAGGGGGGGAGCAAGGAGGAGGGGGTGATTGCTAGGAACAAACAGGAAGAACATGTACACATTCCCCGAGGAAAAGTTGTAGTCATGACAGTAATAAAGGTATTTTCATGAGTTTAAAGTTTCCCCTAGCAAAGTTTCCCCTCAAACGTATTTCAAATTTGAAATATGTAACATTGCATAAGGCTTTAACGTCAGGATTGCAAAGGATCATGTCAAATATCACAAAATGGCGGCTTCCATGTAGCAAAATGTTCCCATTTTTAGGAACATATATGCTCTCGGACTGCTAAGGCAAAGGATGGATTTTTGTTCAAGGATTGGGGAAATAAGTGTCATTTGTCAATCTAAAATGTTAGCTTCAGCAAATAGTCGATTTTTTAACTTTGGGAATATTTTGGCTGATGAGCTTTTTTGTTGCCTTTTGGAAAGTTAGATAAAGATGTCGGATACAGTTCAAGTGATTTCATTGTTAAGACAATAGTTGCGAGAGGAAGGACATTAACATTTTTTTTCGTTAAAAAAATCAGCATATAAGCAAATATGAAACATTTTTGATTTTCACATTACTTAAATCAAGCAGGTTGCACCGTCATTTTCTCCAACGTGGGCCAAGAGGTCCTGTACGCTGACTCCGCAATATCTAAAGCAAAAATAACGAGCTCCACATTGTGTCCACTCTGTCGGTTTGAAAACCTTTTGATTGACAACATAATTTCAAGTTCACTCATCCTCATTACATAAATTAAGACCAATTATTCGTGACAATAAGGTCGAACTAAATCCAATTGAAAAATTAAAGAGTTTTGAAGGGAGTACGAAAGTGCTTCATTACACGGCTATTGAAATCTTTATAACGATGTTTGGTTTAGCAGATTTGGAAAGACATGAGTTACAATTCGAGGGTGATTAGTGTAATGTGTTGAGCCACGGGTGGTCTCACTATTCTAAACCCTCCACCACACTTGACACGAGTATGCAAGTATCAGTATTTCAGAGGAAAAGTAAATTAATGTGCTTTTCTTGAAGACTCTGTCTCAAGATGATAAGTATCCTAAACTTGAGGTTGACTTCCCACGGGCATTAGGAATTTCATAAACATCCAGCTTATGTTGTCAGAGAGGAAATGCGTTTCGCTAAAAATGTTTCATTTTGTCTTGAGAAAATATCCAAAGAAGAACGTTTGAAGAAAAAACTTCAGATTGAAGCAGTTAAAGAATTGGTCCAAATTATTTCTTTGAAACATAAATTTTATGGATTCAGTAGGAGGGTGATAATATGGGTTAAATTTGTTTACAAAATTAAACTTTTTTTAAGATGGTTAAAGAATGGCCCAACGCCAAATTAGCAAACATTATAAATACAAACACTGCATAAACCGAGAAGCATTCCATTTCTTTGTGTCGTCTGGTCGTAGGCATTGTAAACGCTAGAGGCAAGTAAGGACTTAATATAGGCTTATCTGTTTCAAAAAATAATCTGTCTTTTAAATATTAATATTCACAAAACGACAAACTTACTATGCTTTTCTGTTGATAGCATATTATTATATCCGAATGTCTCATAAAAAAGTATGAAATTTTCTATTATTTGATTTATAAAAGATTTGCCTAAACACATGTGCTTTTGAATTAATTATTTGTTTTTATAATGTTGTGATTCACTCTTTGACAGCGCAAGATCAAATGTTTGTCTTTCAGTGAGAAAATTCGTAGAAAATCTTGAAAAGATTAACGTTGATAAAGCACAAATGATGGCAGATCAGTTACTGGTGATTTGGTGAAGAACTGCTGTTGTAACAAAAATGGCTCAATTAACTGATAAAGTACCTTACATTTATACAAACAAATTAGTGCTCCATGTCATTTATGAAAGTGACTGTTATGGAGTCTATCGATTTTAAGTGCATTATCTCCAGATTGTTGTGGTGCACGACTTATTGAAACTAGTTTGGTTCATGATATAATCATATAATTGCAACTTTAAATTTCCGCTGTAACTAGTCGCATTCAGCTTAAAGAGAAAAACAAAGAGCCCCATTTTGCAATTAAGCTTTCACGACCTATTTGATTTAAACGGTGATTAACATGATTAATAACAAAAACTTAGCAGCTGATCTTGAGTCAAACTTTTCATTCGATCATAATACATTAATATTCCAAGAAATAACCCCACTGAATTGAACGACACGCGCTATATTAGATGTATAGGAGTTTTTACATTTTTTTATGTTGGTTTTATATGGGTAATTAGCAAACAAATATAACCTATATAACTTGACTACACGTGATCAATTTTATTCCCACGTGATTCACATATAATGTATGTTGCAGTTTAATGTATACGAGCATGACGTAGAAGATGAAGAATTTTATTTTTTTGATAAATGATAAATTACGTAAGAGGGATTTTACACCAGTAAAATGTGCTGCCACGCTTCGCGTTCTTATATATTTCTATGAAGATAAGCTCGGGATGGGGGTGGGAAGGGTGGGGGAGGAGGGGTGGCAGGAGGTAAAGGTGTAGAGCTTATTGTGCTAGGTAAGCTCTCTGAAATGTTTAAAAGTTTGTATCATACGGGTACACACGAAGGGAATACTATGTTGCATAAACAAACTATCAAAAATCTTTGAAACATTCATAGATATATTTGAAAACTTAATACCGACAATTTTAAATATTTTGAAACATTGATTTATTTTAAACTAGGAAGGGGCTCTTTCTCCTGACCCCATCCCGTTAATGAAGAGTATTCGGGACAGAATTTTTAAAAAAGAATTAGAGAGACTCATATTTTAATGGGTTTATAATCCTGGTTAACAAAACTTAAAATACCAAAACAAGTTGGACAGTGTGATCCGACAAGGCATGATATGCACTTTGATGCAATATGTACTAAAACAAGAAAATTGTAACTTCAGAAGCAATTTTCTATTTGCAGCCTGTTTGTAGTACATTCCCCAAAGAGAACAAGATTTAAACCGATAAACGCAATTTTTCCGAAATACATTTGCACTTCATAAACAAGTTGACAATTTTCCGATTTTGGAACTTTTAAAAAACTGGCTTTGTATAACATTACAATAGCCGGCAATCATTGGTCAATATGCATCATATGCGTCACTAGTTACTAACTAATTAATTGATTTCTTCTCTTCCACAACCTTTTCCCAGGATCCTAAAACCAAATGTCAAATTTTGAATATTCAAAAACATTGATTTATTTTTAACTAGGAAGGGGTTCTTTTCCCTGATTCCAACCCGTTTACGAAGAGTATTCGGAACAGAATAAAAAAATATAAAAAAACAATTAGAGAGACTCATATTTTAATCTGGGTTTATAATCCTGGTTAAAAAAAATTAAATAGTAAAACAAGTTGGACAGTCAGACAGTGTGATCCGACAAGGCATGATATGCACTTTGATGCAATATGTACTACAACAAGAAAAATGTAACTTCAGAAGCAATTTTCTATTTGCAGCCTGTTTGTAGTACATTTCCCAAAGAGGACAAGATTTAAACCGATAAACGCAATTTTGCCAAAATACATTTGCACTTCATAAACGAGTTGACAATTTTCAATTTTTCGATTTGGGAACTTTTGAAAAACTGGCTTTGTATAACATTACAATAGCCAACAATCATTGGTCAATATACAGCATATGCGTCACTAGTTACTAACTAATTAATTTCTTTCTTCTCTTCCACAACCTTTCCTAGGGTCCTAAAACCAAATGTCAAATTTTAAATATTTAATATCAGCATTTATCTTCGATTTTTCGTTCGTGTAATCCTACTCTATTGATCACCGTCCGTTCACCTGTATTGTTGAACGATACAGTTCTAATCAGAAACGCAGATCGTGGCTGAAAAGGTTGGCAGATGAATCTCGCAATAGGTGCGTGTGCCAACAGCTTGGTTACCATCTGTTCAAAATGGCGATCGAAGGCTTAACAAAACAAACATAGGCACGGAGACGGCGGGCAGGCATAGGAGTGATAACCCCAAAAGGCATTCGCAGCTCGTTGGTGCAGAGAAATTATCAGCAGAAACGGCGAGAGGAAGATTGGAAGATACTATATTTTGCTGGACAGTATAAACTTCATACCTCCAAACACGCATACACAAAGCGAACGCAATTAAACATTACAATATGCGATCATTTTTGAGCGCGATGAAAATCTGGGAATAAGTAGTGCTATCTAGAAAGATGATACTGCGTTCAAGTCTTCAGATGATTGATGGGACATTAATAAGACAATAAGTTTTTGCGTAACTGGTACCAGCTTTCGAGATTCCTTCTGAATAAGCTGCTTATTTTAACAAGCGGGATTCTCATTATTTCAATTAGATACTATCAAAGTAAATAAGTTTCAATTTGACAGCATTTAGGCGTTGATTACAGTTTTGAAGTTGCAAGGGAGGAATAAAGAATTCAATATTCATCTTAATTATGGATCTTCAAAAGACTACTACATGTATGGGCTCTATTTAATATCTTTCAATTTATGTCAGTTTATGTTATCATTTCGTATAGTTATATGTTAAAATTGTTTGAGCATATCATTTTGCAAAATGAACAAATCATAAACGTTGAAGCTTTTATTATTTCAAAGTGTCCTTAAAGTGTAAAAAAAAAAACTTATTAAAAGAGTATACACTCTAAAATAAATTGAACAAGTTGTGTGAAAATTGCACAACAACTGTGTACAAAGTGCACCTAACAAACGTTGTGTAGAAATAATACAACCTTGTGTAAGAAAAGTTACACAACTGTTGGGTAAAACTTACCAATCACCTGTGTACAAACAACACAACTATGTGTTTGTTAAGTAACACAACAGTGTGTAAAGCGCATTTAATATGCCCAATCTCTGTGTGAAATAAGGTTATTAATAGTTGTGTAAAATTGACAAATTGTTGTGAAGAAAGAGCCTAAAAGGAGATTCTATTAGGATCCCTCTAAGCCCATTTGAAAACGATATCTAAATATCTCTATGCAACTCCCTGCTATGCAGCTATGTGTCTGTATGTCAGAGACACTTTTCTTAAATTACATGACAAGTCTGCAATTTGAATGTATTAATACATGATTAATATACACTTAAGTCTGAGTCCATAAATTTCATTTGACTAAAAATGTAAATTAAATTTGATTTAATATTTTTACTGTTTTAATTCTCCACTGAATAAGTTTGATTTAAAAAGGTGTGTAGTTTCTCTTATAATTTGGTGCAAAAATAAGCTTTTTATACATAGAATATTGATACAAATCTTAGAAAAAAGATGTATTCAGATACAATTTTCCACACTCCGCCCCATTTTTAGTTGTGTTATTTTGATCCAACGTTGTGTGGAATGGATGTTACACAGGACATGTGTAAATATTTCTACACAACATTTTTTAGAGTGTATGCTTTTAGAAATTATAAGTTGCAAAGCACCAATCATGGCTCAGTTATTACAAATCAAGAAATGTAAAAAGTATTTTTCACAGAAGAGAGGATGTAATTTATAAATCACGTGGTTTGCAAAATTCAAAGAAAATTTTTTGGGGTTTACTTTAAAATCAAACAAATATATATCTTAATGTAAGGATTTTATTTATTAAAATTGCATAAATGCTAATAAAATGTGGGGATAAAAACACACAAAGCTAGACATAAAACATTATTGTTCGATTATTTACAAAGAATCGATTAAACAGTTGTAAGATATCCCATTAAAAAGAGGGTAAAATTGTATACTTGGCAGTTACTTAAAATCTTTGGTCTAATCATTTCAAAATAAAAAATCTATACAAGGATGTAACTGCATATGCAAGAAGGTGAAAGTTCATTTGTTTAGTCTTCTCCAGATAACATATAATCACGTGGGGCTAGAAAGCCAAGTATAACATTGAATGAGAACTGGTTTTCTTTTTTGATATAATTAATAAAAACTAAGGTGTTCATTCATTCACCTCTAAATTTATAGAAATGACTACACCAAATTTCGGTCTTTAATATATGTTTAAACGTAATTGAATAGAAAACATCATGAAAATTATTCTATTGCTAGCTCGGCAATATTTATTGCAGAATTAGAAATGGCAGTATGGCATGTTTTAGTGTTACGCATGCGCCGAAAATATTTTTCTTTCTCTCTCGGTTTTAATAAGAATTTGATGAATGTTTTGTTTACATGAATTTCCTACGATCGCCATTAATTTTCCACTGGTAGCGACTCGGCTTCTTAATCATTCTCCGCGCAGTGACCTATAGCGATATGATATATATGGGATCCAGATGAGACGAGGCCGCGTTATAAGAGGATTTTTTGTTTGAAAGTAACAATTTCTGTTACCAGGACTAGGTCAAAGGTGAAGAATCATGTAACAGGAGACAACCTTCTCGTTCAGTCGTTTTGGAATAACAAAAAGACTGACAAAATGAAAAAATTGATAAAAGTTACCGGGTTCGAGGGTATAAGTAAATTTGAATATTAAAAAATATAAAAATTAGATCGGAAAAAATACATCTTAATTCAGCTGATTTTCAAACAAATACGTATATATCCTTTCAAAAGAAGTAGTTAATGGATTTTGGTGTCTATAATTATTTTCTGTATTTTGGGTTTTAAATCCTTTTAAAAGGTCTTCAAATTTGTGGACTTTAAATCCTTTAATTGTTTAACAGCATCCGAAGCTCTCTTTTATGATTGGAAGCGCTAGAGAATGGTCAGTAAAATTAATATATACGTAAATACCATTAATATATACGTATATACCATTAATATATACGTAATATACGTATATACCAATAATATATACGTTATATCATTAATATATACGTATATTAATGTATACGTATAATATATACGTATATACCATTGATGTATACGTATATACCATTAATATATACGTATATACTATTAATATATACGTATATACCATTAATATATATACCATTAATATATACGTATATACCATTAATATATACGTATATACCATTAATATATACGTATATACCATTAATATATACGTATATACCATTAATATATACGTTTATACCATTAATATATACGTTTATACCATTAATATATACGTTTATACCATCAATATATACGTTTATACCATTAATATATACGTATATATTAATGTATCAATATATACGTATATATCAATAATATATACGTATATACGTATATACCATTAATAAATATACGTATATACCATTAATATATACGTATATACCATTAATATATACATATATACCATTAATATTTATACCATTAATATATACGTATATACCATTAATATATACGTATATACCATTAATATATACGTATATACCATTAATATATACGTATATACCATTAATATATACGTATATACCATTAATATATACGTATATATACCATTAATATATACAATAGAAAGTGTTGTGTTCAGATTATTAATTAGATCATCCTGAAACTACATCTTTATGCTTGTCAGTCCGGGAGCATGCCTATTAATGGGAACATAAATTTTCCTAAGAATGGGAACATTTTGCTACATGGAAGTCGTCATTTTGTATTATTAAATTCCCATGATCTTTTGCTATCCTAACCTTAAAGCCTTATGCAATGTTACATATCTGAAATTTGAAATACGTCTAGGAAAAATATCTTTGCTAGAGGAAACTTAAAATTCATGAAAATACCTTAATTACTGTCATGGCTACAACTTTTCCACTCCCATTTGATATGTTCACAACGCTGTTTTCGAAATATTAGAAAAATAGACAATAGTGCTAGGCGTTTAGGCGCGAAACGGCCATTTTAAAAATTAAAATGTTTTTCAAGACAATGATATTAAATATTTCAAGTACATAAATTATAAACTATTACATTTTATTGAAACATCTGAACAATATGGGTGCATGACTGTAATATTCTCGTGTTTCATAAATGTTCCTATTAATTGGCGTGTTTCCGGACTGCTTGTGCATTGCATTTCAGATTTAAATACTCAAGTCTAGACCTAAGATGTGACGTCACATTAAAATGACGACTATTCTCCTTTAAGTTCTTGAATATGTTATCACCATGTGAATTGAAGATAATTGACAGAACGAACTGGCAATTAACGTATCAAATTAACGATTGTTTACAATTATTACATGATTACTTTAGTTTCTATTCCGTATAATGCCCTCTAAGTCGGTGATAATTCGAAGAAGAAAAAGAAGAAGAAAAAAACTACTAGAAGGAATGAGATTGAAAAACAAGAAGAAGAAGAATGAATAAAATGGCACCATGTAAAATCCATTACCTGAGATAATCTCTTTTACAGTAGGGTTTTCCGTCCCTTACAAAACACGTACAAGATTCATCTAAGAAAGCACTACAGTCAGAACACTTTAGGCATGAGGCGTGCCACTCCAGATCGGGTGCTACCCGTAAGATGTACTGGTCCTGAATGTTTCCACCGCACCCCACACATACCGCCGCCCGCCGGGGCTTCTCCGCTGTAAAAACATAACATATAATTGAGAAAAAATATTGTATAAGATATCGAGAAAAAGTGAAAATAACTCTCTGTATGTTCTAACAAGGGATGAATGGAATGGTGTTGTGAATTTTCAAAATGATCATTGGTTTATACTATTTTTAGTTTTCTTTTGAGAAGAGAAGGGAAAGGGAGAGTGAAGTCCACAGCTTGAAAAAATTGTTTAATCTATTGTCCTTTAAAAGTACATTTAAAACGGGGGAGAGGGGGGGGGGGGCGGACACTTGCCCCCAAATATTTGTAATCATTATTTTTGTATTAAATTATTTGTGTATTTTGTCTCCCCAATCATGTTTTTTCCCCCAACTAAAATCTCTTATAGCCGCCTGTGCTTTTGTGGATCGTAAACACCGCCCTATAGATACAGCACCATACCTTCCATTCATGATTTTTTTTTTTTTTTGGTGTTGCTAAAATGTATTTTGTGACAATATCATCGCCATTTAATAAAGTAAAGTTTCAGATGAAAATTGAGAATCTTTAACAGGCGTTCTTACTTGTTTGACATGAGTACTATTATAACATATTATATTCTCATCTAAACTTTTCTTGAACACTTTTCATCTTGTTGAAATTCTCATTCATCCCTAATCGGTTTGATCAAATTATTCCTGGTAAATGATCACTATCTGTTACCCCTTGCTTGTATCATAATTTCAACCTTTTTTTGTGGTCAAAATTATACCACCGAATGATGAAGTTATCATTGTCATTATCAATGACGTTGATATGATCGCTTTATAGGAAGAACTAAAGAAATGATTCATCGAAATTTTCTTTACTCCTCGATCTGTCTCAAGTCACAGACTAAGATGAAGCTTTAACTTTGAACTAGATTGCGTTCCTCAAGGAAAGACAAATCCTCAATTCCATCCATTGATACGGAAGACAACCTGTGATGTATATTAAAAATTACACAGACTGTTTGGATGCCATATTAATATAAACAATGATTTTAATTTATTACATCCCTCTTCTGATCATCCATGACAGAACATCTAAACCCAAGTGCAAAACAAGGAGAATAATTTATGAGATAATTCATGCTAAATCTCCCATATGAGTACCAATGGATACATTTTCGCCGTAATTGAAATGTATCATTTACAAAAAATAATATAATTTATTGCGATATGAACAAAATAAAAGACGGAAATATATTTCATTTATGAACACATATATTAGCAATGTTTTCTACATGGAAAAATGACAAAAATGATACGTGCGCCCGCAGATTTGAAGGAAACAGCATTACCGACCATGCAGCATCACGAAGTTTATTACAGACTTTTTAGCAATGGAGCGACAATTGGTGTTTTGTGAGAAATTCGTAAGAAATGATGTGATTAAAACAAGATTTGCGCCGTGTGATCGTGATTATTGGAGATTTGGGGATGATTTTATGTTGACATGTCGAAAAACCGACAAAATAAGGAAATAAAAGAGAGCTAAACCTTAAATAATCACCAACAGCGGCTATGATTGAATGCCAAGGAACGACTGGATGTACAAACATAATTTAAAAGAAATTTAGATGACGATTTTTTTTTTTAGTATGTCGGTGAGAAAAGAAAGCAAAAAAAAAGAAGATATTTAAAAAAAATATAATATCTTAGTATAAAGTATTATTTTGATTTGATGTTATAGTTTAGCTTAAAGTAATATATTAAATGATAATATTCTTTTCATAATCAGATGATTAGACATAATTAAAGAAACTTTATATGGGTATTGATTACTCCAAAGCGCGCATTGAACATAAATGTTTAATTTGTAGGTTGATTGGTTGCAATATCAGATAAGTATGTGTGTCGGTTATATTTGAGATAAAAATAGAGAAAAAGATTTTCGTCGGATTAAAACAACGATATAGCGATGGAATAATGCATATCCCATTGATCTATTAATTTGATATGCAAATTATATCATAGTAATATAAAGATAACTATCTATCAAAATTTAAATATTTTGTTTTTGTTCGTATATACTCGTTAGTCTTTTTTTGTTTTCGAAAGAATATTTCGTCATGAAAAAATTCGCGGCTTTTCCTTGGCCTCCTTTTCTTCATTTTTAACTTACTTTGTATTCACAGACTGAATTATCCTCACAAAATGTTCCTTTGTAACTAGCTGGTTAATGTAATGTATTTATGCTACTTTGTGTTTATCTTGATATTTGTACACATTTGTATATCAATTGTTTTGAGCAATAATTATGTCATTAGATAATGTTCTATTGTATGTTGATATACTGGCATATTAGAATTACGTAATAGACACCATTAGATCTCACAGAGTAAAAACCGAGTTCAATTTGTGATATACTTTTCGGTAATACGGTATATTTTGATATTAAAATGATGTTACCAAATTTATGATCTGTGTTGTAATATAAATGTATTTTCTTTGTGAAAGACAATGGAATACCGTGATCTTAAAGGTATGCATTGTTATGCAAATTTATTTCAAATTTCCGTTTTTATTTTTTATTGATGGATATAAAATGTAACAGTTTGAAATAATACAAATTGCAAGGAAATTATGCAAGGAAATTGCTGTTTGTGAATTATATCGCAGTTCCTGCTGCTAAACAACGGTAAACGGGTTTAAGTAAATCTACCATGTTCGTTAAGTAAACACTTATTATTTTATTTTATTTTTCTTTATTTTCCTTGCTTTCTTTATCTTCATATTTTTTCTTGGTGAAAGCATATATGTAATAATAATATAGTATCAGAGTGGATAGCTACCGTCCTCTTTTTTGTATACGTATCTTTTTAGGAATCCGAAGATAGTTTTATTTTTAGGTTTAATCGAAGTATATCCTAGTAACAAAATCTGGCGACTGGTATCCATTTCCCGTAAACTTACATGATGATTATGTAAGGTTTAAAGAACATTCATATTGATAAAATGAAATATTTGTTTTTAAATTAATACATTTTCAAACACATTTCAAAGTATACTGATACACCCTGTAAGATTTGAATGAAGTTATGTTGCCGTTGTAATAGAGTTATGGATCCATAAGAAAAAAAATATTTTACATTCTTGAAATTTCGGGAAGTGTTTTTTCGACGCTGATAATGTTAAAAGACTATTTATTCGATGAATTTAACATTCAAGATTTCTATCAAAAATATTATGTTTAATACAAATATCTTAAAATTTGAACACACAATTACGACAAATGACATGAAAAGCCACTTTCTCCTTTTTAGCTTTAAAACTATTGAAACAGAGATAGTATTAATTTTCTTGTATTTAAGATAAATTTTAGAAAATGTTAAATATACTATTTAAAAAATGTAATAACTTAATCTACTTTATGATTACGCAATAGCAAATATCGTTATAGCGAGTTGAAAATGTGATAAAAAATTAATATGAAATAAGAACAAACTTATATTAAAAATCAAATAAGTCAAGAATTCATTAATATTGAAACAAAAAAGTCAAGAAATTAAGACTTACTTATAATTTGCAAGTCCTCCATCGTCATGGTTGAACTTATTGTGTAACAACAAAATACTTAAAAATATCCTCAACTATATCCCTTTTGCTGCCTGGTAATTCTGAAGAAACCAACTTCACGTGAAAAAAACAAAAATCCTCCAAATATAAATTTATGAGCTGTTTCCTTTTAAGACAAAAAAATAAGTTGAAGAACTTTAACAGAAAATACAAATGTCAATATAATGTTGAATTAAACTTCTTGCCGACTTTCGTTGAAGGTGCTAATCCATTGTCGTTAAATATTGTCCTTTATTGTTTACTGGAAGTTGACAGTCGAGGCTGAGAAGTTGTGGTATTTGTCTGTGTGAGTTGATGCTATACCGCGGTGCTTAACCCAACCACAGTGCTTAACCCAACCATACACACGACTTCTTCCTTTCTGCGGCTAATTGTGTTACTTACTTGAATCCCACAGCGTAGAAAAAGTCCATTCGGTTGTATATTTGAAAACCGACCCTTTTAAATATATTCAACATCTTAAGTGCTATCTATTTATTGATTGGTCGTTGGTGCATGACGTCACTTCAATAAGTTCAATCACTGAATAGAGAGTTGAGTGTGGAAACCAATCTCTGTGTTTTAAGTGGATTTTGGAAAGTTTTATTAGTTTTTCTCTCTCTCTTGTCGAAGTCAAAACTGAGCAAGTGATGTGATGATTTTTTGGACTTAATATATATTCTATTTAGTGGTATTTGAGGAGAAAAATAGGCGGAAGAGCACAAAAAGAAAGGTTGAATTTCAGAAAATATTTTAAGAATCAAAGAACTTTTTCAAAGTATTCAAAAAAACATATTCTTTTTTGTGTGTGTTTTTTTGTATGTTTTTTTTTTTAATTAACAACGCTTTATTCAAAAATAAAGGGTGCAGTTAAGGAATAAATAGCACATTAAAATAAACATGTGAAAAGATATGGAATGTTTTTAAAAGAAAACAAGAAGAAAACGTAGGCCTAAGTAAGATTTATGAAAAGCAAGATGTATGGATATTTCGAAACATACATAACTCTTAAGATTTTGTTTTTGTTTACGGTATGCAAAGGCAGACTGGAATCAATTTATTCAAATCGCATAATTGTTCAAAATAGCACCACTCCCATTGCAATAGGTTTAAACTAGAATTAGGACTTAAACGTTTTTGAATATTCAGGTTTCATTATGAAAATATGTATGCAAATATTGTGAATGAAAAAACCGTATTTCTTTTGTACATTTATATCTATTGTTTTTCATCACAGTAGTGTGAAGGAGACTTGCCTCTTACTCAATGTCAAACAGCACACAACCAAAAAAATCATTTAAGTCATTTCCTTTCATTGTAACATCTTGAGTTGTTTTCCTATTATTCACATCGCATATTTGCATAAAGTATCAAAATAATTTTTAAAATGTTTGAAATAATTTATAGTATAAAGCAATTTAACAAAGAGAAAGCCCAACAGTTTAAAACGACCTTAAGATCTTAAGGGGCGTCAATACATGTAAATGCTTCGGAAGGTGTCTGTCCATCGTATCTCCAAAAGACCAATTTCTCTCTCAGTCTATATGGGATTCACGCATGTAATTGTTTCATGATCTTGCTGTTTTGGTAAAGTTGTGCAAACTTTGTGGTAGCGAACTGTTACGTGTATATGATCGTACAATTAGTTATCTGGTTTGCACAAGACTTGGTAATGATGGCGCTAGATACATCAGATTTCTTTGGCTCTCTTCAAAATCCGCCCGAAGAACTTGAAAGGTCCGTGAATTTTGACCTTCCTTAACAAAGAGTTTCTGAATCTTAGCCATTCCTCTATTCCAACCCGGTATAGCAGAAACAGGTGTACCGATAGATTTTTTAATCTATATTTCTGGAAAGAAATTTTATGTTTCTGGAAAGAAATTTGAAAATATAAAAACAAAAAACTTGTCTTCTCAATATATTTAATCATACATCGCAGCATACAAAAGCAGCATATCTGTTAGGAGGCATGGTGGTAATGCAATTTTTCCAAACTAATTTCAAAATCATGCTTAAGAGTGTTTTCTTCTCCGCTAATTTTAAACAGGCGCACATCCCCTTTTCACCCGATTTGCTTCAAATTTTAGAGAATTTCTTTAATTTATTTTCCAATTATAACTGTATAGTATGGCCGCAAATTCATGATGCGTAATGACTGAATGATTTCCAAGGGAGAGAGAGCAGCGAAAGTTCCATACGTGGCGCACGTAAATTTTTCAGATTTGAAATGAAGAACGTTGGTTGCCAAATAACGTTAGCTATGGGCAGCTCCCGAGTAATTCTGTTTTAATATTCCATAACAGAAAGAGCAATAAATGTTTTGTACTGTAGCCGTCTTAAATTTGTGATTTCTAAACGGGAAGATGGCAAAAAAGTGGCAGTTTTGAACCAAAAAAGTTATTTCAACTTTTGCTTTTGACATCGAATGGGGATTATTGTTAATACCCCACTTTTGATCCTGCCTTCCTCTTCACCCCACTTCTGATCCTGCCTTCCTCTTCCTTTCAGGTTGTTGTTTTGTTTTGTTTTGTATTGTACATCTTCCCTTACGGGAACTCGGCAAGACTCCTATATGGAATAGACACCAAGCTATAGCCTGCATAGCAGATGCCAGTCTCGTGCGACAGGAACGGAAGTGGATGAACACCGAGTTTTCACCCTATTCTTTTCGAGAAGTGTTTAGAGAACCAGGTAGGGCAGTAGGGTGTGACTGTCCTACCATCGGGACCGACGGCTTAACGTCCCCTCCAAAGGACGGCGAGCGCCATTCAACCATTGCCACATCTCTCAACAGCTGAATGAGGAGCAGGAGCTGCAAACGACGTACTTCCGCTTTGAAGATCGGCTTATCTGTCTGCATTGCTGTGGAAAATTTGGTTAAACCTGTCCGCGGCTTGCACCGGGTATCCCCAGCATCTCAGTCGTACGCTTTACCAACTGAGCTACCTGACTCCTGACAACTGTCCAACATAATTTGTTTTGAAAATATATCGACTTCAAGTTAAAACGATTAAAAATATTCAATAACTGGCAATTAAACATCTTATCAAAGGGGTCTTAAAAGATTAAATAGAATACGAGCAATTGGGGTGGGCGCCCGCGCACATGACTTACTTCTTTCTGTCGCCTAAAGAATTCTTAATCAGTTCATATATTACTTCTAGAATTCCCACTTTTTTGTATTAACATGAAAGATTCGCGCCCTTACATTAGCGATGTTCGGTTTTTCTACATGTGGGAAAATCGAATATATTTTAAGGCCACCGAAAATTGACGCATTACTGCCGCCGCACTCCATACATACAGTGTACAATTATACATACACTATAAGTACGGAGTTTATTTCAGGAATGGTTTACTGTGACACAGCACAGCGTGTAAACTATATTATAAATATTTAGTGAGGGCGCTGCGAGTAGCAATGTCGTAGGGGCACAATATTGGCATGCAGATAAGGAGAGTATGAAGCGTCACAATTTTAGGGGGCGCAGTATCACCTCAGTACGCGGGAGAAGAGTCATATTACAACCAATGATAATCCGATCAGATGTGCAGTTGTAAATTTGGAGGATGATCAACTGGAGGCCATTGCCCCATGGGCCCTCTGGCTAAATTACACGCTTGACTTCTTCAAACAATCTCCGACCCCTCAAACATAACCTAGTAACCTTAGTCATAGGCCTAAACGTTTAATTATCAGTTTGTCTGAAAAGCTGGCAAGTACGTACATTTGATCAGCTATTCAGTTCCTGAGAAAATTCCACATCTCATATGCCTCAGGATATTGATTTTATTGTGAAAATCCACGAACAACGGCATAAAAAAAAAACTGTATTCATTTTGGAATATTAAATATATTTCCTAGGAAATTCGCTTTAAATTTCACCGTATCAGACATTGTGGAGCTTGGAGGTACAATACTCTTACGAAGACAGTCGCTTTGTCAAGTAGAATGAAAGAGGATCTGCTCTTCACAACTTAAGAGTCCTTGTTCGTGGAGCTTAAGGAGCACAGCGCTCTCAAGCACTAGGTTTCAAATGATTCGCTCAGTTTACAGTGTGAATTCAATTACAGTTGCAGACTGAATAAAGTTAGTCAGTTAATATTAAATCACATTTTCATACAAAATATGGATAGATGGAAGGTATAAAATGATGAAAAGACACAAAATATGCAGAATGATAACTTTACCTTATTGTAAAAAAGAAGAACAATATTATCCTTCTGGTTTCTTTCTTTGGTTTCAGATTTACTCACTTAAACCCATGGATACCCGCTTATTTGGGAACAAGACCATGGAAAACTGAAATAAGAGGTCATTCATCAGCTCATCTGGATAGATAAATCTATGATTGGACCATGGAGCTATGATTGGCCTAATCTACCAGTCTCCAAATGTGTTCATTGTTGGGCAAATTTAGGTCTTTTTGAGGGCGCTCGACTTATATTTCTGGAAGAAAAAAGACCCAGGCCAGGTATGAGGGCAAGATAGGACTCAAGTTGGTCCAGGAAAGTGACATCTCCCTGATTGGTCAAACACGTTCACGTGATGTGATAGCAATCATGCATAAACAGTTACTTCTTTATTTCCACATAGTTCCATTACGATATCATATCACAAGGCATGAAGTCAATTAAAAGTGTAATATGTATATAAAATGATATTGATATGCATGGATATGAATACATTGCAGCAGTGGTGTATATAGTAAGGAGGGGGCCATGGTCAGGGGCAACTGGCGATATTCCGAAAGTAAAATGTAAATTAGCTGGATATGTATATACACACACGTATATATATATATATATATATATATATATATATATATATATATATATATATATATATATATATATATATATATATATATATATATATATATATATATATATATATATATATATATATATATATATATATATATATATATATATATATATATATATATATATATATAGTATTCAATATGCTATACATATTCGGGTAATAAACTGTACAAAATGAATTTATAATATTAAATATCGTCCACATTTGGTGATGATCTTTTAAAATATCATCCCAACTTGGTAATGGCATTGCCTCTAGGCGAATTTTCGTAAAAATATTGTAAAACTAAACTACTGATAATTTAGTTTAATTACCATATCATAAACGTCAGGTGATGTGATTTTACTTTAATGCCCTTCATATATTTTTACCCAGTTTGTTTCTTAATATATACTCTCTTTCATATAAAAAAAACACAAAGAATCACGGAAATATACCTTTAAATTTAAAAGCCCCACCCCTTCTCTCTTACCATGCCTCTCCCCTTTACCCTCTTTCTTGAATTCCTCATTCTCATCCAAAAACTTTAAATTGGACAAATCCCTATATGGGAGCTAACTTGGAGCCAGTGGCGACACCAGGATTTTGGTTATGGGAGGGGGAGGGGGCAAGCAAGGGTCAAATTAGGTCACTCCATACAATTCATATGGGGAACCTTCACAACGTTCTTGATCATTAACGAAATTTCTGCTTCACCGCATCTTCCACACAACACAATAAGAAAACCATATAACTGGAGGTTATGAATCATAAGAGCTTCATAACGGTCACTACATGGCGCAAGATCTTGGGAATGAATAGTTATGAGACCTTAGAGCTAGAGTTTAGAATGATGGTGGGTACTTTGTTGGCAAACTTACTTATTGCAAACGTTGTCCAATCAGTATGATTTTTACAGAAGTTGGGCAATACATATTCATCAAGCTTCTACAAATTGAGCCATTGTAATCAATGAAGCTTAACCAGACTTAACAGAGATCAACAAGGTCTCTGAAACGGTAAAGGAACAAATACATAGTTTTATTTCGATCAAAGAAGTACATATGGTGCAGTATAATGAAAACTATTGAATTGTACACCACAAGAAAGAGAACAAGTTACTCTTGGAAAGACTTGTGTACTATGATTTTGAAAGCATTTTTCCTATTGTGAACCGCTATGTGTGTAGAGATGAAAAGCAAATGATCGCAAGACTTCCATATGTACTGGGGAAAAGTGGGGGGAAGGGGAGATGTGGGGGCGATCTCGTTGGGAAAAATTCCTCCGTGCCCTTTGTAACGCCGCCATTCAGCCATTGCTTGGAGCTAAGTTTGGGCTTTTAGCAAATAATCTTTAAGGGTGACACCGGAAGCGGAGATAAGGGCCACTTTGCAGGAATTCCACCCCATGTCCCCCACTTTTTTTAAGCAAACTCAATTTACACAAAAAAAGGCATTAAAATGACAAAAAGTGAAAGCATTTTAGAGTTGCCCCCGCTCCCTCCTAAACATAACTTTTGTTATCCGGTACTCCCTGCTCGAACTAGTAGTTTCTTTCAGTCTTTTTTGTGCTAGTCTGTGATGTGTGACTGAGTCTTGGTATTCTTTCGAAATATTAGTTAAGAGGTCAAGCAAGTCCAGCTTATATGAAAGATGGAACTCAAAAGAAACAAAACAGTGAAGAGAGCATTCATAAGGAGATATTCAAGTTTAAAGTGTTGAACCATTTCGGTAGAAATGAATGAAATTAGACTAGTTGTAATGTCACAAACTCAGACTCCTCAAAGTCTTTATGTTTTTTATTTAAAAAAATTTTCTTGCGATTTTGTGGCCCAAAAAATTAAACATGATTGGATATATGTTAGGAAAGTAATAGAACAGAATCTAGTAAGATAGTAACATTAATTATAATTTACCACCTGAAAAAAGTTTAAGGAATATAATTCAAATAATAGTAAAAAGTGTAATAAATTTTCTTTTGAATGCTTTAACAATTGTTAAGAATGTGAGGATAAGGGCGCCAACCTTCCATAGTAGATTTACTACACCAGTCATTTCTACACAGATAAAACCAAGCCTTAAACATAAAAATATCGTTAACGGAATAAGATATTGAAGTTGTTTCTTCACCGTTTTTATTCTATTGAAGTCCTTTTTCATACAAGATATGCTTGATTGAGCACCGAACTAATCCTTTAAACAGACCACAGGGGCTTTGAAAGGATGCAGGAAATCGTGACTGTTTTTAGGTGATGCTTCTTGGACTGTTGGAATTTTTTGTTGTTGAGCTCAAGCTGGAGCATTAGCGTGGCCAGGATTTTTTACTAAGGAAGTGAGGAAGGGAGAAGGAGAAGGGAGGGGGAGCTGATCCAGTGACCGAAGTCGTGCATTTTTTAGATTTGTTTATTTCATCGACGACGACTACGAGTGAACACACAATTACAAATTACAATGACGGGGTCGTCGCCTGCGTATTCGGTTATGATAGTAACAATACTATAACGAAACGCTTAATACGATCCGGACGAGTACACAGGTACGGACAGACATAACATCGACAACTAAGTCAATGTCCACGGCCTTTGATAATCCAGTTGTGGTACACTAGCGTGTCTACTCAACCCAGGCTTGAACCCAGGGCCTCGTGATTTGTAGACATGTATGATAGCCGCTACACCACAGTTGGTAGACATGGGATATTTTAAACATAAATTGTTATTTTTCTGGGTATTGATGGGAAATAGGCGCCCGGGTCCCCCTCCCCCTCTGGCTTCGCCAATGAGCTAGAGCCTCTTTCCCCAAGCTTAACGCTTAAACAAAGAAAGCAATTTATAATAATTGATAAGGCCTGCCCTTATTTAGAAGTTCTCACCTGACGCTGGATCGGAGACACTTACCGATTGCTTGATAACCATGTCATCAACATCCAAGTTGCGCAGTTTGACTTATCAACCGTAGTGTGAAGTGCAACCAAATTACTTGTTAGACACCTCTGGTGTGTCTGCAACAGATGCGCAGGTGGGAATAGAACTCAAAGTCAAGTCGTGAAAACATTTGATCAACACACAAATGAAATGGATAAAGTTCAGTTTAATAATCAGGTACGTTTGAAAATACAATATGCTTACAGCTATGAGCCAATATGTCGACAGAAAAGCAACAGATGTTTGCTAAAGCTAACAGTAACAGGGCTGACATTTTTTCGCGAAACTAATCTAACGTTATGCTACTTGATACAGCACGGCTTTTTGCAATCTCCAACATGTCTGACATGTACTGTTGCCAGGTGTAACCTTAGGCCTAATTGAAAACAATAATGAAAGTTGAGACAAATAAAAATTGAAGGAAATGCGTAGAAGGGTGATAATGTTACACTACACACAGATATTTATGTGACATAAATTGTCTTTCCTTCTCCTGTTGCTACCCTAGTCACTAATACTACATGTAGGCTACTTTAGTACACAGGTGTTCCTAACGTTATGGCAACCTATATGCTTACACTATATATATATATATATATAAAGAAAGGTAGGACTCTTTCTATTGCGACTATCGAACCGTACAAAAAAATTCCTTTTTTTTTTACCACTCGCGAATCTTAATTAAATTTTTTACTCTACTCACATTTGCTGGAGACTCCCTTCTTCGTGTATAAGCCACAGTATTTGTAAGTTTTCCTCCGATTAGATGTACAAACGATATATTTTCTACCAAATTACCGTTAAGACAATCTATCTGTCCAACATTTTGCTGCAAACTATAAGAAACGTTGCGATGACGTAATTGCAGCGCTGCTTCTTCATTCTTAAAATGTGAGTAGAGTAAAAAGTTTAATTAAGATTTGCGAGTGGTCAAAAAAAAGGATTTTTTTTGTACGGCTCGATAGTTGCGTTAGAAAGAGTCCTACCTTTCTTTATATATATATATAGTGTAAGCATATAGGTTGCCATAACGTTAGGAACACCTGTGCTTTAGTAGTACTAGGCCTTTGTAGTTTATGCCATATATTATGGAACTAACTTTTCTTTCATTTTTACCCCGCAATGAATTGTTTACAAATTCATCTTGCCATTTTTAATAGTTTCATTACCAGGGATGTGGGAGTTTTTAAATAAGAATAAAATATTTAAAAAATTTGAGGTTTTTCCTATGCAGCCTATTACTAATGGTGCCTATGGTTGCTATTGCAAGTGTGGCCTATAGAAATACATAAAGTCTGAATTATTTGATCTGCATTAATATGACATCACAATAAATTACAAGGTTTCTTTTAAACAGTGACAACAGTAGTGGGATTACTGCACTCCGTCACTAAGGCCAGCTAGTCTCTGTTGCTATGAGAATGTGTGAAATCCTCAACACGTACTTCAAGTCTGTTTTTCACCAAGGAGGATACCACTAGAGATTAATACTGCTGTATTCCCAAAAATGTCAGACTTCAAAGTCACTCCACCTGGCATTGAAAACCTGCTTGTTGGCTGCAATGCATAAAAAGCGGCAGGTCCAGATGGTCTTCCCAGCCAACTTCTGAAAATCCTTGCCCCTCTGATATCACCTGCTCTCACCTTTGTCTTTGACCAAACCTTGGAAAGTGGCACTCTGTCTCAGGACTGGAAATCAGCCAACATCTTGCTGATCCATAAGAGGGGAGATTGTGCTGAAGCCAAGAACTACCGGCTGATATCACTGACCAGCATATGTTGCAAACTGTTGGAACACATAGTGCACAGTCATATCATGGACCATCTTGATGATCACAAGATCCCGACAGACACACAACATGACTTCAGGAAAAGACCACCCTGTCAGTCCAGCACATGTGCTGATTGAGCTAAAATACCCCATTTAGGATTTATCCCATAATATAGCAACATTGGACAATAGCAAAATTGGACTATAGCACTTGTAGTTGATAGCTCATTTAGGCCTATAAGTCTAAGATAAACTAATATCAGGCCCACGTTACTGTGTCAATTTCATATGTTTCTTATGCAGATTTTGAGGTACAGCCATTTAATGTAAACGATAGCCTGTTTGGGTTATTTTATCCCGATTGGGCTAACAAGTTTAGCCCAAATGGGCTATAACAAAGGAGGGGAACAATGACAGAATGAGGCAATATGTAACATATCTAAGAGTCACATGACATCCTAAGATAAGTGAATTTGTAATACCACTGTACTGTACCTCAATTTTAGTTATAGTTTACCTTGACAAAATTATATGTTAACCATGTAATTATCCAGTAATTTTTTCTAAAAATGTATGTGACTGCCTTGTCAAAAAAAAAACTTGAATTTAATTAATTAAGATTGATGGAATAAATCATTTCTAGCTGAAAAAGTTTTTCATTGTTATTTTTTAATTGAAACTTCCCAAGTTATGTGCAAGTGAAAAGCATGATTTGGCTAAAATAGCTTGATTGGGCTATACCAACCACATAGCCCAATTGGCACATGTGCTGGCTTGTGATACTCAACTACTAATACCCCACAATGATCTCAGCAACTCCCTGGAAAAGATGAAAAGCATAGATCATCATCTTAGACTTCACCAAAGCATACGATGCAGCACCGCACTGCCGACGACTCCTCAAACTGAAACATTATGGTATCAGTGACCAACTCCTCCTCTGGATATCATCCTCCCTGATTGGGAGCTCCCAGAGAGTTGTACTAGAAGATAAAACATCTACTCCAGGCACCGTAGACTCTGGACTTCCATAAGGGACTGTTCTTGGACCACTGTTGTTTCTCCTCTACATAAACGATCTGCCATAAAAATAACATCATCAACTCTCTTGTTTGCAGACGATGCTTCAGTGTACCATACCATATCATCACCATTTGTTGCTGGTGCATTACAAGCTGATCCAGACAAGTGCTCTCACCAAATAATAGCAGGGCTAGCAGATGCAGTTCAACCCCAGCAAGTGTTATGTGATGCACATCTCCAAGACCAGGAATCAACAACATCATTACTACCAACTGTGCAACCAAACACTCAATGTTGTAAAATCCCACCCATACGTTGGACTCCACCTTCATACTGACTTGGGTTGGAACACACACATTGGTCATGCAACAACCCAGGCCAGTAAGATGCTAGGGGTTGTCTTCTGAAATCTGTACAACTGCCCAGAGAAGCTTAGAGTAACAGCATACGCCACCTTGCTTAGAACACATGCTGAAATTGCATGCATAGTGTGGCACCCTTATCAGAAAAATGATAAGAAGCGAGTAGAAAAAATCCAGAGAAGCACTGCAAGATTTGTGAAATGCAGCCATGAGCGCACCGAAGGAAGTCACCACACTTCTCAAAGATCTTGGATGGCAAACACTGGAGGACAGAAGGAGGATTGCCCGCCATACCACCATGTATAAGATCATCAATGGTGAACTTGATATCCCCAGCAACCGTTACCTAATGCCAGTTACCTGCTGCTCTCGTCACAACAACTTTAAAAGTTTGATCCCCCTTCACTGTGCAGACTCCAGTCACACAAATTCTCCTTCTTCCCTTGCACCACAGTTGGGTGGAACAACCTACCCGAAAATATAGTGCAAGTCCCAAGTCTTCAAGACTAAACTACCCCAATAAGCGGCATTACTCCTGCACAAGCTTGGCTTTCATACTCTTCTATGAGTCAAACAAATATCTGTTGAAGTTGAAGCACACCGGTGACATCTTTGAACTCCTAGGGAATAAGATATCAATATGGTTTCAAATTTCTTAGAATAGGTCACACCCACCTCACTCACTCCCACCTCCTTATTGGCTCCTAAACCCCTCTGCAACAATTGCCATTGCACCCTTACAGTCCATCACGTTCTTCTTGCCTGCCCCCTGTACAACCTTCTCAGAGCTTCCCTCACTCCCCACAACTCAATAGCCGAGCTTTTCCAGAAAAACCTCCGGATAAAATTATCTCTTTCCTTCATCATGCTTACCTCTACAACCATATTTATTCCTCCTCTCCCACCCCTTCTCTCTACTTAGTTTTTTCACTCCTCTCTCAATCCCAGCTTTCTGGCTTTTAGTTCTCGTGTTTCTCCCAATCTCTCCCTGTTTTCTTTTCTTCCTACCTCTGGAATGATCTAACCTCTCAGGCACAATTTGACCCTCGCTGTTGTGGTGCCGTTAAGCCCTCATCAAACCAACAAACAAATTTGAATTATGGAATCTAATTCATTGACATGCGTGCACTGGACAGGGAAACCTCTGTTGACTTTAATCTCAAAGTTTTTTTTTTTAATAGCAATTTATCAGACGTGATGGACGTGAATGTACACATGTAATCGAAGAGCAAGTGGAGCATACAGAATCTCCGGCTATTTTAAAAAATATACCTTTGCACATGTTGCGCAACATTTGTGCATTTTTATACCTTATTTTTTTGTCTTTTCTTCAAGCTTGCGTACCAGAACAAAAAACATGCAAGCGCAATCAACACTCCTCTTCACACTCTACGTTATGCAAGCTGTCAATCATTTAACATGTGCCTGCTTAATCGATTGTGCACATTTGTAAAGATGCATTACTGTAGGTATTACCGTTTTAAACGTACACGGAAACAAAATAGGTCAGAATTTTCTTTTCTTTACCAATTTACAACATGATCTCAAGCATATTATATTTTGATAGCCGCGGGAGATTGCACAGAACATATTGAAGTAAGAGGGTATGATTTTTCATGTATGTTGGTGTTTATTATGATAATGAAGTTTACTTGACCTAAATTTTTAGGGCAACTATTTTTTAGCACATTTTAAATCCCATTGACTTTGTTTCAGCCCTTTTTTTCAATATTTTTTTTATTGTCAGCAAACTTAGTGGATTGAGGCTTATGAGGTATAGTTACTGTACTCTGCATGTACTAGCTGCAGGTTATAAAAAGAACACTTTCATACCTTCTGTTTCAGATGGTTCTGATGAGAAAGATCATTCGGAGGGTAAAGGTTCACCTAGTCAACCATCTTCTGAGACAAGTTAGAGTTTGCAAGAAGAAAAAGTAAGTTCAAAGTTTCTGCTTTTACAGGGTCGAAATTGAAATTTACTTTTTCAAGTAATACTGTTCCGGTTCAGATTTCACTGTTCCAACTTTTTGCCGATTACAGGACAAATTCTTTTCTTCAAAATGGGTTTAATGCTGAAACAATTTTGTTTTGTTGAAGTGTATAGCTTAAGAACTAAGAATATAATTGTTGGGGTTATTTACCGTCGTGTGGAAAATCTGCCAAAGACATTAATAATGCAATTTCTAATTGTCTAGAGGTATTAAATCACGAAAATAAAGAGTGTTTTCTGACGGGTGATTTTAAGATTGACCTCTTGAAGGTTTATGAGTATGATGAAATTGAACCATTTTTGAATATTAGGACTTTACACTCTTTTAATCACTGTATTGATAAGCCCACTCGGGTACCATCAAGTTGCTCTTCACTAATTGATAATATTTTCACCAATGTACATAATCCATTTAAAAAAGCGGTGTAATTTAAGTTTTAAAAATTGAGAAGGAATCCCCATTGTTGCATCATCTTACACTAAGCTTTTAGTTTATATTGATTGTAAACTTAGACTGGAAGAAGCTCATATCTTGTATATGTAAGAGGGCAGCAACAACAAGTGAAATTCTCAACCGTCTTAAACATTTTCTACCCAAAAGTGCCCTTTGGACTCTTTACCATTCCCTTATTGGGTCATTCCGTGTTAGATCACCTAATCAATGGATAATACACCACCAACTCAGGATTTGTTGAAATGTGGTATATGCAATTGTTTTCATCGAAAAAGGCCAAATTTCAATTTTTTGTGAGATCAAAAGTTATGGACCATCGAATATTGTGGAAAATCATCGAAATAGGCCAGGCCCACAAATTTTAGGAACCCATAACTCAAAAAGTGAAGGTTCAATGTTGATGGGAAAGGTGTCATTTTTAAGGCAATAAAATAGGGTAAATAGGAATTAAGAATCCATTGTCATATTCCAAGTGGGCAACATAAAAAAAAGATTGATCATTTGACGTTTAATTTGACTTTGGAAATAACCTAGTGTAACCATTTCGTTTTCAAAATTTCAAATTCCAAATTCCTTTTTGTCGGTGATAGATATTACAGACCAATTTTGAACAAATTCTGAGATGGTGGTGTATTTATCTTCATTTTCTTAAATACGTGATTTGACATGGAATGACCCTATTCTCCCTCATTTGAATTATAATCTTATTGTGTGTGGAAACATTCATACCACTTTACTTAACAACTTATTCAAACTCCAAAAGCATTGAAGCCCTTAGGAACATATGCAAATTACCTTATTGGACTCATACTGCACCTCTCATCAAAGAATTAGGCATTCTTAAATTATTTAAACTTTTCTCCTACCATTTAGGGGTATTCCTATTTCAGTTTTATATAATGGCCTCCTCCTAAGCTTTTTTATTCTTTTTTTGAGTTTCAATACTGCCTTTCATTCACATAATACTCAATCTAAAAACCAATTACATACTCCTTTCCCACGAACACGTAATTATGCAGTCTCTAGTGCGATGTACAGGTGTTAAATTCTGGAATTCCTACCGTTAGAAATTCGTTATCGTTGTACACATTTAAAAAGAAACCTAAAACCTATCTGTTAAATAATTTGTTATTATCTTGTTTCTTTATATGTAATTTAATGTTTGTTTTCTTTCCTTTTAGGAGGGAGTGGGGTGTGTGACTTATACACCATGGGAGGTGTACAGGGATTTGTTCCTCAGCTGTTGTATGGGGTGTGAAGGTGTACTGGGCCGGTGTATGGGGGTGTGTGACTTATACACCATGGGAGGTGTACAGGGATTTGTTCCTCAGCTGTTGTATATGGGGTGTGAAGGTGTACTGGGCCGGTGTACAGAACCGGGGGTTAGGGGGAGGGTAGGGTTGCATTTCTATTTACTATTATTATTCATTTTAAAAGAGCCAGACTAGTAAATATTATTTATTTCTGTTCCTTTATCTTCTTTCAGTTAGTTAGAGACTTCCTGAATAGTCAGGTGCCATCAATAATATAACCGTCACACACTTGAAAACCGATCAGAGTTATGTGCGTTGGACCGTGACTTGTTGTAGCTTTGCTCTGTGCTTATAAAGGAGCTTAGCATCTCGCTGGCCATGTCACTGGCGTTTGAATTGCGAGCCAATCCTTACCACATTACATGTTTATAGCTATTAAGTGTGCGTTCTATACTCCTGTTACAAAATGTTTATACGACTGAATATTCTATTGTGCAAACTTCTTGCTATGATTTCTGTATATTGTTGTTGTAAACTGATCTTAAGATCAAAAATAAATCAATCAAACCAATGTACAACTATTTTATTGGTCGATATGTGCAAATATGTACGTCAGTTATTAGTATTACATGTACAGTACATGAGGTACTGTATCATTCACCTCACCTATTCTCTTTAGGCCTCCTGGCCCATAAGGCACTCTCTCCACTGGACTCTCTTATTTGCAAGTTGTCTGGCTTCTGTCCATGAGCTCCATCCAATCACTTTCCTCTTCTTCTCGACTGTCCTTCTCCAGGTTGTTCTAGGATGACCAACTTTCATTCTCCTCTCTGGTTTCCACATCATAGCTGTCACACACTGTATAGTGGTGCTCATGCACATCACATGACAAATCCACCTCCACCTTTTTACTTCAGTGCTGATTTCGTCATGTTTAGTGATTCTCAGTATTTCATTGTTAGATATTACATATGGTCATCTAATCTTCAAAATTCTCAAATAGCATTGGAACATAAATGTATCCAGCTTTCTTGCAACCATATAAGAGTACAGACTTAACAAGAGAGTTAAACAGTCATATTTTTGTATATATTGAGAATGTGCTTGAGTTCCATATCTTATTTAACTTCATAAATGCTACTCCTGCTATCATCCACTTACATACTATTACACACATGAAAGCAGCCTTGCATTTGTGTATTCACAATAAATTGTGCTGACAATTGCAGTCAAGGTGAGAAAAGATATTTTCTTTTTGGAAGAAAATCTTTTATGTTAATCTTGTTTGACAACATGCACTTTCTTTTTTGGCAGAAATCAAGTTATTGATCATTAACGCCACATGCTTGCGATTAGAACACTCTTCAACTGGGACACTGATGTTTGAAATTTCGCTGTTCCTGCATAAAAAGCACTGTTCTCGAAACAGCGGAAGTGGAAAATTCGACCCCTGTTTTATTTTCCAAATGTTAAATATTGTTATTTGATCATTTGCTAGTTCTGCGCTCTTATTGTGTATGTACAGTAGCATTTTTCCCACCAACTGTCAAGTGTATTATCTAGATTTTACATTGTGATTTACTATTTTCCGAAGTGCCATTAGGTTATGCTTGCCCACATTGTATGAAATGAACGTTTTACTTGTACATGGATGAGGTGTGCAATAATTAAAGTTTAATTTTGAGGTGGAGTGTTTATATGTTTATTTAATGCACGGGTCAAAGGACTTTGACCAGAGTAGAATGACTTGACTTTAGGAGGGTCATTCACGAATGCAAAGTCCATTGAATACACATATAAACACGGTGCCAAAAGTATTAATCTTTTTATAAAATTTCCGTGTTAGATTTGACAACAAAAAACAGTGAAAAACGAGAAAAGTTTCCATAATTTTTTTCTCTTTGTTAAGACATTCACCTGTTGTTAAAATGGACTAAGCCAAATACTGAAGGTCATGCACGGGTTATGACAATGCAAATACTCCATAGATATTAAAACATTTACAAAAGCATACTGTAGGTAGACAAGATATTAATAAATATTGAAATTTGTATTCTTGGTTTTTGTTTTCTGAGAACACACTCACCACCATCATAACATCTTAAGTATCAAAATGCGCATTTTTGTGCAATTTTGTGGTGTATTACATGGCAACGTCTGGTAAAACCTTTGTTTTTAAAATGTCTATCATAATTCTTTGAAGTAATGCAGCAAATTCTGACCAAAATTTGTTAAAGTGTTTACTATAATGCACTTGTCAGTTGTATGACTCACCCCGACTACCCCCGGCAATGTTAGGCAAAGGTGAGTCATTGACGTGAAATAGTGACTCACATGTGCGTCATTGTACTAAATTGTCAGTCACCAGAGTGACTCTGCAGTGGGTCAATTTACTTCAGACCCATTAACTTTGTACAGAGGTGATTGAAGTCACCTAAGTGACTGAGGGGTGCATCAATGTACATGTTTTGTACATTCACTTTGGTACAATGACTCGCCTTGTCCGTGGATGAGGGGTGAGTCACACAATTGACAAGTGCATAACCCCAATCAATATCCATCAGGAATAGACTTTCCCATCATCTTCAATGACTGAGATTAGAGAAGTACATACAGCCAGACCTGAAATTAACCTCTATGGGTTTGATAATTGACAGCTTTTTCAACCAATCACCGCATGAATTTGCCTAGCAACAAAATCTGAGTAACCAAGTGGGGCAAACATCCTATGCGGTACTGGTACAGTATAGCTAGCTAAGCAACAAAATCTGAGTAACTAAATCGGGCAAACATCCTATGCGGTACTGGTACAGTACAGCTAGCTAGCTAGCTGTGCGCGCCCATGTAGTCAATGCAATTTACTGTATAAATTTTTTTTCTGCTCAAGACATGAGTGACGTCAAAATGGTGAACAAAAATTGCGCTTACGGGTCCACTTCGAGCTTTGTAAATATGATTGCTGTTACTCAGAACACTTAGCTACCGCCTCATCGCCCCCACCTGCTGTTTCTGTAAAATTATGGAAAGGATCATAAACTAGAGACTAAACTGGTTCCTTGAGGCCAACAGAATCCTCTACCCTACCAAAGCGGCTTCTGGAAACGTCACAATACCCTGGACTAGTTAATTATGCTCGACACTGCTATCCGGGATCCTTTGTGAGAAAGGAACACCTCATTGCCATCTTTTTCGACATGGAGGAAGCTTTCGACACTACTTGGAAATACGGCATTACCCGCAAACTTCACACCATCGGCCTCAGAGGCCACTTCCTCATCTTGATTCAAAACTTCCTCTCACCCAGGCAGTTCCAAGTTCCTATTGGCCACACCCTCTCCAACCCCTACCGCCAAGATAAGGGCGTCCCCCAAGGCAGCATCCTCTCTCCCACTCTCTTCAACCTGAGCATTAATGACATCATGGACAACCTTGGCCCCATCATCAAATGTGCCCTCTATGTGGATGACTTCACCATCTTCTACTCCGTTTCTAATTTTCTTGTCGAAAATAGGCTCCAACTCAGCCTCAACTGGCTGCAAGACTGGTGCAACAATAATGTCTTTAAATTCTCTAAAGACAACAATAATGTCTTTAAATTCTCTAAAGACAAAACAGTCTGCATGCACTTCTGTCATTTCAACAACCTCCACCCCAATCCGAACTTCGTGCTCAATGGCAATTGCATCCCTAAACTTGACCACACTAAGTTCCTGGGTTTAACCCTAGACCCCAAGCTCTCCAACAAGCAACACATCACCAACCTGAAACAGAAATGCAACAGCTCCCTTAATATTCTCCGCCTTCTCTCCAACACCACTTGGGTTGCGAACCACTATGCTCTCCTCAAAATCTTCAGGCTCACCATTCGTGCCAAGCTCGACTATGCCATTATTGTCTACTGTGCCGCTCACAACTCTTACCTCAACTACATCAACATCATCCAAAATGAAGCCCTCAAGCTTTGTCTGGGTGCCTACAGGACCTCTCCCATCACCAGCCTTCACGTTGAAGCCAACGAACTCTACGTTGCCATCTTCTCCGACTCCAAGGCTGTCCTTACTTCTTTACTCAATCTTTAATGGGATAACCCCACATCCCACCTCCTCTGTAAACTCCTTTCGCCCCCCTCTGCAGGAAAATAATTCTTCTCTTCTGGATACCCAGCCATGTTGGCATCCCTGGCAACGACAGAGCTGATGCAGCCACTAAGCTTGCCCTCAACCTCTCCCCTACCCCCTTTACCAAACCATTTCTGACATCAAACTGCTTATAGCTTCCCTTGTTCATGACCACTAGCAAACCTCATGGAACTCCCAAATTAATAACAAACTCCACGTCATCCAACCCACTATTCCGATCAAACCCACCATCCACAACCTCTGCCGTGTCGTCAACATTCACATTATCCGCCTTAGAATAGATCACACCCACCTCACTCACTCCCACCTCCTTATTGGCTCCCCCACCCTTCTGCAACAATTGCCATTGCACCCTCACAGTCCACCACACCCTCCTTGCTTGCCCCCTGTACAACCTTCCCAGAGCTTCCCTCGCTCCCCACAACTCAATAGCCAAGCTCTTCCAGAAAAACCCTTTGAATGAAATGATCTTCTTCCTTTATCATGCTTCCCTCTACAACCATATTTATTCTTCCTCTCCCACCCTCCTCTCTTTACTTTTTTCCACCCATGCACTTCCTCTCTTGATCCCAGCTTTCTGGCTTTTAGTTCCCATGTTTCTCTCAATCTCCCCCTGTTTTTTTCTTTTTACCTCTGGAATGATCTAACCTCTCAGGCACAATTTGACCCTCGCTGTAATGGTGCCATTAGGCCCTCATCAAACAAACAAACAAACAATTATAGTACCAGACCCCTACTGTAGCTTGATTTAAAAAAAAAACCAGGGTGGTAGATATGTTTAGGAGCAGATATTTGCACGCGGAGCACTTTTTGTCGTGGGGTCATACCTCAGAATAAAACTGTTCTTACTGATAAGAACCATTCTGAAGCCAAACAGGACAATTTCTTACTATGCTATCATTCTGTATCCATGTAAGGTTAATTATAGATTATTAAGTTTATAAAGAATTTCGACAAAAAAAATATATATATTTATATATATATATATAATATATATATATATATATACATATATATATATATCTATCTATATATATATATATATATATATATATATATTTTTTTGATGAGGGGCAGGACGGACTAAAAGGCGCAGCGGGCGGGCCGCCCCTCTGAAATAGCAAAGCTACAGCACTGCACTGTACCATAATTAATTTTTGTGTATTTTTTACAGAGGAACAGAGCAGCAATTGGCCAAGAATACTCGTCGAGCAGAGCGTCTCTTAGCAGAAATAGAAGCCATGAAGGATTTACATGCTGATGAGATCACAAGGATTGCTGCTGGATCTGACGCTCCATCCATGGTAGTTGTACATGATGTAAGTAGCGTATACAGTATGTCACACCCTCCATGGGCCTCCCTCAACCACTTTGGTTCCATCACAGTGCTCTTATGGAAAACCCATCCCAAAGCATCCTATCCTACCTGCAACACATCAACTACTACAAGGATATCTGACCCTCTTACGCCTTTTTATGATCTTACCTGTCTCGTTTCCTACTCTCACTCTTGTCTCCTCTGCTGATCTAACTTCACCTTTTGGTACATTTTGGGCATTGCCGTCGTGGTGCTGAAAACCTCACCAACCACCAATAAGGGTGTTTCAGCTGACATCATGAGGTCACATGACTTTGTTTACATCACCATTTTAAAGAGAAAAATACTGTCGTCTGCTGTACACTTAATTATACTTACTTATGTTTGCATGTTGTTATATAAAATTATTTTTGTAATATAATTATGCCAGAATCTTGCTGTGCTGTAGGTTGCACTAACAAACATGTGCCAGGGAATAAAAAGACGTTTTCTCGATTTCCGTCTAATCCTGATTGACGTTCGAAGTGGGTTTCTGCTGTACGACGTTACGGCTTTTAACCTACAGTTCACATTAGGATTTGCAGTGAGCACTTTATATCAAATATGTAGGCTGTGTCTGAGTATAACGAATAATCAGCTGGCATTCACATAAAAGTTGCTAATCGTATACCCTGTAAATAATATAAAACTTAGAGAAAATATGAAATAAAATCGGAAGCAAATAAAAAAACTGCAATTAGTAAAATTCGCTGAACTGTTAGGTAGGTTAGCATGCAGTATGTATGTTGTACATGTGATGTGATAGAGCTGTGTGAAGACGCGTGAAACACAATGTCGCTTCCCCTGCAAAATGGCTGCCAGTTGAGTTAGAGTCACGTGATGAAATCCCTCTATATGTCACATAATTGATAGAAATGTATAGTAACGATTTTCAGCTGTAAAATGAGTACCAGCACTGTTGGGGAGTGAATCTGCGATGGACTGGCGTTCCGTCCAGGGGGAGTCATGTACTCTCATCCGCTTGTGCCTTTGAAACCAGGAATAAGCACCGGCTCTATGAGCCTGATGGCTAAGATTGATTTAGCTTTTAGTAGTTGCAATTATCTTCATTATCTTGAATTTGGATTATCATCCAGGTAATTGCAATTTAATCCAATGTTTAGATTCCAGAAAAGGAAAACTATTTTACGTTCCAGTAGGGTCATTCTTAGCTATATATTTCATATGTCAATAAAATGGGATGAGGTGTCTCAGACCACAAGGGCAGTATTGTGTGCAGTGTTGAAATGTGTAGTGGTGTGTGTGAGGTAAACACGTAAAGTATGTGATGAAATGAATCAGTGCTCAAAATTAAGATGAGCCCTCTAGCCTAGGGCTAGAAAATTAAATATACGGGCTACCTCAATTTTCAGCATTAACGCCCATCGGGCTAGTTGTATAATCATAAAAATTAGTGCTGTCATGACATGTTGATTATCGCGATATCTCTTTTCCCACGACATGAGATATGCCTCTCGCGACGTATCGCGATACCATAAACTAATACTCAA
This sequence comes from Chiridota heheva, assembly GCA_020152595.1. Taxonomy (NCBI): domain Eukaryota; kingdom Metazoa; phylum Echinodermata; class Holothuroidea; order Apodida; family Chiridotidae; genus Chiridota; species Chiridota heheva. The sequence continues at coordinate 415,272 of JAIGNY010000758.1, read as the reverse complement.
GAAATGTTCGCACAACTAGGCTAGGCTACTTCGTACGTTACAATTCTTACGTTACTGTACTAAATCCAAAAGTCAAGTTTAGGCCATAAAAAACGTGGAAAATACTTGTGAAACATAAAAACAAGTAAATAAAAATTGTGCTCTGTCATCACACACTGGCACGTGCCGATGTAAGTTGGCAAAAAGAAAGAAAAATTGGTCCAGAATGTGCCACTCAGGCTCTCACTTCGATGATTCATGGTCACGTTGGCTGAATCATCAAATAGTGCGTGATGAACGTATTAGTCACGCGGTCATGTCGTCTGTTACAGTAGATCTGCAAATCAATTTTTCTTGCGTTCATCATATCATGGAGTAAATTGTAGCTCCATGATTATACGTTAGTGATATTAACAATTTGTGTCGTGAGTCAGTTTTCTTGCAAAGTATCGCGATATACGATATATCGCGATATTTTCCTCCACAATATTCGATACATAATAGAGCCATATTGTGACAGCACTAATAAATTCCAGTACGTTTATGTCAGATGTGAAGAAAAGGGCTTGTAGAAAGTTTAGTCTGCCTAGTGAAATGTGTGGTGAGATAGCCTGATAAACCAATGCTAATTTTAAGCCATGAAATGTATAATAATCAAGGATTTACAAACAGTGAAGACAAGCATAAAACACAAATAGAATAGCTTCAAAAATGGATAAAGTCACTTTTTTAGGTAATAACAAAATTTGCAATTCTTAAATCATTATATCAAACTTTAGCAATGTCTCTTTTTCTGAGAGTCTCACCTGTCCACTTCGTGCCTTGAAGGGTGTCACCAGTTCGTGCCTTGTAGGTGTCACCACTTGCTTGCACATATCACTTTGTGATGATGTCATGATTTGCCATCAACATGTGGACAGAATTGGAATTAATTATGAAATTTCCCACGGTTTTGAATAAAGGTGCCAAAAATCGTCCTGCGAAAAATTTTGACAGAAAATAATATCATTGTAGTTTACCACACATGTTCCCTCTTTTGCAATGCAATATTCTGTTCATCGCACAATTAAAAAGGGGGAAATTCTTAGAGCAATGAACCTGAAACATTGTGGCCAAAACCGTAACTTTTTACCACATGTACTGTTGCTTACTCAGAAAATGAAAAAAACATTTCTTTCCACCAATTCCCATTTTCCCCATGGTTACAACGGCCGGAACAGTTACTTTTTTCCAGGTCTGCATGTGGATAACATATTGAATGTAGTCGCAATCAATTATAACATTTCTCACGGTTCTTTAAAAGGTGTCAAAAATGTTACTACGAATAATCGTGAAAGAAATACTAGTAATAGAGTAAATACATCTTATACTTCTCTTTTTTGCACTTGATGCGCTTTTCATCCCATAATTGCATTGGGGACGTTTTTAGAGCATACATTTACCACATATACTGTTTTTCCGATGATTTTGTTTTCTTCCTGCGAATTCACGATGTTCCTGCTGTTATAGCAGCTGGAACCTAGATGTTTTCCAGCTCCCGGTTTAAGTAAATAGAAATGCTAGCCTGCGTGTCAGTTGCTTTTAGGAAATTACCACCATGGTACTTTTGTTTTTCTTTTTTCAGGTTTCTGCTTCAGCAGAACAGAGGGCATTGGCAAGGTTGATAAACCACAAACTCATCATGAATGAATTATTGAAATTCAAAGGTAAGTTATTAGAAATAGAATAAGGATCTGTCAGTGCATCAAGGGGGAGGGGGGGGGGCATTCCCCATCCCTCTACCCCCAAAAAAACTTGTCCCATATGGATATCTTTTGTGTGGTATTTTTTGCATCTTAGGGTAATTTCCCCCTCCCCCACTTGTGACTTTGCCCCCTCACTCTTGAATTTGCCCCTCACTTTTGACTTTGCCCTCCACTTTCAGTCGGCAAACCCCACCCATGTACACTGAAAAAAGGTGAATGAGTGAATTGTAATGAATTTACCGACTTGAAATCTTACTGAAATCTGAAAAGTGCATAAAATTCCTCAAATCTCCTAAAGTCATTCAATGTGAGGATTATAGCAAATGATCCGTTACAAACAGTCCAACATTGGTAATCTCACTGCAGTTTGAATTTTGAATCCCGTCCACTCAAGATAATGAAGCAAATCTGTAACCTTGAGGAAATGATATTGCTGTCAATAGATGCCGTTAGGTTTCAAAATTCTCCCTTTCATCCTTATGAAAGATTGACAACATAAACAGATGTATTCAAATTTGTCTGACATTTTGTGACATGTTTTAACCCTTCACTCACACTCATTGGTAATTTGATGTTGCATGTTAGTGGTGAATTTCATTTTTCATGACACAAGACAACCAAATGATTCTTTCTATGAGTATCACCAGCCAACTAGTCATGATGTGTGAATCTACGCCAATCAAATGTGACAAAGGCAAAACTGATGTGACATTCTGTGCAAAAAGTGCCAAAAATCATGCAACATTTGACACATTTATGTGACAAATTTGAAATTTTGTGACAAGTCATCAATCATCATTCCATTTTCTGTCACAAGGAATTTGAAATAATACAGATATTGTTGAATTAAGTTTTCAATAAAAATGAGTACAATTGATTTTAGCATATCAAAGGTTATAAGTACATTGCGTATTTGAATAATCTATCGAATCCAGAATAATATCAGCTCACATTTCAGCAAATGTACTCCTTTATAATTGTTGAGCACAAGTACAAATGCTCCTTTATAATTGTTGAGCACAAAGTACAAATGTCTTAAGACTGTCATGCAGACACATTTTGAAAGCAGAATTTTAGCACTCTGTGGAGTGCACACCTCCTCCCGCTTGACAATTTCAACATGCATAAGAATTTGTAAAAGTCAAACCCAACTCCAATACAGTCTACCTCAGAAATCCTAGACACACTAAGCTATATCCCCAAATAATCTCTTCCTCACTTTTAATCAGTATTGCCAATTTGCATTCTAGGCACTGCCCATTTGCATTCTAGGCACTGCTCATTTGCATTCTAGGCACTGCCCATTTTCATTCCAGACACTGCCCATTTGCATTCCAGGCACTGCTCATTTGCATTCCAGGCACTGCCCATTTGCATTTTAGGCACTGCCCATTTGCATTTTAGGCACTGCCCATTTGCATTCTAGGCACTGCCTATTTGCATTCTAGGCACTGCTCATTTGCATTCTAGGCACTGCTCATTTGCATTCTAGGCACTGCTCATTTGCATTCTAGGCACTGCCCATTTGCGTTCTAGGCACTGCCCATTTGCATTTTGGGCACTGCCCATTTGCATTCTGGGCACTGCCCATTTGCATTCTGGGCACTGCCCATTTGCATTCTGGACACTGCCCATTTGCATTCTAGGCACTGCCCATTTGCATTCTAGGCACTGCCCATTTGCATTCTAGGCACTACCCATTTGCATTCTAGGCACTACCCATTTGCATTCTAGGCACTGCCCATTTGCATTTTGGGCACTGCCCATTTGCATTCTGGGCACTGCCCATTTGCATTCTGGACACTGCCCATTTGCATTCTAGGCACTGCCCATTTGCATTCTAGGCACTGCCCATTTGCATTCTAGGCACTGCCCATTTGCATTCTGGACACTGCCCATTTGCATTTTGGGCACTGCCCATTTGCATTCTGGGCACTGCCCATTTGCATTCTGGACACTGCCCATTTGCATTCTAGGCACTGCCCATTTGCATTCTAGGCACTGCCCATTTGCATTCTAGGCACTGCCCATTTGCATTCTAGGCACTGCCCATTTGCATTCTAGGCACTGCCCATTTGCATTCTAGGCACTGCCCATTTGCATTCTAGGCACTGCCCATTTTGCGATCTAGGCACTGCCCATTTGCATTCTAGGCACTGCCCATTTGCGTTCTAGGCACTGCCCATTTGCATTCTAGGCACTGCCCATTTGCATTCTAGGCACTGCCCATTTGCATTCTAGGCACTGCCCATTTGCGTTCTAGGCACTGCCCATTTGCATTCTAGGCACTGCCCATTTGCATTCTAGGCACTGCCCATTTGCGTTCTAGGCACTGCCCATTTGCATTCTAGGCACTGCCCATTTTACGTTCTAGGCACTGCCCATTTGCATTCTAGGCACTGCCCATTTGCATTCTAGGCTCTTCAGGGTTATCTGCCTTCTGGCTGATTTCCTCCAAAGTAATATCATAGTTTTCAGTTTTATTCAGGCTAAACATTCATTGTTTTTCAACCAAGATTTACACTCCATCATTTTCCTTTCATGGTAGAAACGTTTTGTTTGGATTTTCTCAGATTCCAGAGAACTTATTGTTTGGATTTGCGTTCAGGGCATGAATTCATTCTTCAGCACATTCCATTGAAAAGTTTTAACTCAATCTCAACATATTTCATCCTAAAACATCCCCACTCCTTCATTTCTCCCCTTCCCTTAATTCCAATATGTTTCAAATTTTAATCACTTCTTCTTCAAGCAGAGACAAACCCACACACCAAATCCAATCGTCAGTTATTAAGATACATTGACGACAGAGACAGACAAACAAACAAACACAGGCAAAAACATAACATCCGTACAACTTTCAACAAGAAAGGGCAAACAGACAATTTTGTTAGACCTAATATCATTTGGTATGGTATCTAGTATCTCATGTGTCCTGTTAGAAGATTAAAATACATTAGCTGCAACACAGAACATATAAAGATCACTCTTCTGAAGAAAATAATTTCTTGTATAAATGTTTGATTATTTCTAGATTTGGTAACTCCTGATCTTCTGGAAATTGGAAAGAAAAGACAAAGAAAACTTGTCAAGGAAAGAGCGATCCAGAGAGCGGAAGCAAGGAAGGATCTGAAGAAGAAGATGTCTAAGAAGAATAAATCCATGTCTGACAGTGGGTGCAATGTAGGCAGCAATGAGGAGGATATGGTGAATGCGAAGAGAGGAGAGGGTTTGAGACGAGCAGTAGGAATTGAAAGAAATGATAAGAAAGAAAAAAACTTTTCAGCAAAAGAAGGGAAAGAACAAAAGAATAATGCTGTTTCAAGTAAATCTCAAGAAATGAAAAAAAAGGAAGGCTTTAGTTTTGATTTGGTTGATGATGAAGGTGAGACTGATACAAATATTGATCGAATTCTAGAAAAGGAGAGTGGTTTAGATGAGATTGATTCTGAGGGGAGTGGTTTTGAAAAAATTATGAAGAGAAAAGTGATGACGGAAAGAATTATAATGATGGAAGGGATAGTAGCGAAGATGAAAGATTTACTCAG
>JAIGNY010000758.1:380000-405000 GCA_020152595.1 Chiridota heheva | reverse complement strand
TGACTTGCTGTTTTTGGTAGTTGGTTTAGATTTTAATCTTTTATCATATGCAATAAGGATTATATCAGAATTTTTCTCCTTTAAAGTAGGAAAATTATTTCGATGAAATTTAGTGCATTCTTGTCAAGCCAATCTCTGTAATATTATTCTGTGTAATATTATTCTGTGTGATATTATTCTGTGTGATATTATTCTGTGTAATATTATTCTGTGTAATATTATTCTGTGTAATATTATTCTGTGTAATATTATTCTGTGTAATATTATTCTGTGTAATATTATTCTGTGTAATATTATTCTGTGTAATATTATTCTGTGTAATATTATTCTGTGTAATATTATTCTGTGTAATATTATTCTGTGTAATATTATTCTGTGTAATATTATTCTGTGTAATATTATTCTGTGTAATATTATTCTGTGTAATATTATTCTGTGTAATATTATTCTGTGTAATATTATTCTGTGTAATATTATTCTGTGTAATATTATTCTGTGTAATATTATTCTGTGTAATATTATTCTGTGTAATATTATTCTGTGTAATATTATTCTGTGTAATATTATTCTGTGTAATATTATTCTGTGTAATATTATTCTGTGTAATATTATTCTGTGTAATATTATTCTGTGTAATATTATTCTGTGTAATATTATTCTGTAATCTATGGACAAAACATTTACACAAAAATCAGAATTAGAATATTTTCTGTCGGGCGAGAGTTACTACTAACAAAAAACAATTTTATGAACTGAAATGCAAAACCTAAACAGCTTGCAAAAATCATTTACTTTATAGTAATACATACATAGCCTTGCCCTTGTACCATCTTAATGAAAATTCAATAAACCACTCGTCCCTATTACAATCATATTATACCATAAGAAATTTGCAAATGATTCAACCTAAATACTACACACAGAATTCTAGATTACCTGAGGTGGCATATTTATTTGTCATGCATGCTTTTGAGTGGCTGGGAGTCTCTGTCTTGTCAAAATTGCTGGGGTCATTCCTGGCGTTGTGTACTCACAAGTAAAATTTCTGTACCACTTGACATTCTCCACACTGTATCTTAAAGCCTGCATGAATAAACATTCTTAAGTTTTCAGATAAATTGAATAAAATATTGTACACACTGAGAAGAAAAACCTACTATGCTTCAGTTGTGAACTGATATGGAATACGAAGGAAAGAATTTGTTTTTAACTGCTTGCATTGTACTGAATTATTCAATAGTTGACCTATAAGTTTTGCATTAGGCTGTTGTGATTGTGAAGGTGGCTTTTTTTCAGGGTTTGTGCATTAAATTGTATTAACAGGAATTTCTTGCATTTAATTAAAACGAAATAGATCTATGGGCAGATAACAAAAACTTGAGCTTAATTTAAAAAAATAAACATTGAAAATAGGAACAACTTTCATTAAGTTTGTTAAAAAATCCAGCATTGTACATAATTTTGAATTAAAGGCCTTATTAAAAATAAGAGTGTTTGTTTAATTAAATTTATGAAATCAAATATAAAACCTATGAATTTCGTTATTTTAAGTTATTTTGTTTTTCAATCGCTCACTAATATTCATTGAATGTTAGCAGTTGAAATTACCATGAGGTTTAGAATGTCCATCATACTCTCAACAAAATATTTAACAGGAGGAAACAGTATTTGAAACATATTCCTGTTCTGTATGGGTAGCCAATCTAATTCCTTTAAGGGATTAGTTCAGGGGTCAAGTCAGTCTGTCCTATATGCCAGAGGACTTAAAAAGAAACAAAATGGTGAAGAAAGCAATCAAAAATCTTATTCCGTTAGGCAGCTATTTATGTTTAAAGTTTGGTATCATTTGTGTAGAAATGACTTAAATCAGTTGTCACATAGGATAGTAGCCTCGGATTCCTTAGTCTTTATGTTTTCTATAATACTACAATTTTATGGCTTCAAATTGAATATGTCAGGAATGTAGTAAAACAGAATCTAGTAAGGGTAATTATAATTTACCACCTGAAGAAAGTTTGTGGAAAATAACTCAAATAGTAAAAAATTTCAACCAATTTTCTTTAAAATACATTCACAATTTTTAAGAATGTGAGGGCGACGGAGGAAACATTCCATAGTAGACTTACTACACCAGTCATTTGTACACAGATTAGATGGAGCTTTTAACATTAATAGCTCCTTAACGGAATAATACTTTTGAAGTAGTTTCTCCACCATTTTTTTTTTTTTTTTTAAGTCCTCTTTCATATAAGATGGACTTGCTTGACCACTGAAGTAAACCTTTAATTTTTGTCTCAGCTCTACACAAATCTGATGGAACTTTCTCTTGAATATCTCTTTAACAGAAGAACATTTTTCTTTCTTCCCCATTTTGTTTTTTCATTGTCTTCCTACATATATGGATAAACAAGGATGGCCAAAAGTCACAGCCTCAGATTCCTCAAAGCCTTTATGTATTCCATCATATTTTGACCTGTGATTTTGTCGCTTAAAAACCTTGGGATATGTCAAAAAAGTAGTAAAACTGAATCTAGGAAGGGTATTTATAATATACCACCTGAAGAAAGTTGAGGAAAAATAAATTAAATAATGACAAAATTGAATAAACTTTCTTTAAAATACATTAACAATTGTTAAGAATGTAAGGATGAAAACGCCAACTTTCCATAGTAGACTTACTATACCAGTCATTTTTACACAGATAAGTTTTAAACTTGAATATCTCTGTAACAGAATCAGATTTTTGAACGCTTTCTTCACCATTTTGTTTCTTTTAAAGTCCTCTTTGATATAAGATGGGACATGCTTGACCACTGATCTAATCCTTTAATATGGAATTAATACATTTTGTATGTCTTTACACCTTCAGAAGAACAGTTGAACCTTCCCCTCACAGACGAGTGGCTCTGGTAGATCAGGCAAGCATCCAAGGAGCACCTAACAAAGAGAGAAAACTTATCTCTGGCATCAATGATTTCTTCAAACCGACGCCACCAACTCTGAGAGAAAGTGCGAAAGGTTCGTAGTTGAATTACCTCTTGAGGGATAAGATAAAGCTGCGCTTGATTATTTTCAGATCAAGTCCTTGATTTGAGGCAAAAACAATCATTTACTGTTTGTTATATTCACCTTATAAGGGTGTTTCACCTGATGTCATGAGGTCACGTGACTTTGTTTACATCGCCATTTTGTCAGGCAATATCGTCTGCTGTAGACTTAATTAGACTTACAAACGTTTGCATGTTGTCTGGTTGTTATATACATAATTTTTGTAAGATAACTGTGCCGGAATTTTGCTATGCCATTGGTTGCACTAATAGATGTGTGCGGGGGAATAAAATTCTCAATTTCCATCTGATCCTGATCGACGTTGATACTGATCGATGTTTGAAGTGGGTTTCTGCTGCCTGCTGTATGAAGCAATGGCTTTCAAGCTATGGTTCATACTAGGGTTCGCAGCGAGCACTTTATATCAGGTATGTAGGCTTTGTCTGTGTATAACGAACTATCAGATGGTGTTCATGTTAAAGTTACTTTTCGTATGAATTTATCAAATGTACAGAAAATATGAAGTAAAATCGGAAGCAAAAAAGAAAAAAATGCAATCAGTAAAATTTGCTGAACTGGTGGTAGGTCGGTTAGCATGCAGTATGTTTGTTGTTCGTGTGATGTGATTGAGCTGTGTGAAAACATGTGAAACGCAACAACGCTGCCCTGCAAAATGGCCTCTAGATGAGTTAGAGTCACGTGATGAAATCTTCTATACTGGATTTATACTTATTGGAAAGAGTTGTTCAATTGTGTGTGGAACCACAGTTGCTCAGTGGTTAGAAATTCAATCTTGTATTCAAAAGGTTCCTGGGTTCAATTACCGGCACAATCCTGTGGTGTTATCCTTTAGCAAAATACTGTATGTGTACCAGTTGTTAACCATCATTAAAAGTGTGCTCCATCCAAGGAAAGTCATTGACCTTTGTCTGCTGGAACCGCAGAGACCAAGAATAAGCACCAGCTTTATGAGCCTTGAGGCTCAACTTAAGATAATGAGTAGAGAGACTTTGGTCCAGCTCATGGCTGATCAAAGTTAAGAGATCATCTAATATATACAAAATTTGTAATGTTGTAAGCCGAAGGTGACCTCCATGTAAATTTCTGCAGTTCAGTCAGTTAAGACTCGTTGGTTAAGGAGTCATGCTCGTATGCCAAAAGTACTAGGTTGGACTCCTGCAGTGAACACTGCATTGTGTCCTTGAGCAAGACCTTTTCCTTTATTTGCTCCCGTCCTCTCATTTGTAAATGAGTACCAGCAATGCTAGGAAATTAAGCTGTGATTAACTGGCGTCCAGTCCAGGAGGAGCCATGTGCATCTATTTATGTCAAAAAAACATGGGATAAGCATGCTGTGTCGACATGGCGTGAGTATGGATTTAACGATTAATGAATTAAAAGTCTTTCTTCATTGAAGTTGAGGAGAGATTTGTCCAAGTTTTTAACAAAATCAACTGCTCTTCTTTATGATATGTGACAGAGGTTTAAAAAATGGCAACTGATGACCTCAGAAATTTGCATATTTTCTTGCATAATTAGTCAACCGATAAACCATGTATTTGAGAGCAGCCTAGAAATGCTACCTCTTGGTCATCACTAGCTCTTTAGGTTTTATGACACATTTTCTTTTTGAAAAATTAAAAATGCCACAAGTACATATGAATAGCAGTTTAAAAAGGATTAGTTCAGTGGTTAAGTAAGTTTATATTTTATAGAGAAAAAAATGGTGAAAAACTACAGAGGGTAAAATATAAAGATAGAATACATAAAGACTTAGTGGAATCTGATGAACTATTTGATTTCAGTAGTTTCTACACAAATGATACCAAATTTTAAACTTAGATGCCAGATATTGTGTCAACATGGACAATATTATACATTAAAAGTCAACGTTTCTGATTGGTCATACTCAAGCACTGACAACCAATCAATATTCACTGCGGAAGTGACTAGTACACTGTACATACACACACAATGCATACAGTACGTACTTCATTAGAAACGATCCTCAAGCGGATGTGATGTGAAAGATATGAATGTCACAATTTTATAGAGATGAGATTCCCTCTTTATATATGTCATTAACGGAGTAAGATTTAAGATCGTTTTCTTCACCATTTTGTTTCTTTTGAAGTTCTCTTTCATATAAGATAAACCTAAAGGGTCACTGAACTAATCCCTTAAAAGTGATACAAAGGGAATGTTTTGCAAAGTTTGCCAAGATGTTAACAGCTTACAACATTTGTTGTTGTTTTATTTGTCATATTTAAAGTTTAATGCTGACGACGACGAGTGAACACACAATTACAATGACGGGGTTGTCGCCTGCGTATCGGTTATGATAGTAATGATATATATTTTTGGCGCTGCTCATGTGGCGACTCGCTCGCAAAAAGCTCTCTGATATTCATCCCATTTTACCTTATTTTCGTGTGTTTTATGCAATTCTGTATTTTGTAATCTCTGTATCTGTGTATGGACGTTCATTTGTGCTATTTTCAACTTCTTTTGGACATTCTGTGAGTAGTTATATGCATTATGAAAATTACTTACACTAGCCATTTCCTACACTCGCCACGCCCACAGTGTAGTTCTGCACACAAATCTATGACTTGCCCAAAGAGATGAAATCTAGGAGGCGTGGAAGAGAGGGGGCATGAAACGTAGACTTCGACGTATGGGATGTAAGCCCTATCTCCCCTCAGTGATTTTTGGAAATGTAAGATCACTGTCGAATAAGATTGATGAGCTGAGCGCCAATGTGAAATAATTGTTTTAGAAATTCCTTTGTGCCAAAAGCCATTTCCTTTCATAATGCCAACCACTCCAGATAGTCCATGTGCAATATTTCATATGCAATTTTCTATTTTATTATTTTCATCATTGTGTATATTTACTCTTTTATCTTTTAAATGTTTTCAGCTTTTTACTCATTTCATTTTATGTATCATGATTGTATCTTGCGAGCTGAAATTGCCCAGTTTCTGGTGCTTAATAAAGTTGATTGTATTGTATTGTATTGTATATTGTAACAATGCTATTACGAAACGCTTAATACGACCCAGATGAGAACACAGGTACGACGTACAGACAGACATAACATCGACAACCAAGTCAAAGGTTAATGTTGAGGCGGAGTATTTATATATTCATATTTAATGCACCGGGCAAAAAAACTTTGGCCTGAGTAGAATGACCAGACTTTAGGAGAGTCATTCGCGAGTGCAAAGTCCTTTAAACCGTGCATTAATTATGCATATAAACAAAGCCAAAACATTAATCTTTTTATAAAATTTCCTTGTTAGATTGTTTCAAATGCATAAAAAACATCAAAAAAGAATGATTAACGGACAAGTTTACATACATTTCTTTGCTTTGTTAAGAAATTCACCTGTTGTAAAAATGGTCTAAGCCAAGTACCCACATTTGTGCATTACAGGGATTTAATGCACTGGTCATAACAATGCAAATACTGCAGAGAAATTTTATTAAAAAAGGTTGAATACATATTTTTTTCTTCAGATAAACCATACAAACCTTATCCAAGCTGGACAAACTCTGAAAGGCTGGATGAACCAAGGAAACCTTATCCAAGCTGGACAAACTCTGAAAGGTTAGATAAACCAGAGAATAACAGGAAAGATCCAAGTTTTAGATCCGAAGCCAAATTCAGCAAAAGATCAGAAGGTCGTGTGACAAATCTCCCTGCTGCGACAAAGGAAGTCCTTCATCCTTCATGGGAAGCCAAGAAGAAAGAGAAAGAGAAACAAAAAACCTTTCGTGCGTTTGAAGGAAAGAAGGTTGTGTTTGACGATTGACCGGGTATTTTCTATTTTGACCCAGAGTTGCCATCTCTGACCATGGCCGCCTAAGGCCAATGCGGGACCAGGGTATCTTTAAGGGCCCCTTAGATGAGCCAAATGTGATTACACATATTGTTATCTTTTGAATGGGCATCCCCTTTTCTGTATTTTTACGGGTCCTCTATGACCCGAACCCCCTCTATGACCCGAACCCTCTCAACCTGTCTCTGACAGACCAAAACAATACAAAGGAATTATTTGCAGAACTGGGAACTAGCATAAGTGATGGATGTTTTATTTGTGCTCAGTTAGTTCTGAGATTCTTTTTCTTTCATTCTCCAAGCTTGTTGATTATTTCTCTTGCGTTAGCTGAGTAACTTTAGAAGTTTTGGTCCAAGTTTGCTTGAAATTGTAGAGAAAAAAAAAAGGACCAAATTTGCATTTTATTTTTAATTTTCTGGCCAGGGGGTCTTTACCTATGGCTACTTACTGATTCTATATAGATACTGTATATGAAAATGCAAATTAGCCAGTCCTTGATGTCACTCCCTGCCATTTATGCCTACGGACTTACAAGGCACCATCAGGTAGATCATATTAAAATCTTAAAAATATTTGAAAATTATGAAAATGAGTCTAAGTGTTCTATTTCACAATTTTGTAAGTTTCCAGCATAATTACTTAAGAAAATTTGTGATTTTATGATGTCATCATATCGTGTACATTTGCTTAAAATCATGCAGATATCCCCACTTTCCTCCTTGCTATGAGAATACATTTTATATACCAGCTGCACTTATTGTTCATAGATTAATTGGTTCTGTACAAAAATTATCTCCTAATATTTACTGTGCATGAGTGACATTAAAGTTCAATGGTGGTCAATTATTTGTTTTTTTACTAAACCATGGAAAATGGCCAAAAACAGTTAATGACACCAATTATCAACAATACAATGGAAATATTTGTAGAACTGGGAACTAGCATAGGTGATAGATGTTCTATTTGTGCTCCGCAGTTAGTTCTGAGTTTCTTTCTCTTTCATTCTCCATATTTGTCAATTATTTCCCTTACTTAGCTGAGTAACCTTCAAATTTTTGGTCCGATTTTGCTTGAAATTAAAAAAAAATGAGATTAATTTTGCATTTTGTTCCCCATTCCTAACTATGCTAATTAGAATTCAACATACCTGTTGGTTAAAAGAAGAAATCACACAGACAAAAGTGATGAGATCTGTAGGCTTCTATTGCTTATCGGACAATGTGAAGCCATCTGTGGTCTCTTCTTTTGCCACACCTTGGTGTCTTCCATTTGATTGTAAAGGAAGGTTTTTTTTGTTTTTGTTTCGGGTCAGCTTTTGTGAGTATTTAGATTTCACAGTCAAATGCTGAGTCATAGTACCTTAAAGTGATATATCTAACACTCTCCCCCACTCAAAAGAAGTTGTCCCATGACTTGAAATCTTATCATAAAACCCATTTGTATCACATTGTACAATAACATAAACAAGTATGATACTCATGAGGCATACTGTTTCATACCAGGCATGAAAACATGCAGAAAGCGTATATGAATACAAAATATGACTTGCATGAGTAATAACATAACAAGATTATGGGCTAAGAAAGGTTAGTCACCCCATAAAAAGCCTAAATTAACACCACCACCACACCACAAAAAAAATCAAAGATGCCCAGAGTTAGTAAAGAACTTATCAGTAAAGAACTTATCAATGTTGACTTTGAAATTGTGAACAGAATTGAAGCTAACTACCCACTTATGCAAACCATTCCACTCAATAACAACTCTTTGTGGTCAACTTCAAATTGTTACCACATGTCACATGAGGATTAGCTTAAACATGCAAGAAATAACAGGAAGTCAAAGCCTCACCACCAGATTGGAACTTAAAAACCTGAATCATATCACCACATACTCTTCTCAACTCAAGAATTCGCAACCAAGAATTTATATCTTACTCATAGTCAGACATGTCTTACTCATAGTTGTACATTTAGGGATATTTCCTCTCTCTTAGTTGTCCTGGCAAAGTCCTGAGTAAACATTTCCCCAATTTTGTCGATGGTTTTGAGGAGGCTGCTCAGTTTTGAGGCTTCTCTTTTTCTGCCTCTGCATATTTCCTACCTAGACTTTAGTCCAATAAAAAATTCATCCTATGGACACTTAAATTTTCTACATTCATGTCCATATAAATTGATAGGTTTGCTACATAAACATGATAACATAGAATAATACATGTAACCACGGTAGGAACTATATTATAAATTACAAATTTAGCACAAACATCCTTCTTTCTACAATGCTTATATGATTTCTACTGTTGATGCATCACTGGCATAAACTACGGATCAAAAAATGCTGGAGTGTGATGTGTGGCATGGGGTATGGAGGCCATGGTTGGAGTGTGATGTGTGGCATGGGGTATGGAGGCCATGGTTGGAGTGTGATGTGTGGCATGGGGTATGGAGGCCATGGTTGGAGTGTGATGTGGCATGGCGTATGGAGGCCATGGTTGGAGTGTGATGTGTGGCATGGGGTATGGAGGCCATGGTTGGAGTGTGATGTGTGGCATGGCGTATGGAGGCCATGGTTGGAGTGTGATGTGTGGCATGGGGTATGGAGGGCATGGTTGGAGTGTGATATAGGGCATGGAGGCCATGGTTGGAGTGTGATGTGTGGCATGAGGTATGGAGGCCATGGTTGGAGTGTGATGTGTGGCATGGGGTATGGAGGCCATGGTTGGAGTGTGATGTGTGGCATGGGGTATGGAGGCCATGGTTGGAGTGTGATGTGTGGCATGGGGTATGAAGGCCATGGTTGGAGTGTGATGTGTGGCATGGGGTATGGAGGCCATGGTTGGAGTGTGATATAGGGCATGGAGGCCATGGTTGGAGTGTGATGTGTGGCATGGCGTATGGAGGCCATGGTTGGAGTGTAATGTGTGGCATGGGGTATGGAGGGCATGGTTGGAGTGTGATATAGGGCATGGAGGCCATGGTTGGAGTGTGATGTGTGGCATGAGGTATGGAGGCCATGGTTGGAGTGTGATGTGTGGCATGGGTATGGAGGCCATGGTTGGAGTGTGATGTGTGGCATGGGGTATGGAGGCCATGGTTGGAGTGTGATGTGTGGCATGGGGTATGGAGGCCATGGTTGGAGTGTGATGTGTGGCATGGGGTATGAAGGCCATGGTTGGAGTGTGATGTGTGGCATGGGGTATGGAGGCCATGGTTGGAGTGTGATGTGTGGCATGGGGTATGGAGGGCATGGTTGGAGTGTGATATAGGGCATGGAGGCCATGGTTGGAGTGTGATGTGTGGCATGAGGTATGGAGGCCATGGTTGGAGTGTGGCATGGGGTATGGAGGCCATGGTTGGAGTGTGATGTGTGGCATGGGGTATGAAGGCCATGGTTGGAGTGTGATGTGTGGCATGGGGTATGAAGGCCATGGTTGGAGTGTGATGTGTGGCATGGGGTATGGAGGCCATGGTTGGAGTGTGATGTGTGGCATGGGGTATGGAGGCCATGGTTGGAGTGTGATATAGGGCATGGAGGCCATGGTTGGAGTGTGATGTGTGGCATGAGGTATGGAGGCCATGGTTGGAGTGTGGCATGGGGTATGGAGGCCATGGTTGGAGTGTGATGTGTGGCATGGGGTATGAAGGCCATGGTTGGAGTGTGATGTGTGGCATGGGGTATGAAGGCCATGGTTGGAGTGTGATGTGTGGCATGGGGTATGGAGGCCATGGTTGGAGTGTGATGTGTGGCATGGGGTATGGAGGCCATGGTTGGAGTGTGATATAGGGCATGGAGGCCATGGTTGGAGTGTGATGTGGCATGAGGTATGGAGGCCATGGTTGGAGTGTGGCATGGGGTATGGAGGCCATGGTTGGAGTGTGATGTGTGGCATGGGGTATGAAGGCCATGGTTGGAGTGTGATGTGTGGCATGGGGTATGAAGGCCATGGTTGGAGTGTGATGTGTGGCATGGGGTATGGAGGCCATGGTTGGAGTGTGATGTGTGGCATGGGGTATGGAGGCCATGGTTGGAGTGTGATATAGGGCATGGAGGCCATGGTTGGAGTGTGATGTGTGGCATGAGGTATGGAGGCCATGGTTGGAGTGTGGCATGGGGTATGGAGGCCATGGTTGGAGTGTGATATGGGGTATGAAGGCCATGGTTGGAGTGTGATGTGTGGCATGGGGTATGGAGGCCATGGTTGGAGTGTGATGTGTGGCATGGGGTATGGAGGCCATGGTTGGAGTGTGATATAGGGCATGGAGGCCATGGTTGGAGTGTGATGTGTGGCATGAGGTATGGAGGCCATGGTTGGAGTGTGGCATGGGGTATGGAGGCCATGGTTGGAGTGTGATGTGTGGCATGGGGTATGAAGGCCATGGTTGGAGTGTGATGTGTGGCATGGGGTATGAAGGCCATGGTTGGAGTGTGATGTGTGGCATGGGGTATGGAGGCCATGGTTGGAGTGTGATGTGTGGCATGGGGTATGGAGGCCATGGTTGGAGTGTGATATAGGGCATGGAGGCCATGGTTGGAGTGTGATGTGTGGCATGAGGTATGGAGGCCATGGTTGGAGTGTGGCATGGGGTATGGAGGCCATGGTTGGAGTGTGATGTGTGGCATGGGGTATGAAGGCCATGGTTGGAGTGTGATGTGTGGCATGGGGTATGAAGGCCATGGTTGGAGTGTGATGTGTGGCATGGGGTATGGAGGCCATGGTTGGAGTGTGATGTGTGGCATGAGGTATGGAGGCCATGGTTGGAGTGTGATATAGGGCATGGAGGCCATGGTTGGAGTGTGATGTGTGGCATGAGGTATGGAGGCCATGGTTGGAGTGTGGCATGGGGTATGGAGGCCATGGTTGGAGTGTGATGTGTGGCATGTGGTATGAAGGCCATGGTTGGAGTGTGATGTGTGGCATGGGGTATGAAGGCCATGGTTGGAGTGTGATGTGGGCATGGGGTATGGAGGCCATGGTTGGAGTGTGATGTGTGGCATGAGGTATGGAGGCCATGGTTGGAGTGTGATGTGTGGCATGAGGTATGAAGGCCATGGTTGGAGTGTGATGTGTGGCATGAGGTATGGAGGCCATGGTTGGAGTGTGATGTGTGGCATGGGGTATGGAGGCCATGGTTGGAGTGATGTGTGGCATGGGGTATGGAGGCCATGGTTGGAGTGTGATGTGTGGCATGAGGTATGGAGGCCATGGTTGGAGTGTGATGTGTGGCATGGGGTATGGAGGCCATGGTTGGAGTGTGATGTGTGGCATGGGGTATGGAGGCCATGGTTGGAGTGTGGCATGGGGTATGGAGGCCATGGTTGGAGTGTGATGTGTGGCATGAGGTATGGAGGCCATGGTTGGAGTGTGATGTGTGGCATGGGGTATGGAGGCCATGGTTGGAGTGTGATGTGTGGCATGGGGTATGAAGGCCATGGTTGGAGTGATGTGTGGCATGGGGTATGGAGGCCATGGTTGGAGTGTGATGTGTGGCATGGGGTATGGAGGCCATGGTTGGAGTGTGATGTGTGGCATGAGGTATGGAGGCCATGGTTGGAGTGTGATGTGTGGCATGGGGTATGGAGGCCATGGTTGGAGTGTGATGTGTGGCATGAGGTATGGAGGCCATGGTTGGAGTGTGATGTGTGGCATGGGGTATGGAGGCCATGGTTGGAGTGTGATGTGTGCATGGGGTATGAAGGCCATGGTTGGAGTGATGTGTGGCATGGGGTATGGAGGCCATGGTTGGAGTGTGATGTGTGGCATGGGGTATGGAGGCCATGGTTGGAGTGTGATGTGTGGCATGGGGTATGGAGGCCATGGTTGGAGTGTGATATAGGGCATGGAGGCCATGGTTGATTTGGGATAAATGGTGGTGAAGGGGTCCATTGTTGATGTTTGAGTATGGTGTTGTGCCTCTGTTTGCTATCTGAATGCCATGGGTCCAGACTGGATTACCCAATTGGTAGTAATTTAGGAAGTCAGGAGGGTTTCTTTGTCTGTGTTGTCTATCAGGTTCCCCTTCAAACTGAATGTCATCCATGTCTGGTTCTTATGGCAGTTCCAGTGGTTGTTCGATGTGCAGTTCAGCGTGCCGGTCGTCTGGTACGCCATTGTATGTTATGGATGGGTGTGGCGTCCACCTGAATTCTTCCTCGTCAGCACTTCTTTCAGATTCCACCCCTTCTCTGTTCAGGTGGGTATCACTACGAGTTTTTTGGGATTTTTTTTGGCTTGTTGTTGGGCACTAGCTAGGTCTGTAGGATTCAGGAGTGCATCACAAGACTACAATAAATCGGATGGAAGACATGTGACTTAACTCTGTTCTCTGGAACCATCTCATAAACAGGAACATCAGGATTCACCCGTTTTATCACGTGATAAACAAGAGTCTTCCCAATAAGACCGTAATTGACCGGGACCTTCATACTTGGCTAGGTTCTTGATCAGAACTCTATCACTCGGTGAAAGGGTAGTGCTTTTGGCACCTGTTTCATACCTGTTTTTGGCTCTATCTGCACAATTTCTAGCATGCTTTGAAGCAATTTTATAGGTAGGGCCTTCTTCCAGTCAAGCTTTTATTATTTTTCAAGGGTTCGGAGCATGTTGAGGATGGTTCTGTTCATCCTTTCAACCTGGCCACTCCCATGTGGGTGGTAAGGGGTAAGTCCTAGAATGTGCAATACCTGCATACTCTTGCAGTTTCTTCAACAACTGATTCTCAAATTCCCTGCCTTGATCGTGGTGCAGTTTCTTTGGGAACCCAAACTTCAAGAAAAAGTCATCAAACAGCTTTTCTGCCACTGTATGGCTGACTTATTATTAGTAGGTAGGCGTGGGTAAATCTTGTATAGTGGTCAACAACCACTAGAATGTATTCAAAGCCCCCTTTGCACTTTTCCAGGTGCAGAAAGTCTATTGATAACAATCAAACGGTTCTGTTGTTACAATTGGTACAAGTGGTGCTGTTATCTTTCGACTAGGCTCCTTCTTGGTTACACAATGACATTCTTGAGTCACAGAAACCTCGATCTCCTTACTCATGTAAGGCCAGAATAAGCGTTGTCTGACCAGGTCAAGAGTACGTTCTACTCCTACATGACCCACCTCGCCGTGTAGTTCATTTAGCACCATATCTTTATACTTTGCAGGCAGTACCAATTGTTGCCAGTGGGCAGTGCACTCATACAGAATTCCATCTGTGGAAAAACAGAGTTTGTTCCACTTATGTAGTAGATTGCAGACCTCAGTTGATTCCTTTTTCTTTTCTGTAATGGATGGGTGTTTCTCACTTGTCTTGGAATGGATAACCCTTCTTATTACTCCATCATTTTCTTGTGCAGATTTAAGCTCTGATTTCATAATTGAGGGCAGGGTGGCCTGCTCAGTTGTCGTAGCATTACAACTGTTCAGCTCAGCTGCCACCGAGGCAATACTGGTAGGTTCTTCTGAGTCTCTTATCTTTAAGTACTCAGTGGTTGTGGTGATAGCGTTCTGTGGGA
Source organism: Chiridota heheva (assembly GCA_020152595.1). Taxonomy (NCBI): domain Eukaryota; kingdom Metazoa; phylum Echinodermata; class Holothuroidea; order Apodida; family Chiridotidae; genus Chiridota; species Chiridota heheva. The sequence continues at coordinate 390,610 of JAIGNY010000758.1, read as the reverse complement.
TCTTCCTGGTGCATTCCTCCATAGAGCTTCCCATATTCGAAGGAATGGGCATCCGGGATAGTGTGTCTGCGTCACTATTTGATTGTCCTGGCCGGTACTTGATGTTGAAACGGAAGCTTGCCAGTTCAGACACCCATCTTTGTCCTGTGGCATAAAGTCTAGCAGAAGTCATAACATAGGTTAAGGGGTTATTGTCAGTATAAATGGTAAAGTGTTTAGCGTACTGTAAGTAGTCTCTGAACCTGTCAGTGATTGCCCACTTGGGTGCTAGGAATTCTAGTTTTGTGGAGTGGTAGTTTTTCTCAGGGGGAGTAAGGGTACAAGAAGCAAAAGCAATCACCCTCAACTTTCCCCCTTGTCTTTGGTACAGAACTGACCCAAGTCCGTCTCAAGATGCATCTGTGTGCAATATTTAAAGTTGTTTAAAGTCAGAGAATGCCACGACTGGCTGTTGTGTCAGTCTGTCAATCAGAGTACGAAGGATATCTTGATAGTGTGTTGTCCATGCAATTTTAAGGATATCTTGATGTTGTGTTGTCCATGCAATCTTTCCTTGGTGCTGATCATGTTCTTTTTGCTAGTATTGTGTGGATTCTTGTGTTTTCTTTTTTTTCATGTGGAACCCTTAACAGGTCATATAATGGTTATGCAATCGAGGAGAAGTTTTGAACATAGTTTCAGTAACACCCTAGAAATCCAAGCATTTTCCTCAGGTCACTGATGGTTATGGGAGTCTATGTGTGTGTAGTGCTTGTCTGTGGGGAGTCATTCTTGGGGAGTTGTAAAACTTGCCACTGGTTTATGTGTCCGAGGGTAGTCCTTTTAGGTAAATTCTTATCTTTGTTAGTGGTATTATGAATTAAAAACCAAAGACTTGAGCCACCCTGGTCTAAACCTTGTTCTTAGTTCTTTTGTTTTACCCCATTTAATCAAAATGTGTGGTAGTGAATGTATTACTGTGTGGCAATATGTCCCATCCTGGGTGACACAACAACATGTTTGTTCTTACTCTGGAAAGTTCTCTTAAGGTTTATCCAATCTAGGTTAGGGATGAGGTAAATTAGAAATGCAATAACATTGTAACCAATGATGGGATCGGCCATCTGAGACGAGTAGACCAGCATCGGTATCTAAATTGGCATACTAAAAGGTATCTTAATTAGCATACCAAAAATTTACCTTAAAGTTCAAAGAAATCCAACCATCATATGGGACTTGTAGACCATTTGCAGCCTTAATTTCTAATATTCCCCATCTAAAAGCTCTTCGACTGGCCTTATATCTACCCCTCTATGTTCCCATCCACCCACTTCCTTGGGATAAAAGATACTTAAGACCCTGTATTCCACAGGACATTTGTTTCCTTCCCATTGAGGGATGCCCTGATGTACATTTCTCACCTATGAGAGCTACTAAACCTTTGTGCCCCTTGGTACTGGGAGGGTGATAGGAACCCCTACCTACATGGTTGGGACTTTCTGGTTCTTGACCTCTAGCGGGGCCGCCTCTCGTCCCTTAGAGATGGCCCTTTACCATTTCCTAACTTTCTACAACCCCGGGCGAAGTGTTCACTGCTGCCACATTTGAAGCAGTGGTCACAGCTTGCACCCTCTCCTCTTTCCCGACACTGGGGGCAACCCCTCTCTCTAGCCCTAGTTCCACTCTGGTTGGGGGTCTGCCCCTGCATTTTGAGCACCCTCGTTTTAAATACCTTCATGTTCTTCAACTCTTCTTTTATCTTCATTTCATTATAGAAAAAATTATCCCCCTTTGGCTTATCTTTAATCTCTCCCTTCCTTTCCTCAGTTGCAACAGCACTAGACATCGCTCTTTGTTTTGTCCCCAATTTCTTTTCTCGCTCACTTTTGTTGACCTCAATGGGCAACCTTTTTCAAGAGTTCCTTGTCAGTTACTCCTGTCTTGTTTAGCAGTGGTCTAAGCTCTGATCTAATATTTTCGTTTATCAAGCCAGTTGCAACTGCATGTGTGAACATGGATTGCACCAATGCCTGGTCATATTGTTGTTGGTAATCAGATTCCCCTGAAGCAAAAATGACTTTTTGCTGTAGGTGTAGGGAGGGCTCTGAGGAGAAACTCTTGGGCAGCAAGGTTGCTGAAGTCATTGTATAATTCTGTTGCCCCTGCTCCTGGTAATGGGACCTAAGAATTTTCTTGAGGACCGGAAGAGAGATCTACCTTACTTTCAAGATAACTTTTTGTGGCCCTTGTCATTGCCTTGACGATGTCCCCATCCTTTTGACCACTCTTCTCACCTGCATTTATTTGGTGAATCAGGCTGGTATACTGAAGGCTGTCCTTCTGACAGGCATCGCCAATCTGTCCCGATATTCTGAACTCACTTCTAACCAGACCTTACAGCGGTTGTAGTTGTCTATCCCCTGGTGTAGGTGATAAACTTTCCTCGAGGACTTCGATCAGTTGCTTAAACCTTGCTTCTAGGCTGCTTAATTCCCTCCTGTTTCCCTCCCTCAGGGCTACCATCTAGGGTTTTCAATTGGATCAGCTGGTACCTTAACCAGTACCTCAGGGTCGGACATTTTGAGTCTCAGCATTTCTTACACAAGCTCAAACTAAACTTGAAGTAGAACCTTAAGGTTTTCTAGGCCTTTGCAGAAGTGTTATCAGGTACTCTGGTAATGCTGGGGGTCAGCTGCCAGTTATACACTGTTGTTAATGTGGACCTCATTGTCATGCATTTCTGCCGTCTTCACTTTCATGGACACCATTAGTCTCATCGGAGATGCCAAATTGTAACAGCTGTGGTGTGGACTGCGGCCCTGGATTCTTACTGTGGGGTAAAAGAAGAAATCACACAGACAAGTGATGAGATCTGTAGGCTTCTATTGCTTATCGGACATTGTGTATTTATTTCTTTAGCAGAAATCATCAGATATAGATCAAACATAGACATATATTTACAAGAAAACTGTATTGGAGCCTTTTACTACTGAAACATGTATGGTTGATATATCACTTTAATTATTCAGAACTCCATTCTCATTCTCACTACACAATATAAAGTAAGAGGATAGAATATAACACTATGATCATGTATCTTTAAAAACATCAATGACCAAAATAAGTTAATTATGTCAACTACAATGTACTCAATGAGTTTGTAAACTTAATACTGTTTAAAATACATTGAAAAGACCACAAATAATACTGTATTCATTATCTTGTATAAACTAATTAAACACTCCTTTTCCAGTTTCCCCAGACAGTCTTCCTGATCTGAGAAATACACATCTTTGAGAAAGTTACATTAAAGAGGTTCTGTGCGCCGAAACCTGCGTACACACACAAGAATTGCATGCAATAGTTCAGTAGTTCCAGAAGAGATATTGTTATCCAATCAGGTCTTAGGATCCTTCCACTTGCATGCATAGCTGATCATGGAAATTGTACAAGTATTTGTAACATTTTATCTCCTCGGAGTTGAATTGATTAAACCTATGAATAATCAGATAAATTCTCTCTATAGTATATTAATGGCTCTTGGTGATTCATTCTTGGGTTTCTCAAAGAAACCATGATCTGACAAGTGATGAGATATGTAGGCTTCTATTGCTTATTTGACAATGTGAAGCCATCCGTGGTCTCTTTTTTTGCCACACCTTGGTGTCTTCCATTTTATTGTAAGGAAGGGTTTTTTCTTTGTATGGGATCAGTTTTTGTGAGTATTCAGATTTCACAGTCAAATGCTGAGTCATAGTACTTTAAAGTGATATACCTAACACTATGTTACAGATACATGTGTGTTATTAGCAAAAACACTCAAACTTCTGCAGAGCATTGGCGAATACCTTCTGCTCTTCTTCATATGTTGTCATCTTCTTCACAAGGATAAGGACCATCCACCAAAAAGTTTCCTCTGATACTCTTGCATACACCTTCCCACTGAGCATGCAGTATGTGTGACTGTGTTACAGGCAAAGACCAGCTCAAGCAGGGTTGAGAGGCCACTCGACTTTATGAAATGGCCAATGCTTCCAAGGAAAGACATCGATATATGAAAGGCACCAAGTATATGGATGATATTTATGAGTTCTTCTTCTTGGATGATGATCAGTTTGGCCTTCACCCAGAGGTGCTGGTCAGACATTACTATAGGCTGGACCATGTACTCTATACATTGATTATTCACAAACGCTAGGGTTGAATAAACGCAACTCATCTTTGTAGGATCCAAATTGATCATTGAAAGGAAATGCAAAGACGCCTTCCTTTGGTGCTGCGCATGTGCTGCTACTTGCACGAAGTCTGGACTACAGGTCTAACTCTGAGGGGATTCGATATCTTTCATATGAGATCAAGGTGTCGTCTTCCATCTTCTGCAACAATTCCTTTGATGTGCTTATAAATAAGAATCTCACCACATTTCCACCAGCTTCCAAAATGGTAGTATCGGTAGAATTGAATGGCGTTGTTTAGGCTAAACTTGTCTCGGGGGATGGTACGGTCGGACTTGACTGCCAGAGTTGGTGTATACATAAGCCTCATGCCATGATACGTTCCTCTCCCATCAATCGTGATTGTGTTATGATCCACGTCTGCTATTACTTGTCTAAAACCATCTTGCATGCTGGAAAAACTATTTATATCACTCTGTTTCGCACTCCACTAGCTCCCAAAGTAATTTCATTGTCATTCTAAATGGTATCTAATGACATAATGCTCCTTTGCCTAATGTCATAATGTTCCTTTGGTACTGATGTCGAAATAATTAGTAGGCGGTGCTAAATGTAAAATTCTGTTAACAAGCTTGTAAACACAATATCTCAAGAACAGTGAGGTGGATTTTTGTCATACTTGGAATATCGATGTGATGTGATCTGTAGATGACCCCTATTTTTGTGGTGCTGATGTCATGAATATTAATAAGTAGGTGGGGCTAAATGTAAAATTATGTTAACAAGCTTGTATACATGATATCTCGAGATCATTAAGGTGGATTTATGCCATACTTCGTATATGGGTGTGTTGCGGTCTGCAGATGATCCCTATTGTTTTTGGTGTTGATGGCATAAATATAAATGAGAAGGTGGGACTAACTGAAATGCTGTTTTTGCACAAACCCATGTCAAATTTAAATCAAACTTAGTATGGTGCTTTTGATAAAAGCAAGGATGATACAGGATCCCATAGAATGTTGAGTTGTTGACTTCATCATTATTCATGTCAGGCACTTAAACATGTAAGAACACAACATTTAAAGATATACGATTTAAAAAAAAATGCTTCTAATCCGAAGTTAGCATCGAACCACGTGATTTCTCCTCTGGTTGATCTTTGACCAAGCTTTTCAGAGAGGTCATCTGGGTTTATAAATATGTTTAATAGATTCACTGGGTCATGTTTCTATTCACCTCTAATACACTTACTGGGCTGAAAACGAATAGTATTAGAGATAATTGACATCACAATTGAAAAATTGCAGCCATTTTGAAATTATGCAAATTGGGTTACTTCTGGGTTGAAAACTGTGTCCCATTTTGGATATGTCAACAAGAACTACCTAATGAATAATACCAATAAAACAAACTTTGCAATTTGTTTAACTGAAGGCCAAATTTTTTGCTAATTCTGCTCTTCTGTAGGGCTTACAACATATTGAGGAACTATCAGGTAAATCATATTAAAATCTTTTAAAAATCATAAAAATATTTAAAAATCATGAAAATGAGTAAAAGTGCTCCATTTCACAAATTTGTGGGTTTCCAGCATAATTACCTAAGAAAATTTGTAATTTTATGATGTCATCAGTTAATGACACCTATTATCAACAATACAATGGAATTATTTGTAGAACCTGGAACTAGCATAGGTGATAGATGTTCTATTTGTGCTCAGTTAGTTCCAAGTTTCTTTCTCTTCCATTCTTCATACTTGTCGATTATTTTCCTTTTGCTAGCTCAGTAATACTAGAATTGTTGGTCCAATTTTGCTAGAAATTGAAAAAATGAAATAGGATCAATTTTGCATTTTATTCCCAAATTACTGGCCAGGAGGTCATTACCTATCACCCTACCCCATTTCTAATTATGCTACTTACTGATTTTTATATAAACATATGAAAAATACAAAATAGCCAGTCCTTGCTGTCACTCCCTGCCATTTATGCCTACGGACTGCTTCAAATTGACAACAACAAAAATGGTATGAATTTTGCATTTTCTTCTCAAATTGCTGGTCAGGGTGATAGTGACCCCTCCCACATCCCTAACGATGCTTCTTATTGATTCTTGGTAAAATATATGAAGAATGCAAAATAGCAAGTTTTTGGTTTCTCTCCGTGCCATGGTAAATTATTCCTAGGATTTGCAACATATTGACATGACATCAAAAATCATGGAAATTAGTAATCGTGCTCCATTTTATGAGTTAGCATAATTACTCAAGAAAACCTGTAATTCTATGACTTGATCAGTTAAATAACACTCCATATTCTTATTCAAATATGTTATTTTGAAGGTATTGCAATAGTTCGAGTAAGATACACATGTATATTTGTTACCTTGACCATTTCCTCATTTTGTAGATAATTGGCTAAGAATTTCTTGAAAATATAAATGACTGAATATGAGAAAAATATTAGTAAGTAGATAAGTTTAAAGGATTATTTTAGTGGTCCAGCAAGTTTATCTTATATGAAAAAAACTTTAAATGAAACAAAATGGTGAAGAAACTGTTCAAAAGGTTTTATCATTGAAGAAATGATTGGTGTAGTAAGTCTGCTATGGAAGATAGGAACAAAACAAGAAGAATTGAGAACGAAACAAATTAGCAAATACTGACAAATACTGAAATATTGGATGGTTACTTCTTCAAAACTCTTTTTTTATATGATAGATGTTTGATGAAATACATACAAGATTGTTGAGAGATGATTCTATTCTCTTGCGTGTACTCTTTTATTGATGTGTGTATTGAAAGTATAACTTGTTGGTGTAGGGGATGTCCTGAAGTGACCTGAGCAAAGATCTGTGGGCAGGTTGAGGCAAGCTTAAGAAAAGCCATAAAAATTTCTCTCAAAATCAGTCAAAAATAAAACCTTTCACAATGTTCTACATATGTATGCCAACATACCAATGTGTGTTGTATGAGCGGTCAGTGGTAAACCCTAAGTTTTTTCCCTCTATTGAGCAGCTCACTTATTCTCCTAAATGAAGTAGATGATCCCTAAACAAAGCTGAGAACCCTTAAACGAGGTGGAGAACCCCTAATCGAGGCAAAGAACCCCTATCTTCAGAGATCCTTAAATCTAGACGGAGAACCCCTAAACAAGGTTACGAAGCCTTAAACAAGGTGGAAAAAACTTGTTTATAGAAGCAAAATGTGAAGAGTTACATCAACATGACTAATTTGACATAGGTTTCCTCAAAATTAACCTATTTAAATTGAAAGATTGCATAATGATTTAAAACGACAACATTTTTTTTTATATGTGTAAAACAGTGTAAATGCTCAAAAACTTGTTTGTACAAGGAACTGTTTAGTCCCCATGATTTGTCGAAGCGGTGTCTGAAGCAATTCACGTCATGCAGAGAGCGTTTCAGGGAACATAGAAACAATTCAGGGAGTTTGCAGAAGGCAATAGGGGAGTTTGCAGGGAACATAGGAGCCATTCAGGGAGTTTGTAGGAGCAACAAGGAGTTTGCAGAAGGCAATAGGGGAGTTTGCAGGGAACAGGAGCCATTCAGGGAGTTTGTAGGGAGCAACAAGGAGCTTGCAGAAGGCAATAGGGAAGTTTACAGGGAACATAGGAGCCATTCAGGGAGTTTGTAGAGAGCAACAAGGAGTTTGCAGAAGGCAATGGGGGGAGTTTGCAGGGAACATAGAAGCCATTCAGGTAGTTTGTAGGAGCAACAAGGAGTTTGCAGAAGGCAATGGGGGGAGTTTGCAGGGAACATAGAAGCCATTCAGGTAGTTTGTAGGGAGCAACAAGGAATTTGCAGAAGGCAATGGGGGGAGTTTGCAGGGAACATAGAAGCCATTCAGGTAGTTTGTAGGGAGCAAAAAGGAATTTGCAGAAGGCAATGGGGGGAGTTTGCAGGGAACATAGAAGCCATTCAGGTAGTTTGTAGGGAGCAAAAAGGAATTTGCAGAAGGCAATGGGGGGAGTTTGCAGGGAACATAGAAGCCATTCAGGTAGTTTGTAGGGAGCAAAAAGGAATTTGCAGAAGGCAATGGGGGGAATTGCAGGGAACATAGAAGCCATTCAGGTAGTTTGTAGGGAGCAACAAGGAATTTGCAGAAGGCAATAGGGGAGTTTGCAAGGAGCATAGGAGCCATACAGGGAGTTTGGATGGAGCAATAAGGAGATTGCAGAGAGCACTATAGGAGTTTGCAAACAGCATAGGAGCCATGCAGGGAGTTTGGAAGAAGCACTTTAGTTTGCAGGGATGAATAGGGGAGTTTGCAAGGAGCATAGGAGCCATTCAGGGAGTTTGTAGGAGGAACAAGGAGTTTGCAGACGGCAATAGGGGAGTTTACAGGGAACATAGGAGCCATTCAGGGAGTTTGTAGGAGCAACAAGGAGTTTGCAGAAGGTAATAGAGGAGTTTGCAGAAGGCAATAAGGAGTTTGCACAATGCAATAGAGGAGTTTGCACAATGCAATAGAGGAGTTTGCAGGGAACATAGGAGCCATTCAGGGAGTTTGTAGGGAGCAACAAGGAGTTTGCAGAAGGCAACAGTGGAGTTTGCAGGGAACATAGGAACCATTCAGGGAGTTTGTAGGAAGGAACAAGGAGTTTGCAGAAGGCAATAGAGGAGTTTGCTGGGAACATAGGAGCCATTCAGGAAGTTTGTAGGAAGCAACAGAGAGTTTGCAGAAGGCAATAGGGGAGTTTGCAGAAGGCAATAGGGGAGTTTGCAGAAGGCAATAGGGGAGTTTGCAGGGAACATAGAAGCCATTCAGGGAGTTTGTAGGGAGCAAAAAGAAGTTTGCAGAAGGCAATAGGGAAGTTTGCAGGGAACATAAGAGCCGTTCAGGGAGTTTGTAGGGAGCAAAAAGGAGTTTGCAGAAGGCAATGGAGGAGTTAGCAGGGAACATAGAAGCCATTCAGGGAGTTTGTAGGGAGCATCAAGGAGCTTGCAGAAGGCAATAGAGTAGTTTGCAGGGAACATAGGAACCATTCAGGGAGTCTGTAGGGAGCAACAATGAGCTTGCAGAAGGCAATAGGGAAGTTTGCAGGGAACATAGGAGCCATTCATGGAGTTTGTAGGAGCAACAAGGAGTTTGCAGAAGGCAATAGGGGAGTTTGCGGGGAACATAGGGGCCATTCAGGGAGTTTGTAGGAGCAACAAGGAATTTGCAGAAGGCAATAGGGGAGTTTGCAGGGAACATATGAGGCATTCAGGGAGTTTGTAGGAGCAACAAGGAGTTTGCAAAAGGCAATAGGGGAGTTTGCAAGGAGCATAGGAGCCATGCAGGGAGTTTGTAGGAGCAACAAGGAGTTTGCAGAAGGCAATAGGGGAGTTTGCAGAAGGCAATAAGGAGTTTGCAGAAGGCAATAGAGGAGTTTGCAGGGTACAGGAGCCATTTAGGGAGTTTGTAGGAGCAACAAGGAGTTTGCAGAAGGCAATAGGGGAGTTTACAGGGAACATAGGAGCCATTCAGGGAGTTTGCAGAAGGCAACAGTGGAGTTTGCAGGGAACATAGGAATCATTCAGGGAGTTTGTAGGGAGGAACAAGGACTTTGCAGAGGGCAATAGAGGAGTTTGCAGGGAACATAGGAGCCATTCAGGGAGTTTGTAGGGAGCAACAAGGAATTTGCAGAGGGCAATAGGGAAGTTTGCAGGGAACAGGAGCCATTCAGGGAGTTTGTAGGAGCAACAAGGAGTTTGCAGAAGGCAATAGGGGAGCTTGCAGGGAACATAGGGGCCATTCAGGGAGTTTGTAGGGAGCAACAAGGAATTTGCAGAAGGCAATAGGGGAGTTTGCAGGGAACATAGGAGGCATTCAGGGAGTTTGTAGGAGCAACAAGGAGTTTGCAAAAGGCAATAGGGGAGTTTGCAACGAGCATAGGAGCCATGCAGGGAGTTTGTAGGAGCAACAAGGAGTTTGCAGAAGGCAATAGGGGAGTTTGCAGAAGGCAATAAGGAGTTTGCAGAAGGCAATAGAGGAATTTGCAGGGTACAGGAGCCATTTAGGGAGTTTGTAGGAGTAACAAGGAGTTTGCAGAAGGCAACAGTGGAGTTTGCAGCGAACATAGGAATCATTCAGGGAGTTTGTAGGGAGGAACAAGGAGTGTGAGAAGGCAATAGAGGAGTTTGCAGGGAACATAGGAGCCATTCAGGGAGTTTGTAGGGAGCAACAAGGAATTTGCAGAAGGCAATAGGGGAGTTTACAGGGAACATAGGAGCCATTCAGGGAGTTTGTAGGGAGCAACAAGGAGTTTGCAGAAGGCAATAGGGGAATTTGCAGGGAACACAGGAGCCATTCAGGGAGTTTGTAGGAGCAACAAGGAGTTTGCAGAAGGCGATAGGGGAGTTTGCAGGGAACATAGGAGCCATTCAGGGAGTTTGTAGGGAGCAACAACGAGTTTGCAGAAGGCAATAGGGGAGTTTGCAAGGAGCATAGAA
>JAIGNY010000758.1:210000-375000 GCA_020152595.1 Chiridota heheva | reverse complement strand
GTAGCCCAAGAAAACATTCCAATCGAAGTTTATTTCTGTAAGGGTCTTTAAGGCGGGTTATAGATTTAGGTAAAGGCGGACTTAGAAATAAAAAATAAACATAATCATGAATGCGGCGTGAGGAGGGGTAGGCAGGGGAAGGGAGTCACACGTTTCCAAAGATTGCTAAAACTTGTTAGCACCTCCCTGGTAAAGCCGGTAAAAATATGATCAAATTGTCGAAGATTTTATCTTTTGCTTAAGCAGTTCAGAAATACAAGGTGCCGGTGATATTTTGTAATTAAGCCAGAAAGTTGAAAACAAAATTGTTTGTAAAAGTGCAAAACAAATTCGATGGCCGTATTTTGTTGTTATTTTTAAGTATACGTGGCCAAAATTTGACCAGAATTTGGTTAAAGGCCAGATATCGTGTTAACATGAAAAGTGTACAATAAAAGCAGTGGCGTATAAATGGGACAGGAACCCCCTCCCCTCCCCCGGCCGAAAATTTCCACAAAACTCGGAAAATGTATTCTAATATGCAAAATAGAAACTCAGGATGTTTATTGGTAATCCTGAAGTCTTAGTAAAGCCATCTTGGGCAGTTGGGGTAAACAGGTAAAGGATCACAAAATCTGCGAAAAACAAGTTTTTGAATTAGGTCTAGAGCTACTAAATTTCCGACTTCTTGCTCAAATTTTGTATTGTTCTCTTCAAAATATCCGACTTTTTGCTTAGATTAGGGAGGGGATCTTCTGACTTTTTGTTCAAAATAGCCTATCCGACTTTTTGCTCGAGATATCCCCAAGACGTTTCCCTCAAGATATCTGACTTTTTCGTTGAGGGAAAGGAAGAAGGGGGGAGGGGGAGGGGGAAGGATACCTTGGATTCGGATTTTTTTTTTTTTTTGGGGTTCTTCCTCCCCTCCTCCTTGCAAAAGAAATTATATAGCTACAGTGGCGACTGGATAAAAGTTCCGTTTCTGATTGGTTTCATAACCAATCAATAACAATGCGGAAGTGATTAGTACTAGCACTGGCGAATGTTAAATAGTGCCGGAGAGGCTCAACTACATTAAATTAGCAAAAGAATAAATGCTGCATTCTGGGAGCAGGTAAATTAAGTGGTTTCAAAGTACAGCAGGTAGCACAGAGAAAGAAGGCCCGGGAAAGAAGTATGCACTCTAAAAAAATAATGGTCAGATTTGACTATAACATGGTCAATTTTGCACAGAACCAATATTAGTCAAAATCAAACGACCACAACGTGGTCAAAATTAACCATAATATGATAATTATGGACACGTTTGACCATATTGTGGTCAAATTTGTTGTTTAATTTGGCCAAAGTTGGTTCGGTGCAGAGTTGACCAAGTTGTGGTCAAAATTTGACCATTCATTTTTTAGAGTGTAGCTAACAAAATAATGAACTGGTAAGATATTGAAGTATTTCATTTATTATCATCCAATGACAGTTGCTTTACTTTTCACTAATGAAAAAGACGTCACCATGGGGGTGCATCACCACCAAGATGATTTCCGAAAATGTTGCGCTTTTTTGGGAAAATCATGTTTATCGGGGAAATTCTCCCAGTTTTCGGGAAGTTAAAATATATAAAGTATCGTCGGGCATGTCGGGGGAAATAATCCATGCAGGCTGTCGGGTAGATTCTTGTTCGCCAGGTTTGTTGGGAAGGAATTAGCAGTATCAAACTACAGTAAAACTTCGTTTCATCAGAACTGGTCGGGATCGGTAGGTTTTAGTTCTTTATCTGACCAGCTGTTTTATCCTACAATTTACTGTATGCTTTGTTACTTTTTCTATATATTTTTTCTTTTATGTCTTTTAGCAATCTTTTAGGTTTGGTTTTATATTTGTTATTTCATATTTATTTATAAACAGGGCCTCGCTTCAAACCAACTTTCAGCTGAATGAGCTCTGTATAAAGATAAGTAAACGTATTTTCCTGGTATATATGTTAAAGATTCGTATGAAATCTGAAGATTTTAAAGACATCCACCATTTTCTCCTTTCAGTTGCTAACTAACGAATTTCTGAACGATGGTGAACCACAAATTTACCAGTGCTACGATCTCAACTTGGTTGGAAGTCATGAGAATGGTGAAAAATGGTGGATTGTCCTTTTCGTGTACAAATTTATTTGTCAGTTCTTTATTCCAGCATCCGTTGGTTTATTCTGCCAGATGTCAATCTTTTTGAAGGTGCGGCAAATGAGGACAGATCTTAAAGGTAATAGTTGCTCAAGGGTTGGCGCCAAGGGAATATATACTCCTGTTAGGAAATTCATGTTTGATTTAATCTGTAAGGGAAAAAAAATGTTGGATTCAATAAATACTTTTGTCAGATTATGTTCCTCCCCCTTAGGTGACTATCATTTCCCGTGGCCAGGACTGCTCTCAAGGTAAAGGGGCAGGGAGGGGGAGGTTAAAAGAGGGCACTAGGACAGATTCTTCATATAACCTTGTTCAGTGCTGTTAGATCTATACAAACACTCAGACATTTACAAGGAGAGGTGCATGGTCTCGTTTTAGCTATCGTCGGCTAATTTTTAGAAATAGAATCCTGTTTTATATTTAATGAAAACATAATTGTCCGTTTTTGTGTAGTCTATTATCAAGGAAATAAACTGGCAATTACTGCATAAAGAATCAACTAAGATTTACCACGAACAGAAGCTGTATGGGGCTCCCTGATATCTCACAATATGGCATAGCCAGCGTCCAAAAAGTGTGTGTGGGTGATGCGGGGGTCCATCGTAAATTTTGAAGTCAAGTCGTCAACGTCTACAATTCGGTGGGGGAGGAAGGGAGGGGGGAGGTCACCAAGGAAAAATATATGGACCATTTAGCATATTTTCAAGACCCTTTCCTCTTAATTTACTTTTATTTAGGGGGCCTGCACTTATGGTCGGGGAATATAAAGGGAAACGTTACTTGAGTGACCGATAAACGCCTGGGTGACAGACAGGTGTTAATGATTTTGTATCAATCTTTTGAATTCCTTTACAGCCCACAAATTATCAGACACCGCAACATCTAGAAATGGTCCTAACACTTCACGAACACCGTTTAACTACGTACCCTGGCGATGACCATCGTCTTTGTGGTTAGTTATGCAATATGTTTCGGCATCTGGACGTATGCCGCCGTGTTGCGGCTAGAACAACGGCCCTTAATTTTTCCAGAATGGCAGCGGTACATCTTTACATGTGTGGAGTACTCTGGACTGTGCTTATATCCCGTTGTTTACGGAATATTTCAGAGGAGCGAGGAGGATGCGGAATGTGTCATCGACATGAGAGTTCTAGAGGTTTGTGAGAGGGATTCAGAGAATATTGGACTGCGGAGGGAACTTTAAAGTGTTATAGTGAAACCTTTGTACAGTGGTGTATATACTATAACACGTTTTGGTGGTGGGGGAGACTTAAATTTTATATAAAATTGGAAGACTAAAAAAATATGAAATAATAGTATGTGTTAGATTTGAAACAAATTGTTTATGAAGTCGTTGATTGGTTTTACATCATTTGCTGCCACAAAAAACAATAAATTCAGGATCATGGTTAAATATTAAAGAAAAACGATTCGACAAATTGGAAAATTTAGGATCGTAAGTTACAAATTTACAAGAAAAGTATAATAATTTCTCGACAAATTTTCTCCGAAGAAAGTTGGGAAGACGGAAAGGGTGGCGATAGCCATGTTCCTATCCATATCTGTTTTGATGCATCTTCAGAAGGAGCGTTAAATTTTGAGTGAAATAGTTGACAATTTTCTTTCAATTTTTAAGTTATGACTGATCAAAGATTCGCGATCTTTATCAATTGGACTTCACAAATTTGCAAATTTTCTTTAATAATTTGGTAGAAACAGGATCTAAGGGGCACTTTCCAACTATCATATTTTCAATGCGTGTAGCACCGCTGATCAGTACAGCTTTATAAGATCACCCCTCCCCCCCTCCCCACTACCACCACCACCCCGAACCCCACCGGAAGATTTCAAAAAATTATCGCGTCCAAAAATTACTGGTGACCCATTTTTTTTCCCCAGCTTTTTTCAACTCATTTTGGTCCAAAAGTTGGTAAAATATAACAATTTTATACAAAATCTACTTCTTGAAATCGGAAGGATTTAGACTAAGTCTTATAGATCATGATTAGCCAATTGTATTGGTCATGAATCGGAATATATTTATTGTCTAAAATAATGTGAAAAGCAAATAAGTGGTCCTTAGAATTATTCTGGAGGCCATCATCTTCTTGCTTAGAATAAATGTAACTCGGTACATCAGTATAATCTAGAACGGATGGCCCAAATTTACACTCAAGTCTTCAGCGATTCAGTGGCAATTAGGGTCCCCATTTTTTTCTTCTTCCACAATCCAAGTTAAAGATGCCGCACGACTGTATAAAATTGCGGTATTTTGCTTGATGTTTATGCACGGTTTTCTTTCTTCAATCTGTCAAGAAAAAGATCAGTTATAATAAAAGGAACTTAAAATGTTTTATTATTGAAATAACACTTTTTAATCTCTAAAAAGGGCCGCTTTGTAATCTTTACAAAGAAGATGCGGAAGGGCATGTAACTTTATGTCATGACGGATCCAAGTAGCTTGCATGACTCATTTAAACAGTTCAAAGATGCCCAACCTTTGAAATTTGGGGTGGCTAGCAGAAAGGTCCCATCAACAAATTAAAAGCTGGAAAAACAAAGGTAGGCCGAGGTGAAGGATTTTTAAGTATGAAAAAATCCGATATGTAGGGTTGTTGGGCCCCAACTTTCGGGGGTGGGGAGAGGGGGTGGGGAGGGGGAGGAGTCCCATGTAATGCTTGAAGCCATGTAAATCTTACAGCAGCGCAAACTCAGTGGATAGTCTAAACAAATTCTTAGGTTCCGAGACTAAATTAAGAATGAGGCTGTTCTTCAAAAATCAGCACACCATTATGTAATTCCTGCAGGGCACCATAGCCTGATAGCAGTTAATCCTATTAGATTTTAGCCCATCTAAATCCCAATGGCCTAATAAATCCCAAAGACCCAGTCAGGTATGTAGCACTTCAGTTTCAAAATCTTAGGCTAAACGGGAGTGCATTTTAACGTGGACCAAAGTATATGCAGCAAATTGTGGCTAATTGAGTTATTTAAACATCAAATTTTATATGTCCCCATCTAATGAAAATGAAGAAAAAATATAAAACAATCTAAAAATAAGGCAATAAATATTAAGTCACAAAAAATGCGTGTGGCAGTCTCCTACACAAGTACTGAGCCAGTGATTGCGAGCATTTATGATTGCGAGCGCGGCAACTAGACAAGAGATTTCCTTCTCAACATGACCAGACTGCCAGATGACTCTTGGGTTTACGGGAAGAAAGATCATGATTTATGCCGCTTTCGGAGATATTTTCCTTCGTGAGTTTAGCGTATCCCCCTCCCCCTCCTTTCGAGTCCCCCAAGCCCAAAACTCTGGTGAAGCAATTGCTCAAAATTACTTGTTTATTCATAGATTCATTAAAATTTCCTTCGTTACAGGTTTTCGAGTCGGGCAAAAAGTCACAGCCGCCCCCCCCCTCCTTCTTCTCCTCTTCCGAGTAAGATTGTCCCGTACGGCCATGAAAAGAATGATAACATTTGTCAGTTTTATAAATAGACATTGAAACGGTCTAAAATGTCCCATATCTGATATGACGTCATATCAGTTAGGCTGGTCAGCAGACGACAGCATTCTACGCATAGTTTGTTAGTAAACTTGTGTGCAGCACGTTTATTTAGCAATTCTTAAAGCGTCCCGAAATCTGAAATACTTAAGGTCGAAGGAAGCAGGGGGGGAAGCTGGGGAGAAGGGAGGGGGATTTATCCCCCAGTCAAAATTCAAAGGGGCTTAGCTATGCTTTAGCCCCCCCTCCCCCTATTTCTCATATACGAAAACCCCCTTATAAGACTAATTTATACCCACTTTAAATATTATAACTTTAGAGGATATTGTCATATCTTTTAATTTCCTTGATTATGTTGGAAAAAAAGGTAATGCATTTTCAATGGAGACTTTATTACTTCTTAGCACCCTCATAATTATTTTAAGCTGATCGAAGCGTAATAAACATAACATTTGCGTGCTACTGCAGACTCTGAGTGTGGGCAGCATAATTATTTTTCCCAGGAGTGTTTGAATATAACTGTACATGTATAAAGAGAAAGAAATGTTTTTTCATAGAGAAAGAACTGTTTTGTTATAGGCTGGGCAACCCCTTACTTAAATTGATCCCATGGGCTGACGGGATATACCTGTAAACAGCTTCTCTTATGCTCAGATATGTCAAAGAAGGTTGTTTTATAGATGTAAGCTTAGACATTTTGAATAAACATGTTTTACAGACTAACACGTGTCTTTTCTTTTTGTGTATCTGCCTGGTCTCTTTTTTAGCTCCGTGGCCTGGAGTCTACGATCGAATCCTTATTGTAAAATGTGATAGACCTATACAAACATACTTACATATTTGAAACAGCCTCTTATTGCCTAGGCTTGCGGACCCCAACTTAACCACAACTTGTGCCTTTCATGATGACTGTTAGCAAGTCTGTTAGAGTTCAAAAAGAACATAACAAGAATGTCACTTTTTCATTCTTCTGAAAAGAAAAAATGCCCAAAGCGCCAAACATGCCCAAGAAACCATGCCAAAAACGAGGCTTCTGGGTGGGGATGGAGGTCGAGGTCCTTGGAGAAATAAAGCTTCAGCACCCCCTCCCCCATCATAAAAAAAAAATTGTTCCTACGCCACTGAAAATACTTCCTACTTTTGATGCAAAAATAAGTCTCTACCATATCTCTATGTGTTGATGGGGGTGCAATAATGTCCATATTGCAGGAATTACCGGGGAAATATTGCCATTTGACGGACGAACTTTGTTTAGAACTTTAAATCACCACTGCACAGTAAGCAGAGTATATGCGATTCTTATCAGATGAGAATAGAAACATAATTCATTTTAGACTGGGCCGAAATATAAGTGTGAGTTTTTAATCTTATGTCCATGAGCGGGATTTCCCTACCGAAAGTGTGTGTGTGTGGGTGGGAAAAGGTGGGGAGGGGAGTCAAAAGTAGGGGAAACCACAAAGTCATGTTAAAATGCAAACAATTACCATACAAAAGATACAAATTCTGGAGAAAAAAAAGTGGGGGCAAGTGCCCTATGCTTATGTAATAACATTATTTACAGAATAGGCTAAAAGCGTCCTTTTATGCAGACTTCTTGGTGCCTTAAGTTGGACAAAGAATGAAAAGGGATTTTTCAAGGGGTAAAGGTGGATACTGTTGGGGCAAATGACAGATATGTGAGCACTTTTCTCCCAGTCAGTAAGTTTAAAAAAGAAGAAGGCGATACTGGCTATGCTGCTGTTTCTTCTTTTTCATTATCCAGACAAAAGCTGGCAATTGATGATGGCCTGGCACGGAGTAATATACCCAGTGCGAAGCTTGGCAATGACAAAAAATGGTTTTATTTCAATATCCAAACAATATATTAAAAAGAATACATTTGAGAGAAACAAAAGGCTTCTTCTTAACATAATTAGATTTTTTGAACGCTTCCTACGCCATTTTCTTTCTTTTCAATCTTTTAAAGTCCTGTTTTATATAAGATGGACATGCTTGACCACTGAACTAATCCTTTGGGCATGGATCAGAGACGTAGCCAGTGGCGTGGTGGCTGGGGAAGGGGACACTTCCCCCAGTAAAGCTTTCTGAGAGGGCGACGAATGCTTACAGGGGCGCATAAATTGTCCTGGTAATATATTTCTAATACTTTTCAATCTCAACTTTTGCAATTTGTATCATTACAAAACGAACGTAAATGTTTCTTTCAAAGCTTTATTCTTAAATCTACAATATGGAGATTGTCCCGACTTAAGACACATATTGTAGTCAATGGGATCCTATATTTGAACATTCGTTCCAAAATGTATATTCCTTTTAAGTACGGTAACTTTAGTATAAAATTGACACGATTTGAAGCATATTTCTGATACCAAATTACGCCAAAAAACGCTAAACTTACCGGGGTTTTGCCCCTGGCAGCCTGGACGCCTAACAGGACTTCGGCCCTGGAATGTCTGAATGTTTTGACATAATATTAAGCAATTTTATACTATACAAATTGCGAGAAATGCAGGGCTTCGCCCCATACATTGACACAATTTAGATAAATTTGCAGGCTATTAAAATAACGAAAAACATAGGGTCTCACCCCTTCCCCTCCCAGTGGTCCCTACCAGGGCTTCTGCCCTAGATTTAACACAATTTAAAGCAATTTTTTGCTATTAAAATCACGAGAAGCGCAGGGCTTACGGGGCTTACTATAACTCAGCCCTTATCACCTATATTGGACACAATTTTAAGCAATTTTCTGCAATCAAAACCACGTGCAACGTATGGCTTCCTAGAGCTTCACCTCTGGCCCCTATCAGGACCTTCAACCCTAGATTTAACACAATGTTAAGCAATGTTTTGCTACCAAAATCACCAAAAGCCGAAGCTACTGACGCTCTGCATAGGTTTGACACGATTTAAACAATGTCTTGTTATCAAAATTACGAGAACCGCAGGACTTCTGGGGCTTCGCCCCTTGTGCCTCTGACAGGATTTCAACCTTGGAATTGGCACAATATTCGATATCAATCAGTTTTCTACTCTCAAAATCGCGAGAAGTGCAAGACTTCCAGCAAGTGGCGTAGCCAGCATTAAAAAAGGTGAGGGGCCTACCCCCATCCCAAGACAAAGAGTCCACTTCTGGGGTAACTTTGTTTTTAAAAGCAAAAAAGATATCGAAAACAAAGATTACCCCCAATTTTTGACATTTTCCTCTAAAAAGTGTGTGTTGAGTTTTACTGAGTGTGTGTGTATGTGTTAACTCGTGGCGCCAACCGTGGACGTTGGTTTGAATACATACCTATCAACCGAGGACATGTAAAAATACGTATAGGTGTTGTCACGATGTGGTTTGTGTATTGACTGGCTCACGCATACACAAAATAATACGTCCATGGTTATTCGATTGGGTTCCGAGACACAAGATATGTACCTGGCCTACGTCTACGGTTTGTCGGTTAGATTCCATCGTCCACGGTTGGAACTCACAAATTTATCGTCCTCGGTTGTAAGGTGGAAAATGATACTAAAACAAATATTTATTTACACTCAAAATATTGATAAATTAAGAGTCCTTTGTGATTAATTCTTATCAAACATGCTGGCCTCTTTAATAATATTCCCAAATTAGCTTATATTTAAAGGCTTTCACGGTTTGATAGTGTGCATATGTAGTCAGTGAACTAACCAGCATTAAAAAGTGATGGGGGAGGAGGGGGGGTAAGCTAAAACGACCTAGACCCCCCTCCCAAGACAAGTGTTCAAATTCAGCCCACGTTCTCTGGGTAATTTGGTTTTAATTTAAAAGCAAACATATATTAAAAAAGACAATATCACCCCAAGTTTTGACAATTTCCTTGCAAAAGTGTGTGTGTGTGTGTATGTGTGTGTGTGGGGGGGGGGGACATCACCCCGTGGCTACGCCACTGCATGTAATCCACGTAAGGCAGCGTGAACAACTTATGGATGTGTTGGCCATATGCGGGATTTGGAAAACAAGGGGGAATCCCTCCCACTCTTTTCCATATTTATACTTTTGTGTGGTGATTTTGTTATTTCATTATTTCCATTATAGGCCTATCCGCCACAAATGTCGATGGACAAATCCAGCTTATGGTAGGTGTGTTGGAAGAGTTACGTTTGATTTTCTCGGCAGCAATGAATGTAATCTTGAATTTCTATCTATTACACCATTCTCTTTTCTTTTATATAAATGGGCTTCTTTGTCACAACACTTACAAAAAATCACAAGATAATTAATCGAAGTTTTTGCTAAACAGAGAAAAGCGCTCTCCGTCATACCACACGTGTAGCTGTGTAAGGCCAATCAATTTGAAAATACTCACTTCCATTTTGTTTTAAAATGATTTTTCAACGATCGTACATTTTATTTAAAAACTAATTATTTTATTTAGAATTATTTGATATATTGTTCTTTACTCATATATCTTGTGATGGATATTTTAATGTCACTTGTTTAGATTCAAAATTGGCGCCATTTGATAAGCGGACATCGTGAGTGAAGAATTGCAATTGTTGGGGAAGGATGAAACTAATCAATCAAATCTGGTCAGCTCGATGTTTTTGTCAAAAATAAGAAACACATTTGTAACATTGGTAAGTTTTTCTCTTATGATTATTGTCGATTGATGTTTGTGAAAATTCAACCATGATTAAAATTACCATGCGCTTCTACCCCGCAAATAGGATGCTTGGTTTGATTAGAAGAAACTTGTGTTTTTTGGTATAGAGGTTGTTCTTAATTTGTATAAGCAGTTAGTCAGGCCTCAATCTTGAGTATGCTATTCAGGCTTGGAGTCCCTTTTATAAGAAGGATAAGTTCATTTTGGAGCAGGTTCAGCGAAGAGCCACTGGACTTATTTCCGAAGTAAGGAATCTCTCGTATGAACCTAGGTTGCGAATTCTTAGTTTGACCACGCTTGAGTTGAAAAGAGTGCGTGGCGATATGATTCAGGTTTTTAAGCCCCCTGATTCAGGGCACCCCTCCCCCTCCTCGTCGCTACACCGCTGCTTCCAGCCATCCATGAATTTTGTCCTAGATTTGACAAAATTTTCTGTTATCAAAATTACGAAACTGCGCAAGGCTTAGATCTGACACAATATTAAGCAATCAAAATCACGTGAAACACAGGGCTCCGCCCCCTAAATCCTACCAGGGTTTTCGCCCATAAATTTCAAACACTGATTCTGGACTCTATGATATTAATGGAGGGAGGGGGGGGAGGCACGGGTTTACAAATCGTATTTAGCATAGGCCATGGATTTATATGTATATTATACATGTTTGAGTTCAGGACAACGGCAATTTTCCCATGTTATTTGAGTGTTTGTTAGATTAATTTTTATTCAATAGCATTACTTATTGATTTTGTCTCCAATCCAATTACACACGTGCCACTAATGTTATACACTTGTTTGATATGGTTTTGCGTTATACGAATAGACCCAATGTTTTTGTCAAAAAAAAAAAGAGGTAAATTAGAGGTATTATGAAGTGCCATATTGGAGGCACACACGATTTTATGGTAATTATCTGAAAATATGTTTAAAATTTTGAGAAATTCCCTTCAATTTGGGGATATTTTCCTAAATTTTCCTCATTTTGGGGAAATATGCTTCAATTTCTGGGAAATTTTCTTCAATTTCTGGGAAATTTTCTTCAATTTCTGGGAAATTTTCTTCATTTTCTGGGAAATTTTCTTCACTTTCTGGGAAAATTTCTTCAATTTCTGGAAAATATTGCTAAATTTTCTTTTATTTTCATTTTACTTTTAATCTAATTTTACGCAATATTTCTATAATTTGACCAAATTTTTCTTTAATTTAACTTTAATTTTCAATTTGATGTTGATGATTTCTCAATTTGCAGTTCAAGCTTCCTATAGGCCCTATAGATAAATTATCTTGTATCTCAATCCCCAAAGTAAGTTATTCTCTTCTTATTTTTCTCCAGTGGACAGTGGATGGCATGGGGAAAAGTATGATGAAAATAGAAAAATGCCCCAAATTGCAAAGCTTCCAAGGCTTGGCCTCCTGGACCCCACAAAGGGCCCCTCAATCCCACATCATTAAGCATGCATGCCTTGCAATGTTTTGGACCAGTGGAAATTCCTTAAAAGACCTTGTCCTCTTGTCTGCATCCTGTATAACCTTCCCATGGCTTTCCTCACCACTCCATAGCCGAGCTCTTCCAGAAAAACCCTCCTGATAAATTGATCCCTTCCTTCATCATGCTTCCCTATGCAACCATATTTAGTCCTCCTCTCCCACCCCCTCTACATACATTTACCTCTTTTTGCACCCCTGAACTTCCTCTCTTGATCCCAGCTTCCTGGCTTTTAGCCCCCATACTTCTCTCAGACTCCTCCTATTTTCTATTTTTCTCTGGAATGATCTAACCTCTCAGGCACAATTTGACCCTTACTGCCGTGGTGCCGTTCAGCACTCATCAAACAAACTAGCTGAGTTGGACATGATTCCCTGCCCGACTTAGATCGTATCCAGTTGACAGGGGGCCCTTCTCCTCATACAGCCATGGTGGATACTATGATTGAAAATAGCTCAGTAGTGTGTTGCTACAGTTCAGATTGTGCCTTATCTGCTGCTATTATAGCACCAGAAGTAAACACCAAGTTTATGGGGGCGGGTCAAGATGGTAAAGCTGAAAATGAAGAAAACCAATGTGTGTGTGTGTGTGTGTATATATATATATATATATATATATATATATATATATATATATATATATATATATATATATATATATATATATATATATATATATATATATATATATATATATATATATATATGTATATATGTATATTATATATATGTATATATATATATATATGTATATATATATATATATGTATATATATATATATATATGTATATTAAGGTAGGGAAGGAAGGGAGGGGATTCTGAACTGTGGCTAGCTCAATATTACAAGGGGCACTTCAAAAAAGAGAAACATGTCTGTGGAGGTCCAAGAAAATCACATTTAGGTCTCAGATACGGCTGAAAATTATGTTTTATGTGTTGCTCTATTTCTTAAAGACAAAATGTTGTCAATATATCGTAGGGCATTGCCCTTGCTAGCTCTATGGCCATGAAAAGGATCAAAAGTGACAGACAACAAAAGGGTTTTCTGTATAATTTGCCAGTAGTTTTGTAAGTTTCTTACCAAAAAACAAAAAATGTATTTAGTTATAAAACCATCCTTTTCCCTGCAGAGTAATGGTCCCATATGCCTAGACA
The DNA here is from genome assembly GCA_020152595.1 of Chiridota heheva. NCBI lineage: Eukaryota > Metazoa > Echinodermata > Holothuroidea > Apodida > Chiridotidae > Chiridota > Chiridota heheva. Next base: position 362,071 of record JAIGNY010000758.1, on the reverse strand, counting down.
CTGAAAGATAAGATAGACTCCTGCATATACAATAGAACTCTTTTATTAATACAATTTTCATTGTTTTCCTAAAATCTTACAAACTCATAAGTATTGGTGAAACAAAAACACAATTTTCATTTGAAACAATGCACAGCTCAAACTGTGAATAACACTTTTTTTTTGTACAAAACACTTACTTTAACATCAGATATGTACATGGAAAACAAATGAAACATCTGTTGATGAATACAAATCATAAAATAGAAACAGCAAGAGAAGGCAATGTAATAAATTATGGTGACCATATCAATGCAAGTCAAAGCAGAGTGACAATTATCTTACTTTATTTATTACCAAAATTTTGCTCATCTATGACCGAATCTTCATACACATTTCTTCACAATCATGCATATCACTCATTCATCAATCACTTTGGTAATATCACATGGCCAGTTCAGTTTGTCTTTCATCATCATGCTTGAACCGAAATAAACAACAGGCTCAAATAAATACACCATCAAATCTGAACAATTACCATGATCTTATTTCATCTGTCACCATAATCTTGCTACAACTACTATTCAAGCTTCATAATGTAATTTTTTTTAACAATCATTCAAGTTCATCACAATAAGAAATAAATTTAATGGTGGGGCAAGGATTTTGGTCATCGGAAGGGAGGGGAAAAGAGAGGGGAAATTTTGCCTAATGGGAAAAAAAACCCCTATAAATCGGACAAAATATGTCACTTTACAAACGTTTCTGGGGGTCTCGTATGGGACAAAACGATCTTGTGGGGGGAAAAGTGAACTCGTGGGGAAGGGGGGGAGGGGGATGCCCTCTTGCACCGCCACTGGTAAATCACTTTTAAGTACAACCACATGGTGAAAATCCAGTCTGTCCAATAAATAAGAGCTGAACCGCTTAAAAAATCACCTACCTATTGATAGCAGGAAATGGATTAAATGTCTACATCAATTCTAGGTATACAAAAAATGTGCATATGAGGATGGGTACACTCTTGATGCAGATCCTCTAGCACCTGTATAAGGGGAGATGCATGTGGAATCCCCCCCCCTCATCCTCCCCCTATTTCCTGCAATATGTAATACAGATTATCTTACAAAGTGAACAAAGAAGAAATATAAAGGAGCAATTTATGCAAACAAATTTTCATTCTCATTTTAACGTGGATCAGTTAATTAAAGAAATTGATATTGTGTCTGAAATTCTAAACTATCAAAGACGATGAAAAAAAATATGAATTTCAAGTGTATACCTTAAATTCCCACTATTACAATAAAAAGCTAATTCCATCGTGCCACTAGGCTCATAGAGCCAGTGCTTATCCCTGGTTTCCATGGCGCAAGCAGATGAGAGTACATGACTCCCACTGGACCATCACAGATTAACTCCCCAGCAATGCTGGTACTCATTTTTTATTTTCAAAGCTGAGTGGACTAAAGCAAGTAGAGTAAAGTGTCTTGCTCAAGAAGACAATGCAGAGCTCGCGACGGGAATCTAACCTGGGACCTTTCGAACAAGAGCTTGACTCCTTAACCACTGAGCCAGGGCACCTCTATTCAAACTATTACATTAACAGCTTAATTTCACATCGGATTTACTAAATGACAAAAAGAAAAACAAAAATCCATTCATTATATTAATCACATCATAATTACCACTTATAATTTTCACGCGTTCAACCAAACTTGATCTCTTCAGTGCTTTGACCAATCACCTGCTAGGGAATTTTGTCTTTGATACCTAACCTATCAGCTGCACTTGTCATAGGGTAGTTGTAAACAACAATATGCATGTATTACCTTCATACATAACGCATTTATGATTAGCGTTTGAAAGTAAATGTTTTGTCCTAAACTGTGCATGAATTGTGGTAAGAATTCCCTAATATTTGATTGTTTGATAAGATTCCCTCAGTTGACCATTTGCAGAGAATGGCTTAATTGATGGCTTGTCACAAAATGTCACATCACAAAAAATTAATTTGTCACATAAATATCTCAAATGTCACATAATTTTTGGCACCTATTGCACAGAACATCACATCAATTTTGCCTTTGTCACATTTGATTGACATAGATTCACACATCATGACCAGTTGACCAGTGATACTCATAGAAAGGATCATTTGGTTATGTCTGTTTCATGAAAACTGGAATCCACCACTAAAATGCAACATCAACTTACCAACGAGTGTGAGTAAATGGGTAAAAATTGTCACAAAATGTCAGACAAATTTTAATACATCTGTTTATGTTCATTTTGTCAAAAATTTTCAAAATGTCACAGATTTTTGGACAATGAAATTTTGTCCCAAAATGTCACCATGTCACGGACGCTTCATTATCTGCTGGCTCATTAAAGACATGTATTTCGGCCATACAACATTATTTAAATTAGATTTTCGGAAATGGCAGATTCAAAATGAAAAGGCCTATTGATAATCTTTCATGTGAATGTTCAAATAAAACATAATTTTTTTTAAAGGTATATTCAATACATTTGGCAAAAATTTGTGTTATATCAAAATTCCAATGACTTATTAATTTAGTAGGCAAGCAAATCCATTTTAATGACAGAGGACTTTAAAAATATATAAACAACACTTTCTATGTTTCCAATATGCAATAAAACTAAATGCATTTCAATCAGTATTTTGTTTGTTTTTGTCACACAAATTGGGGTTCAAATTCATCTCTTTTTTTAAAATAATAAATAATTTCAAAATTTAAGAGTCACAACACACATGATGGCTATTCAGGTTACAAAGAAATTGTCCATTCTGTATAAGGTACTATTTTTTTCATTAAACAAAATTGTGTACATTTCAATTGACTAATTATTTAAAGATATTGTAAACAAATTAAATTGATGCCAAAAGGCTGGCAAAACTAAAAAGAGCAAGAATTCTTTCAAACTGGCAATTATTGTTTTACATCTGTTTTTATTCAACAGGAACACACATTTACTACCATTATTTTCACAAAAATGAAAAGATACTTTAAATCAACCTTAATTTTCTGCACTCCTGGTGGCACATACGGCCCAAAAATCCCTTCCTAGAGGTAGGTGGTCTTTAAGAGTATGTTGTTATCTTGCGTAAACTACGTTAGTCCCCACCAGTAATCAATAAAGTAAATACAACAAGACATCGCAAATGATACAAATCCCCTAATAACATGCTTCCCACCCTCTGTCACAACTGCCATCACACCCTCTGTTTGCATGTCCCATCCTACATCCCTCCCTACAGTAAATCATACATGAAATACAGATACCATTCCACCACATGACCCATATGCCATCACACCTTCAATCAAGATGACATCCCACCATATGCCTTACCACCCTGTCCCATATGCCTTGCCACCCTGTCCCATATACCATGCCACCCTGTCCCCTATATCATGCCACCCTGTCCCCTATATCATGCCACCCTGTCCCCTATATCATGCCACCCTGTCCCCTATATCATGCCACCCTGTCCCACATGCCCTCCTCCCTCCATGTACCATATGCCATCCTACACCATCGCACATGCCATCCCTCCATGTACCACATGCCATCCCTCCATGTACCACATGCCATCCCACCCCGTCCTACAGGCCATTCCATATCCCACATGGTATCCCACCCTGTCCCATATGCCATCCCACCTGAAATCTAGATGACATGCCATCCTGTCTGACGTCATTAGACTCTGTCCCCCATGCCATCCCACCATAAATACAATGACACCACCTTATTTCACATACCATGCAACTACCTTGTTTTACATACCACACCACCCTGTCCCACATGCTATCCCATCCTGTCCTGTATGCCATGACATCCTGTCCCACATTCCATGTCACCCTGTTCCACATGGTATCACACCCTGTCTCACCTTCGTCCCAATTACTACATCTACCAATCATTCTACCATCTTCCACCCAACATTCTTTCCTCTAACTCCCATCCCCTCACTTCTATCAACCCAACACGCCCCACTACCTACAGTACCATCTCCCATCACCCGTCATCCTCCCTTCATCTACTCCCCAACATACCTCATTTACCGACCATCCCCCATTTACTCACCATCCCCCATTCACCTACCACCCCCCATTCACCTACCATCCCCCATTCACCTACCATCCCCCATTCACCTACCATCCCCCATTCACCTACCATCCCCCATTCACCTACCATCCCCATTCACCTACCATCCCCATTCACCTACCATCCCCATTCACCTACCATCCCCATTCACCTACCATCCCCATTCACCTACCATCCCCATTCACCTACCATCCCCATTCACCTACCATCCCCATTCACCTACCATCCCCATTCACCTACCATCCCCATTCACCTACCATCCCCATTCACCTACCATCCCCATTCACCTACCATCCCCCATTCACCTACCATCCCCATTCACCTACCATCCCCATTCACCAACCATTCCCCATTCACATACCATCCCCATTCACCTACCATCCCCCATTCACCTACCATCCCCATTCACCTACCATCCCCATTAACCTACCACCCCCATTCACCTACCATCCCCATTCACCTACCATCCCCTCACCTACCACCCCCATTCACATACCACCCCCATTCACCTACCACCTCTCATTTACCTATCATCCCCCATTCACCTACCACCCCCATTCACCTACCATCATCCATTCACCTACCACCCCAACCCACCTTACTACCCCAACCCACCTTTTGCCATCCCCATAGATGAGGATTGGTCAATACAATCAGTTAAGTCCAGTGAGTAATGTTTCCAAAAGCACTTTTGAATAATGCTCCATGCATGTAATTTTTAATGTTGTAGGTTAATTGTTGTAAACACAACTACAAAAAGAGTCATTTTATAAAGGAGCACCGTCAGAGAGATTAAAATTTAGTTGGATATGAACCAAAAATTGTTACAACACAGATGCTGCAAAATACATATAAGAGATCACAAGGTATTCCGTGGTTGATAATCCCGTTCAATAATAAACACTATAAACTAATTAATATCAACTGCTACAATTTGATTCAATTCCAGGAAATATGATCACAAAAAATTGAAAGGCTTTAGTAACATATTTACACCGTCCAACCAAAATTCATACCCATCTGCAATGCCACGATAAACCGGAATGAAGTGATGTGATTAAGAAACATATGACGATCACCAGTAATAATTAGCACCATCAAATTTTGTAATGTCATATTTTTTCTCTTTAAGTGATATAATAAAAAATTTGAAGATCATCTGCTTAACAAATAGACAGCATCTTTACAAAATGAAATCACCAGTTCCAAATTTCCATTGCACTACTGGAAACTTAAATTTTGGTGATTTAATTAAGAGAATATGTGAAAATTATCAAACCAAAAGTCAAATTTCATAATATTACCCATTTCTGATGCCACACTTAAAACCTCAGTGATCTGATTAAAGGGGTAGTTCAGGGGGTCAAGCAAGTCCTTCTTATATAACAAAGGATTTCAAAAGAAACAAAATGGTGAAGAAAGCATTCAAAAAATCATATTTTATAAGAAGATATTTAAGTTTAAAGTTTGGTACAATTTGTGTAGAAGCGACTGAAATCAAACTAGTTGTGACAATCACAGCCTCAGATTTCTCAAAGTTTTGATGTATTCTATCATATTTTGACCTGCGAATTTGTGGCTTAAAAACCATTGGATATGTCAGAAAAGTAGTAAAACAAAATCTTGTTAGGGTAATTATAATTTACCACTTGAAAAAAGTTTAAGGAAAAATTATTCAAATAAGGAAAAAGTTTAATAAATTTTCTTTAAAATACATTAACAGTTATTAAGAATGTGAGGATAAGGGCGCCAACTTTCCATAATAGACTTACTACACCAGTCATTTCTACACAGATAATAGACAGAGTTTTAACTTGAATATCTCCTTAACGGAATAAGATTTTTAAATGCTTTCTTCACCATTCTGTATCTTTTCAAGTCCTATTTCATATAAGATAAACTTGCTTGACCACTGATTTTTTTTTTTAAGGAAGCACTTGGCCGAAATAAGAGGGCATATATTTCTGGAGTCTCTACAATATTTGAGCACACTTTTCGTGTATGTGATGGCATTAAAAATCTTTGATGTGAATGTTTAAATCAACTGTAATCATCTCTAATGAACACTATTTCATTTTTCAACGATACAAGTATCAAAATTTAGACGTATTATTTCAAACAAAATTCCCATGACTTAGCAAAAAAGACGCAGTCACTCTTTGGTTGAAAAATCCTTTAATATGGACAGGTACAAAGGTATATGGACAGGTATAAGAGTTTTCTGTTCAACCACTGACCAAAAAGAGCATTGAATTATTGAGTTTAATGGTCTTTGAATTTTAAAAATATCATATGCAGTTTTCAAGTTATGAGTAATCAAAGTTTGATAATTTTTTATTTATTGAAAAAAATGTGATGTTTAAACATGTATAAACATGTATGAATATATATAAACTCAAAAAAGCTTTTATTTTTCTTTACAATTCTTCCCTTAATTTTAGATCTTCAAATTGTTCAAAATAGCTTCTCCAGCTTGAAATTGGTTTTCATAAAAATTATCTTCACTTTTTCAAAGAGAAATGGCAGAGGCTTAAAAAACAATGGATATACATAACAAAATAGAGACTGTCCCATTCATACATCACAAGAGTAACACAAACATTTGCATATTTGCACAACAAATCTTCCAAAAGCTGTAAAATAGCTAATTTTTTAACCAATATTGATACAATTTTTAGCTGGCTTCATGGTTTTTAGGGGATTTCAAATCAATCTAGCTAATGTTGCCTCTACCTGTCCATATACCTTTAAGAAAAAATAAGATGATCATTGGTGACAAATAGCAAATATTTTCATAAAATTCTTGACTATTTCAGATGCCATCACTAAAACTCAATTTTCAATAATTTGATTGACAAAGCATAAGATGATCATTAGTAACAGGTGGTACAAAATTTTCCTAACACTCTTAATCGTTTGGATTCCACACTAGACTTCAATTTCAGGGACGTGATTAAGAGACATAAAAAGTTGTTCGTTAAGAAATTTACATCATTTGTATCAAATTAAAGAATATCTTCAAATTTTCATCGCCGCACTAAAACTACAGCTCAGTGAGTTGATTAGGAAAAAATAAGGCGATCATCAGTAACAAATAGCAAGCATCTTAAAAAAATTCTTACCCATTTGTGATGCCATATTAAACCTTAATTAGAGTAATATGAAAGCACAAGACTGGTAACAAATAGTTATTATCCCCACAAAACTCTTACCCATTTCTGATGCCACACTCAATTTCAGCGATCTAATAACAAATAGTAACTATTTAAAAAAAAAATTACCCATTTCTGATGCCATTATTAAACCTCAATTTCAGTGATTTAATTAAAAAAGTATATGATGATCACCGGCAATAAATAATTAACATTAATACAAATTCTTAATCATTTCAAATGCCGGCCATGCTAAAGCTCACTTTCAAAGTGATGTGATTTAGAAATATACAAAGATCTTTGTTAACACCTTCGATTAAAGAAATATTCCCATGGAATCTCAGTTTAATATATTTGATAGCCAACAATAAAAGAAACAGATTGGTGAAAACACAAGTTAATATCTTACTCCTACAAGAAGTTATTGAATTTTAAATTAAGATTTTTCGTGTATGTGTAAAAGAGATTGTTGGTCTGAGTCTAAGGCATCATTATGATGTCATCATGGCACTTCCTGTGCTAGTCTTTATGTATTTCTTTGAAAATTAATTTCATATTTTCTAAATGATTGGGAACATTTTTCCTGTAGGATAATATTTACAATGTTTTCCAATCTATTCTTGTAACTTATGTTTGATTTATGAAAAATTAGCAATTAATATTCAAAAAATACATAAAGATTATTACAGGAAGTGCAGTGATAATATCATAATGATGACTTAAGACTCGGTACAAAAAACATTTTTATGCAGGCAAGAAAAATCTTTAAAAGTTAAATAACTACTAGGAATAAGATATCAACATGTTTTTTTACCAATCATGTTTCTTAAATTATTCCCTATCAGATGCATGAAATTCCAGGGAATATTCCTTTATAATAATTAATGGGCTTCCAAATTTTCCTTGTCACATTGAAAGTAAATTTAGTGAGTTGGATAAGAAAAAATATGAGGGTCACCAGTAACAAATAAATCATATCATTTTCATAAAATTTTCAATAAAACTGATAAAAAACTCATACAAACATCTTTGTTAACAAATTGCCACCATCAATCCAGTAATCCATAAATCAATCAGAATCAATAACTACCTCCAAATTTTCCAATGCGGTCATTACTCCATGGCATGTCACCCACTTCGGGTCCCTGTTGCCATGTGCTCCATACTGCTGAACCACCACCGCCGTCTAATCCATTGCCCAAATTTCCATTCCCGAGACCAAATTGACTGGTTGGACCCTGCAAGAATGATGGGGTGGAGTGGGCCACAGGGCGGAATGGTTCGTCGTCCATGCACCATGGGGTGCCTGGGTCAAAAGGTCTTGCATCAGGGTTTGGTCGGTGCTGCTGGAATGGAGGCGGTGTCCTAGAAAAGAGAGCGATCATGAAACTAACGGTGATACAGGATGTTTCATATGTTTGTATATACACAACTAATTCATGTTTTTAGATTCGGTCACAAATAAATAATGAATTACTGGCCCTTTCTCAAGTTGAAAAATGTATTGCTGATATTTGTGATTGGATGGTGGCACATAAATTTAAACTCAATGACTCTAAAACTGAATTCATCATCCTCAGCACTTCCTTGAAATGATGTAAGATAAATATTAAATCTATCAAAATTGGTTCTGTTTATGCTACTCTTTCCAGCAAGTTAGAATTTGGGAATTATTTTGGATGAAAATATAAAAGAACATATTAAGAATATTTTCAAGACTGGAAAATTACTACTTGTATAGTCTCAAAAAAATTAATAATCAGAAACATGTCCCAGACAGCCATGCATATACTAGTTCATGCATGCAATCATAGCCATTCAGATTACTGTAATAGTCTGTCTCACAATATCCAAAATTATTTCATTAAAAAGCTCCAAAGTATCCAGAACAATGCTGCCAAATTAGTTGTTAATTGTTATCCTTTCGAAAGTCCTCCTTAGTTCCCTCCACTGGATCAAATTTAAACGCATTAAATTTAATCTAGTTGTTTTTGTTTTTAATTCCCTACATTATTTTTCTGATCACATTTGTCCCCCCCCCCTCCTCCAACCTTTACAGCAATAGGTATTCGTGATGCTCAAATAATTCTCCCATTCTTTTTGTCCCCAACAAACTGTAAAACATTAGGTGACCTTGGCTTTTATTATGCAGGTCCAGCCCTTTGAAATGAACTGCTTGCCTCTATTCGTTTAGTTAACAATCTAAGTTTAATTTTAAGTCTTTGCTAAAAACATACTTTTTTATATTGCCTTTGTTTAGTTTGATCTTATTGTGAAGTGCATTTGAAAACTTAGCAGATTTTTGCACTACATAAATGTATTATTATTTTAAGAGATAAGAGTGGATATGGTATTCATCATAAGCACTTAACACCTTTGAAGGAGGCTGTACACTCAACACCTTTAAAGGAGGATGTGCACTCAACATCTTTGAAGGAGGCTGTGCACTCAACACCTTTCAAGGAGGCTGTGCACTCAATACCTTTAAAGGAGGCTGTGCACTAAACACCTTTGAAGGCACCTGTACACTCAACACTTTCAAAGAGGCTGTGCACTCAACATGTTTGAAGGAGGCTGTGCACTCAACACCTTTGAAGGAGGCTGTGCACTCAACACCTTTGAAGGAGGCTGTGCACTCAACACCTTTGAAGGAGGCTGTGCACTCAACACCTTTGAAGGAGGCTGTGCACTCAACACCTTCTAGGCTGTGCACTCAACACCTTCTAGGCTGTGCACTCAACACCTTTGAAGGAGGCTGTGCACTCATCACCTTTGGAGGAGGCTGTGCACTCAACACTTTTGAAGGAGGCTGTGCACTCAACACCTTTAAAGGAGGCTGTGCACTCAACACCTTTAAAGGAGGCTGTGCACTTAAAAACTCCAATGCATTCCATTGTCAATCAGATAATTACTCTCACCCAAAAACTAACAAAACTCATAATAAAAAAACATATTGTTGCACTAAAATTTATTTTGAATTTTGATACTTTTCTAAAACATGACAAAATCGCCAAAAATGTCAGAAATAAATCCGACCCATGTTTTTGAGTGGTACATTGACATATCAGTTCAATAGGGTCAGAGAGGTAAACTATAAAAAACAAATGTTAAGCAGTAGTAGTACAAAGGTGAAAGAAAAAACATAGAAATGTGTTGTGCAGGTTGACAACTATTTGGAAGGTAAGGACATCAATGCACAGCCAGAGCTTACTGTGAATACATAAAACAAATATTAGATGCATCTTACATTTATGACAAGCATCGTTGGAGCAGAAATAAAAACACCAGGAACACATGCAAATAATAAAGCGTATATTTTTTGTTCATGTTTGTGTTTCTATTGCGCTACAAAGAGCAAAAATTAATTTTATAAAGAAATATGGAGATGAGACATCATGACAAAACAACTTTCAACATATTAAGCATCCCTGCTCTAATAAGCGCCCATTCAACAGTTTACTTAATTAATTTGGAGACTTAACCCTTACTTTACCAGCATTTTTTTGAAAATGCGCTTGTGAGGTGGGGCAAAAGATGGGGCACCCAAAACGGCGATACTATCGCCGCGTAGTAGAGTAAGGGTTAATCAAGGCGTGATTATTGAAGGATCCTCTGTCTTCCAGGCAGCAGAGTCGGGCCCTTTCCTCTTCCGGGACCCACCCACCAGGACCATGCTGCCTATATTTTCAAGTTGGCGCATTTGTCGCGATTGATTAACCCTTAGTCTACCAGCACTTTTTTGAAAATGCGCTCGGAAGGCGGGGCCAAAGTTGTGGCACCTAAACGGCAATACTATGGGCATAATATCGGAAATTTATAGCCTGAGTTATTCGTCATGTTCCTTAAGACTTTTAATCTTTTGACAATTCAAGAGGAAGTTGAAGGAATTAGCAAAGAAAAGACAGTAAAACAGTCAAAACAGACCAATAAAAGACATGAGATGCACACAAAATTCCCAAAGAAAGAATAATGGAAGTAGGCCTATCTTTAAATAGGCCAGCTGGAAATGCAAAACAAAAAGACAAACATAGGGGATATACAGAACCCCACCGTGACTTCACATGGGCTTAAGAATGATTCACTTAAGAATAATGAGTAAAGAATGATTGACTAAAGCTGCAACAGCAAGAGAATATATATTGATAATGCTCAGTTTACACCAATATATATTGGCATAGACTGAAATAAATTAACCAGGTTTCCATATAAAGCAGTAGTGCTGTCATGACATGGCTCTGTTATGTATTGATTATCGTGGAGAAAAATATCGCGATATACCGTAGTATCGTGATACTGTTCAAGAAAACTGACTCAAGGCAGAAATTGTTAATGTCACTGACGTTAAATAATTATGGAGTTACAATTTACTCCATGACATGATGAACGCAAGAACAAATGATTTGCAGATTTAGCAGACGACATGATCGTGTGGCTATTACGTTCATCATGCACTTGTTTGGTAATTCAGCCAACGCGACCATGAATCATCGAAGTGAGAGCTTGAGTGGCACATTCTGGACCAATTTTGTGTTCTTTTTGCCAACTTACATCGGCATGTGCCAGTGTGTGGTGACGGAGCACGATTTTTAATTAGTTGGTTTTATGTTTCACTATTATTTTGCACATTTGTAATGGCGTAAACTTGACTTTTAGATTTAGTACCGTAACGTTAGAATTGTAACGTACGAAGTAGCCTTGCCTAGTAATGCGAAAATTTCTTAGTTAAGTATTAGGTTTTGGTATAGCAATATGTCGCGAGAGGCACATTTCATGTCATAGAAAAAGAGATATAGCGATAATCAATATGTCATGACAACACTATATAGCAGACATAACAACAAGCCAAAATTACAATACCTCTCCTGGATTTATTGTATAATTCGTACAAATGTTTGGATGTTAACATATAAAGTACATTTTCTGTGTTATTTAAAGAAACAGTATTACAGATAATATATGAATTTGATGATTGTTTTCACTGCATCATTATCGATCTAATTTAAATATCGCTGATATTGGTATGGGCAACAATTGGTAGATGGATTTACTGACGAATCTTAGTGAAAACTTCTACAATTGGAAAACAGATAATACCAAAACGTGATGATTAATGGTCCCTGTAAGCTGTGACTATGGTGGTAAGTGGAGTTGGATTTCATCATAAAATATTTCCCAGTTCCAAATAAAGGTGTCAAAAATCTTCCCACAAAAATCGCAACAGAAATAATATTAATGTAGTGAATACATCTTGATATACTTCCCTCTTTCGCAATTAATCTATTTTTCATTGCACAATTACAGTGGGGATGCTAGAGTAGAGCACATATCTACCACATATACTGTTCTTTACTCAAGAAATCTGATTTTGTTCTTCTTTTTTCCCCCGATTTTCAGGGAAACAGATTTTTTCCAGCTCTGGTGGTAGGTGGTTGAGTGATGGGGTTAGCAGTAGTGGGGGTGTGCTGTTGCTATTGTTATAGTTAATATGTTGGAGGTAAGTTTGTTTGATGAGGGCTTAACGGCACCACAACATCGAAGGTCAAATTGTGCCTGAGAGATCAGATCATTCTAGAGGTAGAAAGGAAAAGAAACAGCGGGAGAATGAGAGAAATTTAAGAACAAAAGGTCAGAAAGCTGTGATTGAGAGAGGAGGTGCATGCTTGAAACAAAAACAAGTAGAGAGGGAGTGGAAGAGGAGAATTAAATATGCTTGTAGAGGGAGGCATGATAAAGGAAGGAGATAATTTTATGCGGAGGATTTTTATGGGAGAACTCAGCAATTGAGTTGTGGGGAGCAAGGAAAGCTCTGGGAAGGTTGCACAGGGGGCAAGCAAAGGGAGCTTTAGGGGTGGGTTGTTGTTAGGTTCTCTTTGAAGAGGCTGAGAAAGGTCCTAAGGAGTGTGCAGAGGGGGAATTGTATTGCAACGTGTTGAGTTGATCATTGTAGATGCTATAAAAGGTGATTGTATAATATGGTTAAAATTCAAAAGCAAAGTAAGAATTTACTGTTCTTATTTAAAGGAATTATAGCAGATAATTAGAAAAAAAGGTTTGAAGCAGTCTTTCTCATCACACATAAATTTACATCAAAATTTGCGTATTCATGCCTGGATTTTTCATGGTTCAAATAGCTGTTAAATGGCCAATTCTCACATATTTTGATTTAAAAAATGATGTGAACATGGTTTTTAATAAAGAATAATGCAATATTCTTATGTTGGTAATAGCTGTGAAGGCAGTGTTATGATATTAGTCCTCATGTATCTTAAAATACACTCAAAGTTATGGATGGAAGAGGAAAACGAAGACTACATAAGAAGAAGCACCGTGTACATAGAATAGCATTAACTCACCTCCTACTCCTGCACAATGTAATTATCTCCTGGGAACAAACAGTATATGGACAGCAATGCTTATCAATCACTTTAAGATTTAAAAATCAAGATTAAAGTAATTTAAAATGATTAATTTCTATTCAATCAATAAAGAGTCTGAGAGCAAATTGTTTCAAAGCAAATGGGAGACTAAATCATGAATTCAAAATTTGCCTTTTATCTAAAATACAAAGCTTCACCATTTAAAATTTTATGCAAAAATGAACTGCTTTCAAGCACATCTGCATAAAACAACCATTCAGAAAGTTTTCGTTTAATCCAGGCTTTGAAGCAAATTTCTAGCACACACCACAATTTCCCAGGTGTGCTAATTAAAGATTAATGTTTTTGCATCCTGTTTGCGAATTTAATGCACAGAGCAAAGGATTTTGACACAAGTAGAATGGCCCAACTTTATGAGGGCCATTCGCGAGTGCAAAGTCCTTTGAACCGTGCATTAAATACGCATATAAACACAATGCCAAAATATTAATCTTTTTATAAAATTTCCATGTTAAATTGTTTGAAATGCCTAAAAAACAACTAAGAAGAATGAAAAAACGAGAAAGATTTACATACAATTTTTCGCTTTGTTAAGAAATTCACCTGTTGTAAAAATGGACTAAACCAAATACTCAAGGTCATGCATTACGGGGATTTAATGCAAGGGTCATGACAATGCAAATTTTCCATAGAAATTGTATAATTAATAAATGCATGACATTTTGCATGACAATTTAGGCTGGATCATACCTTGAAGGCTTTTTATTCCTTATAATTAAAGTTCTACTGTTTAGATGATCCTGCAAAACCATCACAAGAAATGAATTGCATGATATGCAAGAACCCATGAATCTATTTTCCTGTATTCAGGCTACTAATTATTATTTTTATTTTTTTTTTGTTTTTTGTATTGGTCACTAGGTTTAGTGGTTATAGCTTGTATCTTACAATTACAGGCTCATGGGAATAAATGTAGCTTTGAGATCAAAAGTTGCAGACTCAACGATGTTTGTTTGCTATCTTAGTTCAGTTTTAAGGTGTTTTCCACATTACTACTTACAATAGAGGCATGCTTGCTTGTACAAGACAATAAAATGCTCTAATTCCTGTGGCAGCAAAAAACAAAGGAGTATCATCATGTTTTTAATACTGGCATTTAACCTAAAATGACCTTTACAACTGACCTTTGTTGACCTCTGTCATCTGTTTCCTGAGTTGACCACATCTGTTGCATATTTGAATTCAAAGAATCAAATCCAGGTGGAGGTCCCACATCATCCTGATAGCCTGGGGTTCTATTCCGAGATCCCTGATTATACCTGGAAGGCATCCCACCAGAGTAGCCCTGGTGCATGGCGTAGTTGTTACCATTGCTGGAGTTATTATTGAAATATGCTGCGTGTTGGTTAGGTCCGTACCATCCTCTATTGGACCCACTACCTGGGCTTGACCCTGAAAAGATGAATGGATTAAAGGATTGATGAGACCTGTCAGCATGTCGATGCCTCGGTTCAAAATGTGCCCAGAAAGGTTCAATTAATGTCTCCGGGTGAGGAAATAAGCCACACCCACCATAGCAAAGCGGTAACTAGGTAGGGCAAACAAACCTCAAATCCGCAATCATGCATTACCAATGCATTGACATTTGGATGTTCATGTGGCCTGTCGTAAGTTTTGATCTATTCATGGCACTTCTCCGAATCTTTCTAGTTTTTTGCAAAAGGAATAAGCAAAATTCTGTTTGCTTACTGTTTTAGGTAATCGCAATCGGATTTACAAAGCCTGTGGCGCCCGTAACGCAATTTTTGTTCACCATTTTGTCATCACTCAGTCTATGTGTGCAGAAATTTGTTTTGTGCAGTATATTGCATTGACTTCATAAGCGCACGCCACTAGCTAGCTGTACTGTACCAGTATTGCATAGGATTTTTGCCGCACTTCACCTCATCACTTCAGGCCTCCTGGCCCATAAGGCTGCAGTGCACTCTCTCCACTGGACTCATCTGTCCACGAGCTCCATTCCATCACATTCCTCTCCTTCTCGACTGTCCTTCTCCAGGTCGTTCTAGGACGACTAACTTTCCTTCTCCCCTCTGGTTTCCAAGTCATAGCTGTCACACAGTGCTTAATAGTGCTCATGCGCATCACATGACCAATCCACCTCCACCTTCTTCTTTTTACTTCAGTGCTGATTTTGTCCTCTTCAGTGATTCTCAGTATTTCATTGTTAGATATTACATATGGCCATCTGATCTTTAAAATTCTCCTGTATCATTTAAACATAAACATATCCAGCTTTTTATTATCTGCTACATTAAGTCTCCATGTCTGGCAACCATACAAGAGTACAGACTTAACAAGAGAATTAAACAGTTGGATTTTTGTATATATTGAGAATGTGCTTGATTCCAAATCCTATTTAATTTCATAAATGCTACTCTTGCTTTAGATATTCTGTTTTGGATATCTTCCTCGCCATCACCTTGTAAGCTCACTGTTGTACCAAGGCATCTGAACTTGTTTACTTCATTTAGTTGTTGGTTGTCGATATAAACTTTGTTTGCACATTTGCTGTTAACTTTCATGAGCTCTGTCTTATCCTTATTAATTCTTAGCCCAGTTTGTGCAGCATACTGATTGAGCCTGGTCACTTTGGTTTGCATGTGTTAATATGTAGATGAAAGTAGAGTGATATCATCAGCAAAATCTAAGTCTGCAAGGGTTGACATGAACTTGCATCTAATTCCATCCCTTTCATTATCAGTCGTTTTCCTCATCACCCAGTCTACTACTATCAGAAAAAGAACCATGACATTACATCACCTTGCTTTACACCACTTTTGACTTGAAATCATTCAGATTCCACACCATCATCTATAACTGCACATTCACTGTCTTCATATAACGCTTTAATCAAACATATAATCTTTTGTGGAATACCATAGGCTGCCATTAATTTCCAGAGGCTTTCTCTGTGCACTGAGTCAAATGCCTTCTCGAAGTCAACAAAGACGATATATTTATGGTTGACTGCCATTCAGCCACCTGTTCTAGAATGTTGCGCAGGATGAAAATTTGCTCGGTGGGACTTCTTCCTCTTCTAAATCCAGCCTGTTCATCTGTCATCTTACTGTCAACACCGTTTCTAATTCTGTTGTTTAAAACTCTTCCAAATATTTTGCTTCGTATGGTTGTTAAGGTTATTCCGCGCAAGTTATCGCATACAGTAGTAGTGCCTTTCTTAGGTATTCTTGTTATCAGTCCTTGCTTCCATGATCTGGAATAACTTCCTTTTCCCATACAAATCTGAACAGCTCTTCAAGCCATAATCCTGATGTGCATATAGCAGCTTTTAACAACTCGTCAGTTATATTATCCTTGCCTGCAGCTTTGTTTCTTTAACTCCATTAATGCCTCTTTTACTCCACTTTTTGTAATATAACTGGTACTAATTTTGTCTATGTCAGGGTCACATGTTGTTAGGAAGTGGAGAAACAGTATCTGATCTATTCAGTATCTCTTCGAAATGCTCTTTCCACTTCTCTCTTTTTTCTTTCTTATCCGTTAACAGATTCCCGTCCTTGTCTCTTATAGCACTCCCAACCTTGGTCCTTTCATTGCAAATTGTTTTGGTTATCTTGTAAAGCTCTCTCATTCTGCCATTACTAGCTGTTTCCTCTGCGAATGTAGTAAGGTCGTCAACCCACTTTCTTTACTCTCCTTAAGCTTTTCTTCACATCTTCGTCGTTTTTAGCATACTTAGCTCTCATAATATCTTTAATTCTAATTGACTTGGCATTCTCAATCTTAACCTTCAGCTGTTTTCTCTCCTCAACACAATTCCAACTTTCTCTGCTGATCCATGGCTTTTGGCCCTTTTTTAGCAGCCCCATTGTATACTTCTTCAAATGTCTGCCACTTTAAACTTCTTCAATGTTATCAGGTACTTCAGCCTCCCCACCTGACCACAGCAGTCTTGTAAAACTTCATACATATTTCGTAGTTCAACCGAAAACTCTTCTCTGATTGCTGGTTGCTGTATCTTGATAATATCATACTTAGGTCGACATGTCTTTGTTATCAGTTTTCCTTTTAGTTTCCATCGGATCCTGGTCCGTATCAAGTGGTGATCACTTAAAATGTCAGCCCCTTTCATCACTCGTGTCTAATATGGAGGTTCTGTGTTGCTTTGTTTAACAAGCACATGATCAATTTGGTTCTTTGTCTTCCCTCCTGGGGAAGTCCAGGTCTGTTTATGATTGAGTTGATGTGGAAAAATTGTGCCAGTCACCAATAAATTGTTGATACCACAGAAGTCTAAAAGCCTTTCACCAATAGCATTTCTTTCACCAATGCCATGCCTTCCTATAGCATTACCATAATCATCATTATTACATCCTACTTTGGCATTCAATCGCCCATTATGAATAGGTCATGCTTGGGAACTATGATCAACTAGTTATTATGTTCAACTAGTTATTATGATCAACTATTACTATGATCAACTAGTTACTACAGTATGATCAACTAGTTACTATGATCAACTGGTTACTATGATCAACTAGTTACTATGATCAACTAGTTACTATGATCAACTAGTTACTATGATCAAGTATTTACTGTAATCATTATAGTCATATATAATATATATATATTATCTTTCAACATAAAGTACCGTATTTGACGTATTAAGTGCCCCTGCATTAATAAGCGCCCACCCAACAACAGTTGACTGATAATATAATTTACTTGATTAATTTGAAGACTTATAATAAGTTTTGTTATATTACTTTGCATCTCACGCTCAGATGTTTTTGTGGTGGTTACTGTGGGGCTAGTATAGAACCAGTTTACACAATGCAGTTTGAATAGCACACTGTATGCAGCCCCTGAGCATGGGCGCTTATTAGGAAGACATTTTAGGCCTAAAAAGTGGTGCAATTCTACTTTAGTAAGCACCCGGGGCACTTATTCCGCTGAATACGGTAATCTGAAGATCTAAAATAATATTAACTTTGAAGCTTTTATCAGAGATAGTGTTATACTTACTAAAGTCTCGAGCATTGTTCCGCTTCTCTTGAGGAGAACCTCTTCCTCTGCCAATGGCACCTGAGTTACGAGCCACACTGCCACCCTAATAAAGACAAAGAGTAGGGTACTCACCACCATCATAATCACCACCATCATTATCATCACTCTTCATCATAATCAGCACCACCACCACCATCATAATCACCACTATCATAATCACCACCATCATAATCACCACCAACATTATCATCACTCATCATCATCATAATCACCATCATTATCATCACTCATCATCATCATCATAATCACCACCACCACCTTCATAATCACCACCATCATTATCATCACTCACCATCATCATTATCACCACCACCACCATCATAATCACCACCATCATGATCATCACTCATCATAATCAGCACCACCACCACCATCATCACCACCACCATCATCATCATCACCACCATCATTATCATAATCACAGTCATCATCATCATCACCAATGTCATCATCACTGTCATCATCATTATCATCATCATCATCATCATTATTATCACCACCATCATTATCATCATCACCATCATCATCATATCTTCATCTCCATCATCATTAACATTATGAGTGAGTCAGTAATTTTTGAATATATCTGATTATCTTGTTTTGAAACTTGTTACATGCAGTCTTACATAGAGTTCTGAATTGTAAATGACACTTTGGGGATGATAATAAAATATAGAAGTAACTGTATGTATGCATCTCAAGTCAAATGAAGTGTTCATACTTGTTAAATATTACAGGTTTTCAAGAGCACTTGCTTTCCAAAAAACATTGACTGCTTTAAACTTTGATATCTTTGATGTTTGATGAAATGAATAACTAAAAAGAATGAGTTGATTATTATGAGAACACATTTGAACACATGGTACAGAAATCTGCCTTACCTGCCCAAAACGATTTTCCACTGATCTTGGGGGTGGGCTGTTGAAATTATCAATTGCTAAAATAAAAAAGAAATAAAAACTCTGAATAGTCATCATAGAACTAAATATATGACTTATTTTGATATTCGTTGGAGAAGAAAGAGTAGGTCATGGTGAAGGAATAATCAGAAGTAAATAAAAGAAAATTATTTTTTTCTTTCTTGTTTTACCTTTTTTTGCCAATTTTCATTTAATTATTTGTTAAACTTTAGATAACAGATTTAATGACTGATACATAAAATGAGACAAAAGACCAAATGAAACACTATGAAATAATTTTACAATTTGATGCAAACTCCCCTAGCTACCTCCAGAAAAGGTTTTCCGCTGATGAAAACAATTTGACACATCATCAATCACGTGATGGATCACATCTCATAATCGATCACATCATTGATCTAATCATCCATCGCATCATTTATCTAATCATCGATCGAATCATTGATCAAATCAATAATCTAATCATCGATCACATCATCAATCACATCATTGATTTAATCAACGATCACATCATTAATCACATCATCGATTATATCATTGATTACATCATCGATCTCATCATCAATCTAATCATTGATCAAATCATTGATCTAATCATCGATCACATCATCAATTACATCATCGATCACATCATCGATCACATCATCAATCACATCATTGATCTAATCAACAATCACATCATTAATCACATCATCAATTACATCATCGATTACATCATCAATTACATTGTCGATCACATCATTAATCACATCATTGATCACATCTTTAAACCCATCATTGATCTAATCATCAATCACATCATCGGTCACATCTTCGATCTCATCATCGGTCACATCTTCGATCTCATCATCAATCACATCTTCGATCTCATCTTTGATCACATCGATCACGCATGGACATGCAATACAAATGAAACTACAAACAAATGCAACAGCAATCTTAAAATCAATAAAGGCTGTATTAATATCTAAAGGCTGTATCAATATCCAAAGGCTGTATCAATATCCAAAGGCTGTATCAATATCTAAAGGCTGTATCAATATTCAAAGGCTGTATCAATATCTAAAGGCTGTATCAATATTTAACGGCTGTATCAATATCCAAAGGCTGTATCAGTATCCATAGGCTGTATCAATATCCATAGACTGTATCATTATCCATAGGCTGTATCATTATCCATAGGCTGTATCAATATCCATAAGCTGTATCAACATCCAAAGGCTGTATCAATATCCAAAGGCTGTATAAATATCAATCAGACTCACCCATAGGTTTTGGTCTCTGTCCAACACCAGTCGGTTGCTGTAGACCCAAAGCCTGTTCCTCGCTGCTCAAAACTTTCACCAGTGTGTCTAGCACTGCCTCATCAGCCTGAGACCATGGTTTGGCAGGAGTCCTCATCCGTCTTAAAACCAAGGTGTGACACTTCTGCCTCAAGTTGACGACAAGATTAGCAGCCTTTGGTAGAAAGAAAAAGACTGGCATTGTTAATAATGTTGGACCAAGTCATGTGATAAGAAAGGAAATGTTTCATGCTAAGATTTGGGAAAGCAGAACTTTGCTATAAATATGCAATCTGGTCCAATGACCTGATTCTAACGCACTTCTAAGCGACTGAAAAACGTAGTTACCAGCCCAGCCCTAACCTCCATAATACCTCTAACATCCCTTACTTAACATTCCACCAAGGACTGAACGAGAGAAGAGGCAAGAGGGACACATGGAAGGTAAGCATAACTCTCGTAAATATCCACGCTACGGTAAGCAAGGTAAATTTACTTCAAGTTATATTTCACCTTCCATGCTATAAATATGCAATCAGATTGCAACTGAGGATCGGAGAGTTCAGGTCGAAGCCCATGCAAAAGGCTGGTCCTAATCCTCGCACCAGTTGTATCCTACTTAAAGGATTAGATTGCTTATCCTCTTAATGATGCAAAACCTCTGAATAGGAATTACTAAGCAATAGTAAAATACTCCTAGTTATAACAAAGGAACAGGGAACAACCCGTTAGTAATAACCAAAGTAAAATGTTGCCCCAAAAAATATGTTAACAGAAAGGTGTACTAGTGAACAGAATCAAACTGTAAACAACACCAAATATGTCATAGCAAAAACTTACAAGGTTCGCCAGAGGACCGGGGCAGCTTTGTTAAACACATCGGAAACAACTGTCGTAAAACTAAACAAAATAGAAATTGCCTGAACAACGACAAAATTCATTAGTAAACAATCAAGAAGTTGATAAATTAATGGATGAATCATAACTGAAACAAGAGAACGTGAATAAAAGAGAAAGATATTCACCTCACGAAAGAAACGGTCCTCTTCTTAAAAGAACGGCCCTCGAAACTCTACCTTGATAGTCTAACATGTCCTTCAGATATGTAGAGACAAACGTAGCTAGTGTTTTCCATACAGCAGCGCAAAGCATCTCCTTGAAGGGAACCCCACCAAAAAGCACAATTGATATAGCTATGCCCCCTACCTGATGTGCCTTAACCAATTGTTCCATCAACAACGTGGATTTATTGTACGTGATTGCCTGAACAATCCATTGCGAAATTGTATCACGTAAAACGGATTTTGTAATGACAAATAAAGCTTTTACGTCACTCCGTAAAAATTTAATAATGTAGTACCTGAGACATCGAATGGGACACTAGGCCCTATCCTCTGATGTGTCAGAAATGTAGAGAGCAACGGAAGGAATATCGTTTCTGGTAGAAACTCTAAAGTCTGATTTTTGGCCAAGAAAGCTGGGTCGGACATGAGCCGCACACCCCCAGATTTGAAGTAAATATGGCCTTCTTTAAGAGAAAGCGTGTGAACAATACCTCTGCATCTGGCAGAGGCCACGGGAGTAGAAAAATCATTTTGATCATCAGTTCTTTAAGCGGACACGCAGATATCAGCTCGAACGGAGCCCATGCTAGTATCTCGAGAACTACTTGCATGTCCCACGGAGGAGCAAGATTCCGAACTGAAGGTATTTGTAAGAACATTCAATAACTAATCATTTCAGTCAAGGTCGACCCATCTGGAAAGCCCTGGTGGATAGCTGCTATGGCTGTCCGAAAACCCTTGACTGTATTGATGGATTTGTTTAGATTAAACTGACACAACAAGAAATCCGCTACGTCACCAAGAGACGCCGAATGTGAAGAAACCAATCTACTCTGGCACCAGTCTCGGAACATTCCCAGTCTGGCAGAATACATCCCCAAAGTGTAGGGTCTCCGACTTTGGGCTGCCACTTGGGCATCTTTCTCCGAAATGCCCTGTGACACCAAGGATTTGCGAATAGAGGTCACACAGTCAAATGGAGTGCTTTTGGATCATGATGTAGTTTGCCGGAGCCCAGAATCAAGGCTAAGTCATCCCTGACCTGCGATTAGATTGAGCAGCTGAGGGAACCAGTTGGCCAGGCCAATTGGGAGCTACCAGAAGCAACATGTGACACTAATCGTACATCACCTATACTCTCCGTACTAGTGCGAACGACAGAAAACTATAGCCCACGAAATGGGTCCACTTCATCATGAATGCGTCAACTCTCCAGGCTCTCGGATCAGGGTTGGAGTGCAAAATGTTGGTTACTTGTGGTTGTTCATGGACGCGAACAGGTCTACGTCCGGGAGACCGAAAGTCAACCAAATCGCGTTTGCCACCTGCGGAAGGAGGGCCCATTATATAGGAGCTCCCTGAAGGCTGACCTTATTTGTCATGCACAAGGACAGAAGGGACTTCGCAAGGTTCCAGAGTCTCCTGGATCTTGAGCCTCTCTGTCTGTTGATATAAGCCACTACCCACTACTGGTGTTGTTGGTGCATATTAGAACAGTCTTGTTCCGTACCTGTAGTAGGAAATGAACAAGAGCCCGGCGCACTGCCTTCAGTTTCAACACATTGATGTGCTGTCTGCACCAAGTGCCCGTCCAGAATCCCGCAACTTGAGACTATGCTAAATGCAGTCTCCACCCGTCAAAGACGCATCTGTCTCCACTGACAGTGAAGGTCTGGTGGGTGGGAAAATCGCTCCCTGTGACAGGTGTGAGTGGACGGACCACCGGGGGACCACTGCCTGTGTACAGGGGACGGGAATACTGAGGTCCCTCCTGGATGGGATGAAATGATCCAGTAGGTGGAATTGTAGGTCTCTCATGTGAAACTTGCACATTGGGACTACATCTACCAGACTGGCTAGGTATCCTAGGAATGCCAGCCATGCTCTCAACGCCGCTGCCGCCGGCTTCGAGAGGAGGATGTTGGCTCCTGCTTTCATGGCCAGGATCCGTTCCTCTGTTGGTCGTATGCGACCTTGTGTGAAATCTAGGACTGCTCCCAGAAAAGTGTGAGTCTGGGAAGGAACTAGATTGGACTTGGCAAGGTTGATAACCCATCCTAGGTTCTGAGCAACTCTTATGACTATGCTTGTGTGTTCTGCGATGGTGGCTGCGTCTTTTGCGACGATAAGCCAGTCGTCCAGATACATACAGATTCTTATCCCTTGCTTTCACAGAAAGGCCACAAGAGCCCTCCTTATCCGGGTGAAGACCCTGGGGGTGGTTGATAGCCTGAAGGGAATGCCCTGAATGTGTACGTTACTCCCGCGAATTGAAACACCATGAAGCGCCTGTTTTCCTTGTGCATTGGCACGTGCAGATATGCGTCTGCGAGATTTACAGAGGTGGCCCACAGGCCCCTCGTCAACTGAGGAAGGATAAAGTGCAGCTCCTCCATCTTGAATTTTAATGGATGAATGAATTTGTTGAGTGGCCTTAGGTTGATGATTGGGTGCCACTTGTTCCACTTCTTGGGGGTCAGGAAAAACGTGGACATTACGAGATCCCTGGGCGGATTCGAGAACTGGGTCATGGTGTTCTTTGCCAGCAGCTCTCTGTCCTTATAAACTTGGCGTGACTGCTCAAAATTTTCCCAGGCACCCCCTGACCTGACTGCCTGTCAGCGGAGGCGTTGGGGGCGAGTCAAAGGCGTTCCCCCTTGCCTTTTCCCCACCCTCGTCAGGAAGAGGCACCCACTCAGTATGCAGAGGGGAAGAAGCATTGACCGCTCTCTGCAACATTCACTCTGCCAGACCACGAAGTAGACTTCCGGTGAGTGGAAGAAGCTCTGCCGCAAGATGACGTGAAGCCCGACAGCCGTGCCTTGGCCTCTCGCAAAGGCTGGGGCCCGGAAGCAAGCGGGTAGAGGACAAAGGCTTCGCCTTTGCCAACAGCTTCTTGGTCTTCTTAAGATCATCCAGTCAGCCAGCCTGGTGTGACAGGACATCTCAGAAGCCTTCCATCGGCAACCGCCAAAGGTCCGCCTGTGTGGCTTCAAAGAGGCCAAGAAGGGGGAGGACATTTTCGCGCCACTCCATAGCCACCTTAGTAGAAGCTCAGGCAAGATGGTCGACTGTCGCATCGATCAAATCCGACAGCTCAGCTAGCAAAGGTGTGGTCATTTGGATGATGTCGGCCGGCAGATGTCTGCTGCGCAGGACCGAGTCCAGCCCCCAGTCACCCATACGGCAAGAGCTTGAAACTTATAGCCCCGTCGTATATCCCAGACAACAGCTTTAAGGGAATCTTCCTTCACTGAACCACAGGGTCAATCAATAAACTTATTGGCCGTGGCTACAGAGCTTGACACCTCTGGGGTGCCGCTCGCTGGCTGGCGGAAGAGTTGCCATACTGATAGAGGAGGTGCCTACTGGCGCCTGGTAGGCTGGATGCTAGTGCCCTGTTCAACCTCTTTGTTGTAGGCCATCCAGTCCTTGGTGGGGATTCTGGCCCAATGCTGTACCCAGGTCACCAGGTAAGCATCAATGGGAAACTACTTAGCCGCTGTCTTAGTGTCTCTTTGGGTCATAGTAAGCAGTCTGCACTGAGACTGCGCACGTGCCTCTGCAGGAGGTGCTTCCAATACATCCAGCTTGATCTCCTGTGCCAGAAAATCCAGGAGCTGTGGGTCCCCCTGTAGTGAGTGGAGGCAGTAGGAACAGGACCTCATCCAGTACCTGCAGGGTATGGGGGTCGTACCTAGCATGGCCTGCATCAGTGAGGCGGCACTAGGGGTGACTTGAATAGGAGTGGCCGGAGGATCCCCCATTCCAAGGGATGGTCCGGTGTCCTGGGAGTCCGGAGGCTCTGCAGATGGGTCCAAGTCATCCATGAGGTCAACATCTTCCCCCGAAGGGTAGATGTCAAGGGCATCCTCCTTAGAGACCACATGGTCAGGGGTTGCCTCACCTGGGCAGCGGAGCACGGAAGCTGTCTGGGAAACCCAGGTCTCAAGCTTCTGCTTGAGGGCTTCCATGAAGGACACATCCTCTAAGGAAGTTTCCCCTACACCTCCGCCTAGGCTCAGGGGAGGGTGAGGAACAAGAAAGGGAAGAGGACTTGTAACATCGACCCCTCCTTCTATGCTTACTACCCCGCTCTCTGTCCCTCGTCTGGGGCCTGCTGCCACACTCAGGTGAGAAAAGTAACAGCGAGATGGAAGCCTGGGCACTGCCACAAAGGCGTACGTGTGAGCATATGTCTACTCAGCTGAGCCGACTCGTCATCGGTATGAAATTGTGCCATTGACCTGACAGCACAAACATAAGAAGGCCGTACAAGTGTTATCGACAGCTAATCTCTTGTTATTTGTGAACAAGCCGACTGATTTTACATATCGGGTAAAGCTGTGTGACTTTGGAGAGAATACAGTTTATAAGAAGTTTTTAGTCTGGCATGGAATTTCATAACCAAATCACGCTACAATTCAAGTCTCAGAATAGTTGAGTGAAGTGTCAATTTCTGCATACATATAGTGTTGATTAGTGTGTGAAAGTGTATTTCTAATGAGTTTGTGTCCATTTCTGCATGAATATACTGTTGATTAGTGTGTGAAAGCGCATTTTTAATGGGCTTGACCCATAGCATAGTGATTTGCGCAGACAATCAGTATTCCCCCAGCATTTAATTGGTTTTTTATAATCACATAAATTTCGGTCATGTGACATTGTCTAAATTAAATTTCCAGAAATTGCCGATTCCAATCTCAAAAAGGTCTATAGAAATTGTATAACGTATGTTAATTTCAGGCCATAACGATAACAATCTCACATAATTACACGGGCTGCTTTAATCTTAGGTATTATGGGGAAAACTTAGAGGAAAATGCGTGAATAATTGAAGCCCTTTCAGTCACGGGTACTTGCCTCCAAAATGTCCATATTTGTCAAACTAATAATTTGCTCTATCAATTTTACTTAAAACACAAAGTTAACATGTATACAAATGCATACACACTGTTTTCTGCATGTGTAACCACCTGCAAGGAATATGGACACCTGGAGGCAACATGGGCTTAAGTTGTTTAAAATATGATCTAAACCATGAAAACAGCCAAAATTTCCATTAAAATTGGTTAAAAATTTGCCAATTTACAGCATTTTTAATTTTTCGCTGTTATTGAATAATAAATCTGTATCATCAATGAAGGATCTTTCGTCACCTTTTGTAAAACCGTAGTTTTTTTTTATTCCTCTGTTAATTTTGTTTTAAATATGGCATTGGACTTGGGGAACTTGGTCATACCCTGAATCATAATGTATCTAGAATAGACATTCTAAAATTCACAAGTAGCTGAACAGAACAGAACAGAACAGAACAGAACAGAACAGGATTTAAAGAATTACATACAGATTTTGAGATGTATTCCTTTTACTATATCACACATTCCGCACAAATTATCAAATCTTTAAACTTTGTTCGGTCATTACTTGAATAATAAATAAGCTTTTCACAAATTCTAAAACTATTCCAATCAGATTTTTATGCTCTCTCACATAATATTAAATCTGCTAGATGTCCATAGTCCTTTAAACATGTACACAAACATGTGGGGCAATACTAAAAGAAATCAAATTAAAATGACCTCTACATCCATTTTGACCATCAGCCACTCATCCATCTTAAACAGGGCCATGGGTGCACTTCCATCATCCTCCGTCTCACTAGTGCTGTCATCCCCGTCTCCATTTGGGCCCATCCTCCTCTGGGCCAGGCTTGCAGCCTCCGGGATGAGAAGGGCTTCTTCTGGCAAGCATGACGGACCACAAAAGAGGGCAATGGTGACAGGTGAGACTAGAGTGACGCATCTGACGCTTGTTGAATGGAATAGTCTGAAAATAGTGAGAAAAGGTTTGTGAGAGGTATTGACAGTGAGAGGTTACATGTACATCTCCAAATTACATTATCTAACTTAAAAACCTCATTCTTTCTAATTTCTTTATTCCTTAGGTAATCTATTTCAGCCATAGAATTAAAAAATGGAGAAAGCTGAGTTCCCAATGACTGCTGTGATGGCGAATGAAGCCAACATGTATAAATGAAAGTCACCCAAATTTCCTCACGGATTGTAACGATTACAAATTATAAAAGACATTCAATCAAAAGAATTGTTGTTTCAATTTTTTTCTTTCCCTAATATGTTATGTAACTTTTGGTATTTTAAGTAATATTAAGTCATCCTGAAAAACATGTTGTCCTAACACTAAAAGTACAATTTTTTGACCGATTTTATTAATGTTAGGCAATGCAAACTAATCAACTAACATAAGCATTAAAACAATCTTATAATGGTTTGGTTTGTTGATCTTTGGTAGGCTGGATATATTTGGCCAATTTGTGTAGCCTAAATTCCACTTTTTATGTTAAGACGACATGGGGTTTTTCCTGATAACTTCAGATTATCTAGAATACCAAAAGTTACATAACATATTAGTAAAAGAAACAAACTAAAGCGACAGTTTTTAGATAAAGTGACTTGAATAATTCGTGATCATTACAGTCAATAAAAAAATTGTAATATGGAAGACTTTCTCCTAAAAACGTTTTGGGTATAGATCATAAATTTGTACATTGGCCAAATGGCAGCCAAATTCCAAATGGCCACCATCAGGAGATTTTTACCCTTATGGTATAAGCATGAGTCTTGGCACATACTATGTAAACGTCCTTAGAAACACTTTTGGCTATAATGCTGCACAGAATTAACCCTCAACCTTGTCTCTTCAAGGTCTTCTGCACAAATTTTGTATACACATATTTTTGTTGATCTACAGTATTCATGGGCTATATTGATTGTATTTGTAGAAATTAATCAAACAACAACATAAAACAACATAAAAGAAAGAAATAATAGAATAACGTAAACTATCAATGGCAGAAAAACAACTTTACTTGAATGGAATTAAATGAAAGGATAACAGTGAAACATGTTTGTATGGGAGGAGGTTAAAAAGGGCATAGGTACAAACCTGGTCTTTTCCTGATAGATGAGCCACTCAGATGGCAGCGCCTTGAGGATAATGGAATGGAGCTGCTGCATTGTTTTATACTCAGAGGCTTCCTCAGTCAGAACTGATGTGGTATGGAACCGCAACTTCTTCTCCTGCCTGGTTAACAGAAAACAAAATGATAAGGCAAGGTAATCAACTTGCTTTGGCGCAGGCATACAGCAACATCACTGCGCACTACAATGATGGTGGCACGGTGGAGTGGGAAGACATGTCCTGCCCTCTTCTCTTCAAAAATGAATATCCAGTGGGGTATTGTCCCCTCGGCTGAGTGAGCAGAGGTATTGTCCCCTCGGTTGAGTGAGCAGGAGTATTGTCCCCTTGGCTGAGTGAGCAGGGGTATTTTCCCTTTGGTTGAGTGAGCAGGGGTATTGTCTCCTCGGCTGAGTGAGCAGGGATATTGTCCCCTCGGTTGAGTGAGCAGGGGTATTGTCCCCTCGGTTGAGTGAGCAGGGGTATTGTCCCCTCAGTTGAGTGAGCAGGGGTATTGTCCCCTTGGTTGAGTGAGCAGGGGTATTGTCCCCTCGGTTGAGTGAGCAGGGGTATTGTCCCTGGCTGAGTGAGCAGGGGTATTGTCCCCTCGGTTGGGTGAGCAGGGGTATTGTCCCCTTGGTTGAGTGAGCAGGGGTATTGTCCCCTCGGTTGGGTGAGCAGGGGTATTGTCCCCTCGGTGGGTGAGCAGGGGTATTGTTTCCTCGGTTGGGTGAGCAGGGGTATTGTCCCCTCGGCTGAGTGAGCAGGGGTATTGTTCCCTCGGCTGAGTGAGCAGGGGTATTGTCCCCTCAGTTGGGTGAGCAGGGGTATTGTCCACTCTGTTGGGTGAGCGGGGGTATTG
This sequence comes from Chiridota heheva, assembly GCA_020152595.1. Lineage (NCBI taxonomy): Eukaryota > Metazoa > Echinodermata > Holothuroidea > Apodida > Chiridotidae > Chiridota > Chiridota heheva. The sequence continues at coordinate 332,237 of JAIGNY010000758.1, read as the reverse complement.
TCCCCTCGGTTGAGTGAGCAGGGGTATTGTCCCGTTGGTTGGGTGAGCAGGGGTATTGTTCCCTCGGTTGGGTGAGCAGGGGTATTGTCCCCTTGGCTGGGTGAGCAGGGGTATTGTCCCCTCAGTTGGGTGAGCAGGGGTATTGTCCACTCGGTTGAGTAAGCAAAATCGTCCCCTAGTTGTGAGCAGGTCTGTATTGTCCCCTCGGTTGAGTGAGCAGGGTAGTGAGCAAGTGAGGGGTATTGTCCCTTGGTTGAGTGAGCAGGGTATTGTCCCCTCGGTTAAGGGTGGTATTGTCCCCTCAGTTGGTGTCCCCTCGGTTGGGTGAGCAGGGGTATTGTTCCCCTCGGTTGGGTGAGCAGGGAGGGTCCCCTGTTTTGTCCCCTTGGCTGAGTGAGCAGGGAGGGGTATTGTCCCTCAGTTGGGTGAGCAGGGGTATTGTTCCCTCGATTGGGTGAGCAGGGTATTGTCCCCTTGGCTGAGTGAGCAGGGCATTGTCCCCTCGGTTAAGGTGAGGCAGGGTGTTGTCCCCTCGGCTGAGTGAGCAGGGGTATTGTCCCCGGTTGAGGCAGGGTATTGTCCCTTGGTTGGGTGAGCAGGGGTATTGTCCCCATGGCTGGGTGAGCAGGAAGGGGTATTGTTCCCTCGGTTGAGTGAGCAGGGAGGGGTATTGTCCACTCGGTTAAGTGAGCAGGGGTATTGTCCACTCGGTTAAGTGAGCAGGGGTATTGTACCCTCAGTTAAGTAAGCAGGGGTATTGTCCCCTTGGTTGAATGAGCAGGGGTATTGTCCCCTCGGTTAAGTAGGCAGGGATATTGTCCCCTCGGTTGAGTGAGCAGGGGTATTGTACCCTCAGTTAAGTGAGCAGGGGTATTGTCCCCTCGCTTGGGTGAGCAGGGGTTTTGTCCCTGCTCCTACTTTGTGGTTCCTGGCTGCCAGTGACTCATTACAAAAATCTACAAACAGAATACGTGATCAAATGCAGGCATTTTCACATCAATCAATGTATTTTCGCTGTTAATCGGGCGGTTTCTACGAATGATTATAACTGTAGGAAAATCAGAAATTTGCAGGGGAAAAAATTCATTTAAGAAAAAAAAAAATTTATTATTTTATGTCCATTTTTTTCTAGATTTCTTGAGTAAACAACTAAAATGTACATGAAGTAAAATATGTGCTCTAAAAATGTCCTCCATGAAACGTGTGATAAAAAGTAAATTAAATCGCAAAAGAGGGAAGTATACAAAGATGTATTCACTACAGTAATATTATTTCTGTTGCGATTTTTCATCAGAAATTTTTCGAAACCTTTATTCACAACCATGGGAAATTTTATAATTAAATCCAACATGAAATATTTCCATACTTTCATGTGTATACCGTGTACGACAGTGGGCTAAAGGACTACTGTCATATCTTGGTCTGTTATGATATTGAAATTTCATTAAAGTTTTCTCAAGTTTGTATAAAATGACAGGTGTAGAAAGTTTACTGTACAAGACTGACATCACACCCCAACTTTATTCATAATCTACCATTTTGTTTCCAAATTGAAAACATTTAATCACTTATACTAGACTCAGTTTTATTTCTCTCCTCATATATCCAATGGTTTAAAATTTTAGAAAATAATTTATTAAAAAACACAGGACCTTTTTGCAAAATGTGATTAAGTCAGACACAATTTTTACTAGGATGTCTTCATATCAGATTAAAATTTTGAAGCACTTTTTCACCAATTTGTCTATTAAATAATTCTTCAATTGTTCTCAGCCATATAAGATGCTGAGGTGCAGTGGCTCAGTGGTTAAGGAGTCAAGCTCATATTTGAAAAGTACCGGGTTCGATTTCTGTCACGAGCGCTGCATTGTGTCCTTGAGCAAGACACTTTTATACTCACTCAGCTGTGAAAAATGAGTACCAGCACTGCTAGGGAGTTGAATCTGTGATGGACTGGTCCAGAGGAGTCGTATTCTCTCATCTGCTTGTGCCATGAAAACTGGAATAAGCACCAGCTCTATGAGCCTAATGGTTCAATGGAATTAGCTTTCTATATAAGATGCTGGATTAATCACACTTTTTGATATCTAACGTGACATAAAAGGACATATGCAACCTAAAATAATATAAATATAAGAAAACAGAACTTACATTGACCATAGCGTTCCTTTCAGCTTATCCACCCGTAAAATATTGGGATACATTCCCGCACAGAGGGCGCCCTTCACAACAGCCCAGTTCTCTGAGTTGGCGTTCAGGTCACGGATATCGCCTGGACCCCTTGCTCTCACAAACCCAGAAGCCCTTAGCTGACCAAGCAGTTGTGTTCTAAAGAAGGAAACTTCAAATTATTCACACAGAAAATACTTTGAAGCATTAGTAATAATTATTCAAAATCATGTTTTCTGCTGTTTTTAGGCAAATATGCAGATGGAAAAGCTTTTTATTCAAAAAATCTTGTTCTTTGTATAAATCTCAATAATATGTGCAGATTTGGCTCCCAAATTTTCAATCTGTTAATTTTCAATCTACTTGAATAAGATCACTATACAATATCTTGTTTTGTTTGATGAAGGTTTAACAGCACCATAACAGTGAGGGTCAAATTGTGCCTGAGAGGTTGGATCATTCCAGAGGTTGGAAGAAAGAAAATAGAAGAGTCTGAGAGAAGCACTGGGACAAAAAGCCAGGAAGATGGGATCGAGAGAGGAAGTGCAGGGGTGCTAAAAATGGCAAAAGTATCTTGAAGCAAAATAAGCTTTCATAAAATTTCTATGGAGAATTTGCATTGTCATGACCTGTGCATTAAATCCCTGTACTGCACGACCTTGAATATCTGGTTCATATTGTTTTTAAAACAAGTGAATTTTTTAATAAAGCAAAGAAATACATATAAACTGTTCTCATTTTTCTTTTAGTTGTTTTCATGCATGTTAAAAATAATCTAACATAAAATTTTTATAAAAAGATTGATGTTTTGGTATTTTATAAAAATTGGATGCACTAAAAAATTTTATAAAAAGATTGATGTTTTGGTATCATCTTTATATATGCATTGGATGCACTGTTTAAAGGACCGCACTTGCGAATGGCCCTCCTAAAGATAGGCCATTCCACTCGTGCCAGTCCTTTACCCAGTGCATTAGATACATATATAAACACTCCCCCTCAACATAAATCTGTAATTATTGTCGGTACTACCAGCGCCGTCGAGAGGGAGGGGGGTCAGGGGGGTCCACAACCCCGGGGCCCGGGCCGTTTGGGGGGCCCGGAAAAAATTTGAGAAATTTGTTGCCGCTACTGTAACTGTAATGAGTAAGATAGATCACGTAGTGATTATTTGATTTTTGTCTGTCTTTCCATTGCCCACATATCTGCCAAAAACTCAGTTAAGAAAAAAAAATCCCAACGAAAATTCTGATGAGTAATCGTGAAGTTTCTTACGTTGAGAGAAAGTTTTTTGCAATACAATCTCGGCATGTTTCCTATATCCCCATGCAGCTATACTGACTATCTTTAGAATTCGCTGAAATATGCGCGTGCATGCATCCAAGTCACGATCCTCAGCTCTATAGCTTATTCACAAAGTTATGGTATTCACAATCATAATTTCATAAGAACAAGGTAGGTTTCATCAGAGGAGAGGAACGACTATGGAGTATCAAGATAAATCAGGAGCTCAAAAGAGAAAAGAAAGGGCTTCCAGGGAAAAGGAAGGGAAAATCGGCCAAAAAACCCTTACAAATCTAGGATTTTTAAAAGAATACAGTGCTAAAAAGGAAGCTAATGAGGCAGAAGAAAGCCAAAATGAACAGTATGCCTTAGCATATGTTAAAAATTGATAATTTTACCAACGCTACCAAAATGGGGGGCCCGACAAAATATTTGTCCTCGGGGCCTGCACTGACTATTGACGGCGCTGGGTACTACATAAAATCTTATCAGAACCTTTTACTTCCACCAATGATGCATCCGCTTAAAACATGTTTTCTTGATGCATACGAGGACATGGTATTTCTATGCAAAATTGTATTTAAAGATGTCATTGTAGATTCTAGTATGTTTACGGTACAGCACATGCAGTGCAGCTGCACTTTGGAATAATCTGCCTTCACAAATTAAAAAGAGTCACAAGTGTACAAATCGTTAAGAAAAGACTTAAAAGTCATATATTTTTAATAAACTAATTTCACTGTTAAGCGCTCTGAACTTTGCCCTGGCATTTGGATACAGCACTATATAAAACCCATTATTAATATTATTGATAGAAGCAATGAAAGTTCCAGGTATATGGATAAGAAATAATATATCTATATTGGTTATATGTAATTCATGCTATACCGTTTTTGATTGTGTTTTGTCATTAGGCCTGGAAAAAAAAAAAAAAAATTGTTTGCCCTTCCTTGTAGAAAATTACAAGCCTGAGGAAGGAGGGCACAAAAAACTTTTTTTTCTCCACTGATGACTAAAATGAAATATTCCTTTCATTTTGCATAGTTTCTAAATCTCACTGATGCTTTGTGTGTGACTTGGGATTTTCTTTCCGTTGCCTGACACACTCGTTACAAACAGGCAGGACAACTTTGTATTCTATCAGTCAATCACAAGCTCTTGTGGGTGGTGGGCTTTATTTTCTCCACAGAAACAACAAGTCAACAAGCAAAAGTGATTGCCATGCCATTTTGTGGGGATTTTGACGTAGTGTAGTTATTTTTGAAATTTTTTGAAAAATGCCGCCTCTATTTTTCGGCAAGTTAGGGGTGGCGGAGGAGGGAAAACAAACAACCTATTTTTTTAGACCTTTTATGCTGACGACTGAAAAATAAACCCACAATGCACTGTGAAGAATCCAGTGCTAGAGTAAGAAAATGGGAGACTGACCTCATGCCTACAATCATCTCCAAACTTGGAAGAGACAAGAAATTCCTGTTGCAAAAGACCTTCTCCCATCCATCTGATCTTGCTCTCTGCCAATGCTGATCATGAACAAAACATGAATATAGAATATAGATTTTCAGATTTACAAATTTGTTTATTTTCCCCATTTCAGTATTGCATAAAATATAGTGATTTACAATGAAAATGAACACCTCAGAATGACTATATATAAGAAACATCTTGTACATGTTCCCTATGTAAAGAATAAGAAAAAAGAAATTTAACACATTGTAGCCATCAATAAATACATACCCTCCCCCACTAACACCCCAGCCCTCTCTAATCCCCAGCTTCCTCTTCCCCTCCCCACCAATACAAATTCATATGTATCCAGCATATATTTAGTCTATCAACAGATACGAGAGAATCATTTAGAACAAGGGTTCTTAATAAATTTTTTAAAGGGCCATCATATCACAACAGCTTTAGGCCGTAGGCCAATCGCGTGGCAAAAGCAGTGTCATGTGACAAACAAAACACGTCAAAACAATCCCTGAATACAAACAAGTTGGGAGCATGTGCGATTAGAAGGATGTACGCCAGATGTCGGCGGTTTTCTTATCCACCTTCCTTTGACAAGCAGTGAGCCCAATTTATAGCAGAACTAAAGATAACATTTTATTTGATAAGCTGCGATGCTTTAATGAGCTGATCTGCCTACAGGCCTAGGAAAACCAAAATAAACGAGTATTTTGAGATTTTTACCGATCTCATTTGGATTGATCTTATGCAATGCACCATATTGCATTATATAATGACTATTGTTCGCGGGCTAGATTGGATTGTCTGGCGGGCCAGATTTAGCCCGTGTGCCACCTATTAGGTAGGAATCACCACTTTGGAGCATCCAATTTGAGGAATAACAGTCTTTAGGTTTTGCATATTACTATGGCTTATCAAAGTTAGCTTCATTTTTCAATTTATGCAAAATAGGCACCTCAGTCATCTTATTTTAATTCTTTTTGTATTTTTCTTAAATCTCAGGCATCGAAGAGGATGAGAAAAGTGAGAAGCTGTGCCGAGGTTTCCAAACTCTCTTCCTCTGATTTAAGAGCTCTTCTTGAAAACAATTGGGTAGATGATTTCTACAATGAGTTTAAATAAGAACAAAAGAAGCCTATCCATTCGACAGCTCAATTTTGCATACAAATTCACATAATAATTAAGACTTGAAAATCACAAAAGTTGCAAAACAAGATAATTTTCATAAGAGTGCATCTTTGTTATTTACAAGGTTTTCAACAATCTAAAACAAACAAATTAAAGCTATTCAGGTTGTTTTACAATATGCAAAATTAGTGCAATGTGTCCACAACATCTCTTCTGGTTCAACAACTTCTTTTGATATTTGACTGCTTAATCTATGTTATATTGTAAACCTTTATTATTTTTGTAAATCAGGGATATCTGTTACAGAGAGATTTCATCACGTGATCCATCAACTGGACTCCATTTTGCAGGGCAGCTGCGCCTTTCATTTCACGCGTCTTCACACTGCTCAGTCACATCATACGTACAACAAACATACTACATGCTAACCTACCAGTACCAGTTCAACGAATTTTACTGATTAAAATCGGAAGCGAACAAAAAAAAACTGTGATCAGCAAAATTCGCTGAATTGGTTGGTAGGTTAGCATGCAGTATATTTGTTGTACGTGTAATGTGACTGAGCTGTGTGAAGACGTTGAAACACAATGACGATTTCCCTGAAAAATGGCTTCCAGATGAATTAGAGTCATGTGATAAAATCCCGCTATACAAGCTTTTCTTGGCTACCTAAGGATCTCCCCAACCATCATCCACTATTTTTACTTGTTTACACTGTAAATACTTTGCACAGCTGAAATAAACTTTGCATGAAAACAACAATTTCTGCCTTTCCATGCATAGCAATCATTTATATGGAGAATGAACAGAGAGACAGTTTGTTAATTATCACTAATGATCCTGGTTCATGTGCACTTGAGAACATATATTACCTGGAAATGCTCTGAGGAGAGCCATGTGATCGCTGAAGGTGTTGGCAGCATGCTTCTTCCTCTGCTTTAGAGTGGCTCTTCGTTGAGATGGATGCTTTGGTAAAATAACTGTTAGGGGAGGTAAATATCCAAACTTTAAAAAACAGCCAAAAATGAATAAAATCACTTACATTTTCTATAAATTTTAAACTTATATTTTATAACATATTATATATTAAACTTATATTTCCTATGTTTGTTTGTTTAATGAGGGCTTAACGGCACCACGACAACAAGGGTCAAATTGTGCCTGAGAGGTCAGATCATCCTAGAGGTAGGAAGGAAAGGAAACGAGGAGAATGAGAGAAATTCAAGAACGAAAGTCAGAAAGTTGTGATCGAGAGAGGAGGTGCATGGGTGAAACAAAAACAAAGTAGAGAGAGGGGGTGGAAGAGGAGAATTAAATATGGTTGTAAAGGGAAGCGTGATAAAGGAAGGAAGGAGATAATTTTACCTGGAGGATTTTTCTGGAAGAACTCAGCAATTGTGGGGAGCGAGGGAAGTTCTGGGAAGGTTGTACAGGGGTCGGCAAGCAAGGAGAACGTGATGGATTGTGTGAGTGCAGTGGCAATTGTTGCAGAGGGGTTGGGGGAGGCAATGGCAATTGTTGCAGAGGGGTTGGGGGAGCCAATATTTCTTAATATATTTCAAAAAAAATTGAGCCAATATTACTTCTACACATCCATAGATATTCAGTTAGGGGGATTGGTTGTAATGGAGAAGAAAATGCAGAAGTAACAAAAAACAACATATGTGATGGGAATACTAGAATATGATTGTTCAAAGGATGTCAAGTGATCACCTGACACCACATGGCAATGTAACCAAGTGAATTTGTTATTGGGAGTGATCCTATAATATTTGTTTATACAAAATCAAAATAGTTAATGAAACCTATATTTATTCATATTTTAACCATTTAATTATTTTTAGTGTAAATATGTACATGAACAGGTTAATTTAATAGTGTATTATCATAGATTAACAACCATGAAGGTGGTTCACTGGATATCAGTGGATACACTCGACTTAACCTCTTGTATCCCTCAATCCGGTGCCTCAACTTCAATGGTTAAAATGTGTTATCATAGGTTAACTGTTATTATTATTATATACATTGGATAGATTCCCCTAGGGGCAAAGTGGACTAGGCCAACAATCTGAGATCTAAGCACCAACAAGCTGAGACACCAAGCACCAACAACCTGAGACACCAAGCACTAACAACCTGAGACACCAAGCACCAACAAGCTGAGACACCAAGCACCAACAAGCTGAGACACCAAGCACCAACAACCTGAGACACCAAGCACCAACAACCTGAGACACCAAGCACCAACAACCTGAGACACCAAGCACCAACAACCTGAGACACCAAGCACCAACAACCTGAGACACCAAGCACCAACAAGCTGAGACACCAAGCACTAACAACCTGAGACACCAAGCACCAACAAGCTGAGACACCAAGCACCAACAAGCTGAGACACCAAGCACCAACAACCTGAGACACCAAGCACCAACAACCTGAGACACCAAGCACCAACCTGAGACACCAAGCACCAACAAGCTGAGACACCAAGCACCAACAAGCTGAGACACCAAGCACCAACAACCTGAGACACCAAGCACTAACAACCTGAGACACCAACAACAAGCTGAGACACCAAGCACCAACAAGCTGAGACACCAAGCACCAACAACCTGAGACACCAAGCACCAACAACCTGAGACACCAAGCACCAACAAGCTGAGACACCAAGCACCAACAACCTGAGACACCAAGCACTAACAACCTGAGACACCAAGCACCAACAAGCTGAGACACCAAGCACCAACAAGCTGAGACACCAAGCACCAACAACCTGAGACACCAAGCACCAACAACCTGAGACACCAAGCACCAACAACCAGAGACACCAAGCACCAACAACCCGAGACACCAAGCACTAACAACCTGAGACACCAAGCACCAACAAGCTGAGACACCAAGCACTAACAACCTGAGACACCAAGCACCAACAAGCTGAGACACCAAGCACCAACAACCTGAGACACCAAGCACTAACAACCTGAGACACCAAGCACCAACAACCTGAGACACCAAGCACCAACAAGCTGAGACACCAAGCACTAACAACCTGAGACACCAAGCACCAACAACCTGAGACACCAAGCACCAACAAGCTGAGACACCAAGCACTAACAACCTGAGACACCAAGCACCAACAACCTGAGACACCAAGCACCAACAAGCTGAGACACCAAGCACCAACAACCTGAGACACCAAGCACCAACAACCTGAGACACCAAGCACCAACAACCAGAGACACCAAGCACCAACAACCCGAGACACCAAGCACCAACAACCCGAGACACCAAGCACCAACAACCTGAGACACCAAGCAGTGCTCCACTTCCCATGAAAAAGCTATATGGGCAGGAAGAGGCGACATTTGCAGAATTGATTTGAAATCCGCTAAAAAGCATGAAGAAAGCAAAACATTTCATCAAAATCGGTTAAAAATTGGACATTTTACAGTTTTTAAAAGATTTTTGTGAAAACATGCAAATTTTTGTGTTACTCTTGTGATGTACGAATGAGACATAGTCTCTATTTTGTTATGTAAATCCATTGTTTTTAATTATTCTGTCATTTCTCTTTAAAAAAGCGAAGATAATATTAATGAGAAGGATGTGATCATTACCATACCCCAAGCTGGAGAAGGCAGTTTGAAAATTTTAAAGGTCTGAAATTAAGGGAAGAAATATAAAGAAAAACAAATGTATTTTAAGTTGTTTTCCTGTCTCTACATCCTGTCTCTACATCTTGTCTCTACATCCTGTCTCTACATCCTGTCTCTACATCCTGTCTCTACTCCTGTCTCTACATCCTGTCTCTACATCCTGTCTCTACATCCTGTCTCTACATCCTGTCTCTACAGCCTGTCTCTACATCCTGTCTCTACAGCCTGTCTCTACATCCTGTCTCTACAGCCTGTCTCTACATCCTGTCTCTACATCCTGTCTCTACATCCTGTCTCTACATCCTTTCTCTACATCCAGTCTCTACATCCTTTCTCTACATCCTGTCACTACATCCTGTCTCTACATCCTTTCTCTACATCATGTCTTTACATCCTTTCTCTACATCATGTCTCTTACATCCTTTCTCTACATCCTGTCTCTACATCCTTTCTCTACATCCTGTCTTTACATCCTGTCTCTACATCCTGTCTCTACATCCTGTCTCTACATAACATTTGTTCAATAAATTGAAAAACAATTCAAAGTTTCATTGTTTATAAGTTGAAAACTACATATTTTATTTTCAAAATTCAAAGACTATGAAACAAGAATTTAATGCTCTTTTCAGTCACTGTTCAAACAGAAATCTTTTGTACCTGTCCATATACCTTCAAATGCAATCCAATAAATAGTAAAACATGTAACAAAGGTACAAACACAAGTAAAGAAGCAAAAGATCTGTTAGTTCAATACATGTTCACAAAACAAGCAATTACTTCCATTTCTGAACTGCTTAGAAGAGGCAACTGTTTGGAGGTCCCGTAGAAGTACATTCCTTAAATGTAATAATTCCACAAACACTAACGAAAATGTCTGCCTTTGCCTGCTAGTAAAGTGAAGTAAACATCCTTCTACATAACTGTTACACAGAAGATAATTGTTGAAACTCATTGGACAAGTGTTATAAAAAAATCTTGTGTCCAAGAACAAGGCATGGAAACTTTAAGAATCCCGTATACTAATAATGTCAAAATATTCAAATAAAAATTCTTTGTACTCACATGGATCTCTATATGCCAATGCACATGCAATGGTCAAGATGGGGTCCAGGCACTTGAGAACAATGGAGTAGAGGACCATCTTGCCCAGATGAGGTTCAATGGGAAGGTCAGCGAGATGGCAACCAAGCTCTGTCAGATCCTCCCATTGGTCCAAAGCATCAATGGACTGAAATATAAACGAACAAAATAGCCAATAAATATTACAAGATGGCAACCATGCCCTGCTAAATCCTACCATTGTTTTCATGCATTAATGGACTGCAAATTTCCTAAAATATGAACAAACTAAATGGCCGATAAAATATTAGGAAATTTTTCAATCTGTTTCACATTATTTTAGAAGTTATGATTTTAATTGAAAAAAGAAAAAAAAAAAAAAAATGGAAAAGGATTTATCAAGAGGAAACATAATGAATATGCAAGAATGTATTAATAGCACTGACTGGAATGTGTTCATGCAATCATCAGATAGCCCTGATGAATTTACAAAAGTAATTTCATCTTACATCGGTTTTGTTGGTGAACAGTGCTCAAGAAATCGGAACTGGTAGATTTAATTAAACGAATTCCAGCAGATAGCAGGATTACTCAATTAGTGAAAGACAAACAAAAAGCTTTAGAGAATGGAAATAAAGTTCTGAGAAACAAGATTCAGAGAACAATAAACAAGTATGTTCGTGATGTGTTTTAATATGTGTATGCATGTACTTCTTCCTTTTCACAAATGTTTTAAATTTGTACTAGAATATATAATATATGATAATATAATATAATGTTGGGGGATTAAAAACTCAAAATCAAAAAGGAAAGAATGGTGATGGATATAACAATTATATTTGGTTACTACAATAATACAAAAATAAAAAAAATGCTGGTTTATGTCTAATTAGCAGAAAGCCAACAAAAAGAAGATTATTTTGAATGAATATGACCAAGATATTCTAAATCTCTATTATGCCCTTGATCAAAATTAAGCAGAAAACAGTCTGGTAATTTTCAGAGACTGAAATGTAGGGCAGTAATTTAAAAGAATGACATTTACAGACTTTGAACTGCCTTTTCTTTCATACATCACATTCTTAACATACATTAAAAATACTTCAAATTTTGATCATAAGTTGGAGTTATGCCATAATTTAAAGATCATTCTGTTCAGAACTAAAAGCTCTTTCCAGTGAGCACCATAATTATCTAAAAAAATATCACAAACAAACTAGGTCAAACAATACCTTTAGCAGCTGAATGGCATTTCTGATGGCAAGAGAAGATGGAGGCTGTGGGGCTTTGGCAAGAAAATCAGCAATGGGGACTTGAACAGGAGCTAACAGCTTGGTGTGCAGGCAAAGTTCCTAAAAATAAAACAAAATAATGTAATTGTTTTCTCTCATTTCAATGTTCAGATACATTGAGACTGATTCACATTACGCCCAATCCTCCTGCAAATTTTCAGTCTTTTCAGCCGCAAGAACCTCCATTTCGAGGGTATAACATTTAGACTGCTAGAAGCAATTAACAAACCCACCACAGATAGTTCAGTGATTTTAAGATTATAATTACACTCCCAATCATCTATGTGCACACAATGGAACTGATTGTAAAGAACCAGGTATTGTGGATTTGGTTACTGCAGGGCCAAGTCATGTGTGAAATGTGGGACTGAGGATTTATTTTGAACTTTAAAAGGATGTTTTCACCAGTGAGTTTTTAACACTGGTGAGTTTGGATGCATTGGACTAAAAATTTATAGCCAGAGTTATTATCTTGAGTTTATTACTCAAAAGAATACTTTGTCAACTTTATCAATTAATAGTGAGGGCAAACCATAATATCATTTTAACCCCACTAAAGCACTCACCCCAATCAAAATTCGGTTTGGCAAATTTCACAATTGGGTTTATAAAATCGCAATAAGGAAGAGTAATTCCAGTACAGGCATGTCCATTTGGTAGAAACAAAAGTATCCAAAGAGTTCTTGTGACTACACATGCTGGGCTGGAGCACATCAGGCAGATCCAGATCTCTGACTTTGAGGGCCTACACTGCTTTTTCTCTGAGTCTTCCGACTTACTTTGTAAACTGTGGAAACCTACAGATCAGCGAGGTCAAAGCAATGATTCATATTCTTAAAATCATACATATCCATGCCAATGCTTCAAAGAAGGGCAACACTTGTAACAGGCTACAATCAAAATTAGCTTTACTCATCTGAAAATCATGAAAGTAGCAACCAATCTCATCAAAATCAAAGAAATTTTCCCATGAATTTTTCTTTTTATATATTTATGATAGAGAACTATTAAAGAAACAATCTGGTGTACAAAACATGTTGATATCTTTTTCCGTTTACGAGTTATTGCATTTCAAAGATTGCGTGAGTGTGTTGAAAAGTGACCTCACAGTGTTGAAAAGTGACCTCACAGTGTACAGTGTGATGTCATAAAGGCAGATCCCAAGACAATTCTTATGTATTTTTATAAAACAAAAACAATGTTATTCTTTTACTTAAGGTGTTAAATTCATGGCCAGATGGGCAAATCACGTTCTTATATAGTGTATGTATATATACCCCATCTCAATAAAAAAAATAAAAAATGCTTCCAGTAATTTAGGAAAACGAAACCAATTTTTTAAGAAATACACATAAAATGTCTTGGATCTGCCTTTATGACATCACACTGTACACTGTGTGGTCACTTTTTAATACAATCACACAATCTTTAAAATGCAATTACTCCTAAACAGAAAAAGATATCAATATGATTTTTACACTAAATTGCTTCTTTCCTGGTCCTTAATCGTATAAGGGTGTTTCAGCTGACGTCAAGGGATCATGACCTTGTTTACATCACCATTTTGTCGGAAAAACCACTGTCGTCTGCTGTACACTTAATTATACTGACATACATTTGCATGTTGTTATATAAGATTATTTTTGTAAGATGATTATGCCGGAATCTTGCTGTGCCTTTGGTTGCACTAATAGATGTGTGCGGGAGAATAAAAAGGCATTTTCTCGATTTCCATCTGATCCTGATCGACGTTCAAAGGTTTCTGCTGTATGACGCGACGGCTTCAACCTATGGATCACACTAGGAGTTGTAGCAAACACTTTCAGGTATGTAGGCTTTGTCTGAGTATAACAACAATCAGCTGGCATTAACGTTACTTTTTGTATACCCGGTGAAAATATCAAACTTGCACTTAAAATTCTCTGAACTGGTACTGGTAGGTTAACATGTAGTATGTTTGTTGTGTGACTGAGCTGTGTGAAGACGCGTGTGATGCGTTGATGCTTGTCCTGCAAAATGGAGTCCAGTTGAGAGGAGTGAGGTGATGAAATTTCTCAATGTAGAGGAATATTCCCTTTAGAATTGACTGGTTTACAACTAGTTTTATTTAAAGTGCGAAATATTCAAGACAATATACAAATTTGTTATTTGGTCAGATGAACAGCTCTCTAGTTTCTCAGGCTCCAATAGTCAGTCCAGTAGCATTCCCATTAATGGGAACATTAGGAATTGATTCTGGGCATGCGCCAAACGTTTGTCTCTCTAGGTGAGTCATCCTCTGTTCAGTCCTTCTCTTCATCATACTGCACGCAATTAATGAGCGCATTGTTTTGATCTCGTTAATGCTGCAGCGTACACACAATACAACCCGTGGTTTGTAATGGTTTAATATGACTACGGACAACAAGGTTAATTAAGTTCGTTATTTGTATACCGTTCACGTATAGTACAAAGAGATATATCGTCACGAAATTATAGTAAAGTATCAAATATACATCACGGATTTCCCAGGCTAAGCGCCTAGTCATAATACCAACTTTTATTCATACTTTCGGTGACAGATCGTGTGAGTGTGACCGTCACTGACATTTTCAAACTTTCAGAAGGTAAACAACTATGCTAAGGCCCAATGGGAGAGCTTAGCTTTTGGCATTTTTCTCTGCGATTAACTAGACCCATATAATTTCACGAAGTTTAGAACTTAGTTTTATCGACCACCCCCAGCTCCCGGATACAGTTTGGGGGTGCTGCTGGAAAATTCCGCTTATCTTGGCGGCCCCTATTGTCGCAAAATAGATCAATAATGTTTTTTTGATAAAGCAGATGGAAAAATGTATTTCCTCTCCCTGTGATTATATCTGATGCTGCATGATATTGTGATACTTCTATGTGTACACATTTACATACAGCACGAAACTGTGATGTGAGATTAAAATTATCCCCAACAAGAAACCTTCAACCCCCTCCCCTCCCCGCCCATTAAAAAGCTTATATAATGAAATTCCATCCCTTAATTTAAGAAGATAACAAACTTGATTGGAATTAATAGCATTTTTTTGAACACATTGAATTCAATTAGAATGTATTTAAGATTGTCAGAGTCAGTGGCGAATCCGGGGGTGGGGGTTTCCCCCCCCCCCCCCTTCGCCCCTAACTTGTGCGAGGAAATTTTCAAAAATTGAGATAATTTTTGTTTTTTATATGTTTTACTCTTAACATTTGAATGCTTTGCCTTTGGAGGAGGGGAGTCAAAGCTCGGACC
Source organism: Chiridota heheva (assembly GCA_020152595.1). Classification (NCBI taxonomy): domain Eukaryota; kingdom Metazoa; phylum Echinodermata; class Holothuroidea; order Apodida; family Chiridotidae; genus Chiridota; species Chiridota heheva. Next base: position 316,917 of record JAIGNY010000758.1, on the reverse strand, counting down.
CCCTCCCTTTTTTTAGGCTGGCTACGCCACTGGTCAGAATATTGCTTATTAAAAATGTGCTTATTTATATTCAATATCAGTACTATTTAATTTTGAATTTGTGTAATGGAAGTATGATCGCAAAAGCCCTTCTTGAACTATTTATCTTGAACTGAGCATCAAACTTCTGAGTGTCTCAAGTAGCCCATCACAATGTATATTAACTTGTGCTGGTTAAGTGCATGCCATGCCATTCATTAACCTATCTCACTTCCCAAGCATTTAAGAGCATTATCATCAACACAACCTTCTGTCTTCTAACCACACATAGCAACGGATAAACTTTCGATCTTCACACCTTGCAACAATCTATTGTTTATTCGCCATAGCCAGACGTTAAGTGTATTTATTTGACATTAACATTTGGCCTACATTTTCAAAAACTTAAAGGCTGTAGGATGTTTTAAAGAAATGGCAGAATGGTGAGGTAGGTTTTAAGATTTTCTAGAAATGTTAAAAGAAAATTGTCACTTTTAAAGTTGACAGGTTCATCACACTGCCAATATTTTTAGAGCTAGTTCCAAAATTGAATAATTGACATGATTGTACATTTGTCAAAACACAATGAATTTTCACAACAATTATTAATTTTTTGATATTTAATCTTTAATATACTCATGAGTGCATGTACTGAAAAGAGCTTCTTTCAACTTTTTATTAAGTACATGAAGATTTGAAATGGCTAGTTTTTTTTCTTTTTGTCGCTAACATTGAGTCGAGAATAGCAAAACATTTTTAAACAGTACAAAATTTAATTGAAAACACACATTCCAGACACTTTTTAATTCAAACTTTCATTTAGGCCCTAGGCCTACTGATTCATAAGAATAACATTTGAGTGTAAAATGTTTAACACAAATATAAAGATAGGCCTAAGTTCTATACGGTCACACTGTGTCACTGTATTGAATCATAAGGAAACGAGTCACGTCACAGCGTCAGTACAAACTGGACAACTGCCCACAAAACTTCAATTTAACTCGCGTAGGAGAAACAGTTTTTTAATTAAACACTCAAATTATTATAAAAAATGTGTGTAAATACAATTCCCAAAGATTATTCCTTTGAAACAAACAAGCAAACGGATAGAAATTGAAGCACTATTTCAACTGTTCAATGTAAAAACAACGCGAACAACGATGGCGATGAGATCTAGGCCAGGGCAGCTGCTGTCGTGTGTGTTTTGTGGTTATATGTTATGCGTTTTACGCATATATTCTTATCAGCCTGAAACACGTCTACAACATAGGGGTTAAAGTACGGGTCACGTCATACTTTTTGCAATAGCTCAAAAACGGCGTGGTGAACCTATGTTATGGGAGTGGAAAAAGCATAGGTATTAGTACTACGCTTAATTTTATGTGCATCCAAAATTCCTTGAATGGCTAGGAATTTTCTTCCAGCCGTTTGAAGTTCCGCACGTATGTTATAGGTATGGAGGCTGAAAAATGTGTCTGTGTTAATGGCGCTGACCATTGGTCAAATGTTCCCATTAATGGAAACAAAATTGTTCCCATTAATAGGCATGCTACTGGACTGATAGTTTGAACAAACCCACTTGTATATGAATAAGAATTAAGGAAACTTAATCACACCCCAAATCAATATTTTCCTAAAACGATATAGAATTCAACAATGGTTGGACATTAGGCAAAACTTGATCAAATTAAATGAAGATCTTTAGCAAGCCTTCAACAGCACTATTATGAATTTTGCATATATTAAAAACTCCTTGAACTATATTAAAACATTATAAATTTTGCATCTATCAAAAACTCCTTGAACTATATCAAAACATTAAAATTTTGCATATATCAAAAACTCCTTGAACTATATTAAAACATTATAAATTTTGCATATATTAAAAACTCCTTGAACTATATTAAAACATAAATTTTGCATATATTAAAAACTTCTTGAACTGTATTAAAACATTCCAAATTTTGCATATATTAAAACTCCTTGAAGTATATTAAAACATTTAAAATTTTGCATATATTAAAAACTCCTTGAACTATATTAAAACATTTAAAATTTTGCATATATTAAATACTCCTTGAATTATATTAAAACATTCAAAATTTTGCATATATTAAAAACTCCTTGTTCTATATTAAAACATTCAAAATTTTGCATATATTAAAAAACTCCTTGAACTATATTAAAACATTAAAATATATTAAAAACTCCTTGAACTATATTAAAACATTATAAATTTTGCATATATTAAAAACTCCTTGAACTATAAATTTTGCAAAAAAACTCCTTGAACTATATAAATTTTGCATTTTTTTGCATATATCAAAAAACTCCTTGAACTCTATCAAAACATTAAAATTTTGCATATATCAAAAACTCCTTGAACTATATTAAAACATTATAAATTTTGCATATATTAAAAACTCCTTGAACTATATTAAAACATAAATTTTGCATATATTAAAAACTCCTTGAACTATATTAAAACATAAATTTTGCATATATTAAAAACTCCTTGAACTATATTAAAACATAAATTTTGCATATATTAAAAACTCCTTGAACTATATTGAAACATTTAAAATTTTGCATATATTAAATACTCCTTGAATTATATTAAAACATTCAAAATTTTGCATATATTAAAAACTCCTTGTTCTATATTAAAGCATTATAAATTTTGCATATATTAAAAACTCCTTGAACTATATTAAAACATTATAAATTTTGCATATATTAAAAACTCCTTGAACTATATTAAAACATAAATTTTGCATATATTAAAAACTTCTTGAACTGTATTAAAACATTCCAAATTTTGCATATATTAAAAACTCCTTGAAGTATATTAAAACATTTAAAATTTTGCATATTAAAAACTCCTTGAACTATATTAAAACATTTAAAATTTTGCATATATTAAATACTCCTTGAACTATACTAAAACATTAAACATTTTGCATATATTAAAAACTCCTTGTTCTATATTAAAACATTATAAATTTTGCATATATCAAAAACTCCTTGAACTATATTAAAACATTAGAAATTTTGCATATATTAAAAACTCTATATTAAATCATAAATTTTGCATATATCAAAAACTCCTTGAACTATATTAAAACATTCCAAATTTTGCATATATTAAAAACTCCTAAAACTATATCAAAACATAACTTTTGCATATATTAAAAACTCCTTGAAGTATATTAAAACATTTAAAATTTTGCATATATTAAAAACTCCTTGAACTATATTAAAACATTTAAAATTTTGCATATATCAAATACTCCTTGAATTAATTAAAACATTCAAAATTTTGCATATATTAAAAACTCCTTGTTCTATATTAAAACATTATAAATTTTGCATATATTAAAAACTCCTTGAACTATATTAAAACATTATAAATTTTGCATATATTAAAAACTCCTTGAACTATATTAAAACATAAATTTTGCATATATTAAAAACTTCTTGAACTGTATTAAAACATTCAAAATTTTGCATATATTAAAAACTCCTTGAAGTATATTAAAACATTTAAAATTTTGCATATATTAAAAACTCCTTGAACTATATTAAAACATTTAAAATTTTGCATATATTAAATACTCCTTGAACTATACTAAAACATTCAACATTTTGCATATATTAAAAACTCCTTGTTCTATATTAAAACATTATAAATTTTGCATATATCAAAAACTCCTTGAACTATATTAAAACATTAGAAATTTTGCATATATTAAAAACTCCTATATTAAATCATAAATTTTGCATATATCAAAAACTCCTTGAACTATATCAAAACATTCCAAATTTTGCATATATTAAAAACTCCTAAAACTATATCAAAACATAACTTTTGCATATATTAAAAAGTCCTTGAATTATATTAAAACATTATAAATTTTGCATATATTAAAAACTCCTTGACCTATAATACATAAATTTTGCATATATCAAAAACTCTTAGAGTATATTTAAAACATTAGAAATGTTGCATATATTAAAAACTCCTTGAAATATATTAACATAAATTTTGCATATATCAAAAACTCCTTAAACTATATTTAAAACAGTAGAAATTTTGCATATATTAAAAACTCCATGAAGTATATTAAAACATTTCAAAGTGGTTTCAACTCAAATTTTGCTGTACTTTCACATATTCATAAATTTGCCAGTTTGCTAGGGGTCCTTGGTACTTCCAACAATAACATCACCATTACCCTGCAAACACGTACACCCTGCAAACACCTTAATCTTAACTTTCTTTTTAAATTCTAATTTCCTATAAAAAAAAAAGGGAGAGAGGGGGAGGGGGCGAGGAGGGCGGAGATAGAGCTTTAAAAGATTATAAAACAGTTAGTCCTTACTCTACCACGCAGCAATATTATCGCTGTTTTGGGTGCCCCATCTTCGACCCCGTCTCCCAAGCTTGTTTTCAAAAAAGTGCTGGTAGAGTAAGGGTTAATCAACCCGCGACAAGTGTGCCAACTCAAAAATATATGCAGCATGGTCCCGGTGGGCAGCCCACTGGATCACTGAAGCTGAACAAGAGCGACTCTGCTGCTCGGAAGACAGAGGCCCCTTCAATAATCAGCCTGTGCTTAACCCTTACAATACAACGCGGCAATATAATCGCCATTTTAGGTGCCCATCTTCGACCCCGCCTCCCAAGCGTGTTTTCAGAAACGTGCTGGTAAAGTAAGGAATAAAAATGGGTAAAAAAAATTAAGAGGTTCTCTAGGCACTAGAGCTGTGAACGTTTAGGGATTTTAGTAAACGTGTACACGCCAAAAAAAGCGAGCGTGTATCATGTACACGAGTTTAGTACCGTAATATCGGAAATACACCAAAATTGCTCCAAAACTACGAGGCGAAGTAAAAAAAATCGCGCAACTAGTATGGCAAAAGTACTGACTGCATTGCCCAAATAGACGCTTGAGTTTTGCTTTCCAAATCGTTAAAAGTTTACTTCTACAGTACAAATCATCATTTCTATGGAAAATATGCATGGAAATTCAGTTTAGAACGAACAGATAACTTTCTTTCAATGTCATTTTAACTCAACATCGCGTAACTTGTTTGTCCTATTCGCTACGGCTTTCAAAGTTTTGTGAAAATCTTGCATACTGAGGCCTATGATATACCTCGCCGTAAAACATTTCAAAACTACGCCACCACCCCCAGGAAGTTCTAAAATTGTAGTCCTCTCGAAAAAAATGGCCGCCTTCTTTGCGAAGCATGCAGAATTTCAGCTTTGTTAAAACCTTTTTCTGTTTATTTATTATGCAATATTTTTTCTTTCTTGCAAAATTTATTTGACTCATCAGGTAATATTTACATGTAAATGTACTGATTGTCACGATTTAAGTGTTTTTTGGTCGATGAAACGGGCCTTGATTGCGTGGGATTTAAAGCCTTATGGCCTAACGTTAGGCCTATTGTTAGTTTCACTGTTTACTGCTGCACATTCGCGGTGCATTTTACAAGTTCGATTACTCAGTTTTCGGCGAAATCAAAGTGCATATTATCCCCATTCATTGGTGATTACTGCGCATTTGTGATTCGCACATTTAAAAAAGATATTAAGCTAATCGGGTTTACAGTTTGTAAAAAATCATTGATTGGAATTTTGTCAGCCGAATGTGTGTGTGATTTGAATCATGAATATTGATTTTCAACGGCAAGACACTAGGCCTTAGTATAATGTATGAAAAACGATTACTCGCAATGAAGTATTTAGTAAACGTTTACAAGATTTGCGAGCGTGTAGCGAGTACACGCTAAACGGTCACAGCTCTACTAGGCACTGAATCTAGAACTGAAGGAAAGCCGTAAGGAATGAGCCACTTACATTACAACAGTGCTATGCGGTAAAATACAACAAAAGGATTTTATATTTCTGAGGTTTTGGGTGATTAATCTTTATCTGATTGATTGATTGATGGATCATAGAGATCTGCCTACACATCAGGAGCAAAGGTCAAATAGTGCCTGAGTATTATGATTATATTCAAATAATAAAAAAACATGAGGTGCATTCACAGAAAAAAATATGATAAAATTCAGGCAAAATAAGGGGAGTAAAAGTATGACAGGTTGAAGGGGAAAAGAGTACGTTGTGATGAAGAAATGGTCATCTTCTAGAGAAGAGATTTCAAACCCTTAATTTATTTAGTGTCATTGGAGGAGTGGGGCTGCAACAAGTTTTATTTTTTCTTGTTCAGCTAAGGTGATATAATGATGCTTCTCTGGAGATAACAATATCAAGAAAATGCTCTTACATGTAAAGGTAACCTCAGGATTTCTGGACATTGAAAATCTGAAAGACTCTGGAAGCGAAGTCGACTGCACAAATGAAAGCACATTCCCTTTTGGCATCTGCCAGCCCTGTGATAATGAACAAAAAGATAAAATGAATCAACCTTTTGACTTGAAAATGAATCCACATGAAGGATATCTTTTACTTAGTAAAGGATTTCTTTTACTTAGCATAATCTGTAAAACCTTAACAACAACCCCCTCCACCACCCACACACAAAAAAACACATCGACATTTTTACACCATTATATATGAGTATTATTCATATTATCAAATAATATATTTGTACTGAAATATGCACACAAAAAAGGTTTTATTAACCAATTACACTTATCTTTTAAACAAATATTACAGGACCACAACAAATGCCACTTTAGCAGATGCACTTTCTTGCAGTGTCCCGGATATACCATGGTGTATTTTAACCAATCAAATGCTAGTATTCTTATCACATATAAATGAATATGGATATCAAATATGAGTTTAGCTAAACTTTGTAGTTTTGTCTTAACTTCAGTCTATTTTGTCCCTTGAGTGGTCATATGATAATTGTCATCAAAGTACAAAGGCCTCAAGATTACATCAAAATATTATGTGATCTCCACGATCATACAGACATACATACATATGACATTTATATGAGGTGCCTTTTTCCAAGGAGTTTACAAAGCACCCAGAATGTTGCAACAGTCCAGATCAACAAAATTAATAAACAAAAGAAGAGAACAAAAGTTACACGATATTATATAAATATGTTTTGAGCAGTTTCTTAAATTGTCCAAGTGAACTTGCATGGCAAATACTTGAGGGCATTAGGTTCCATACATGGGAAGCGGCAGCAGAAAATGCATGCGAACCAGCTTTAGTGTTGATGCGATGCTTAACCAGGAAGTTCTCTGAGGAAGAGCGAACGGCACGCAATGGAACTTAAAGTTGCAGACTGTCAGAAATATATGATGGTGACTGATGAATGAGTGATTTGTAGACATGAAGACAAATTCTGAAATCAACTCGTTGAGACTCAGGAAGCCAATGCAATTTGTTAAGCAGAGGTGAGGCATGATAAGGGCCCTGTTTCTTAAAGATAAGCGTGGCTGCTTTATTTGGCAATTTCTGGAGGTGATTTGCATTCTTTTTTGTAGTACCTTTTAATAGAGATTTACAATAGTCAAGTCGTGATAGAATGAGAGATCTTACAACTGAGTGACGGGTGTCTTCATCGATGTAAGGGTAAATCTTGCCAATATTCCTCCGATGGAAGTTGATGGTTTTACTAAGTTGTGTCACATGATTAGCCATCGACATCCAGTCATCAAAAACAACTCCTAAATTTTTCACAGATGAGACGGGAGATGCTTGTGTCTCCAAAGGAGAACTTCAGATTTTCAAGAGCATTGCTAGCTTTTGAAGAGGAGATTACAATGGACTCTGTTTTATCTTTATTTAGTTTTAATTTGTTTGTTGAATCATCATTGGAGGAACAACAACAGCAGCTAGCTAGTTAAAATTGACTTTGTTCCCGGAGTGTTGATATAATAATTGTAATCTCAGCTTCTGCTTTGAAGAGCTGGTGTATACAGTTTAGCAAGACATTCTATCTTCATCCAATTCTTTAATAAAAATGCTTTTTAATATTTTTGCTTATATTTTTACTACTATCGAAATAACTTTCTTATGTATATTTTATCAATTATTATTATATGTTTTTGACAGGAAAAGACGCATTGTTTTGTTTAAAACAAATTGGAAATAAATGTGGAGAAAAATGATAATAAATAATTGTAATCAATGTAAAATATACCTCAGATGCCCTCCACATATCAACATTTCCTCCCTATTTTGACATAGTGGTGAATGTGCAAAAGTAGTTTTTCGTTTTGACATAGTGACGAATGTGCAATTAACAAAGTTAAATTGCAAATCACTGTGATTAACAATTATCTGTTTTTATTTATGTTTGTGTGATTTATTGATTATTTACAGCTTAAAAAATGTATTAATTATAGAAAACGAGGAAAAGAAACATATAAATGATGTTAATATACGTTTAAAAACATTCATCACTATGTCAAAACGGAAAAAAAGCTTTTTTGGTCAATCCTACATTCGCCACAATGTCAAAACAGTGACAATAAATGACAAACTTTCTAAGACAACAGCAGTTAGTTGAAATTTATTATCATTAGAGCGTTGATACAATAAGTGCAATAAAAGTAAAAAAATGCCTCAAATTTCATCAAAATGTTCTTGTTCCTCTGCAGATCAAGTAAGGAATTTTCTCAGATAACAGTAACATCATTTAGTGTTGCTGTTGTTTACCTTTAACTCACACTAGATGTATTTAAAGAAACATTTCGATGGATTTTCAATTTTTCATATATGATAGAGAAAATTTGTAGAAACAAAGTGGTGAAAAAACTATGTTAATATCTTATTCTGTTTAGAAGTTATAACAATTTAAAGAGTAGAAAAATGTTCTTAAAAACATCTTGTACAGTATATGTCCTTCAGCTTGGTGATGGCATCAAGGCAATTCCAGCAGTTATGTATTTCTTATGAATTTAATAACTTTTTGTTACATTATCGAACAGCATTTTTGGTTCATTATAGAGATAGTGTGAAATATATAATTTACAAGAAAACATTTTGTTTTGTGTACATCACATTTACAAAATGATAAAAAAATCCAAATCATTTTTAAAGAAATACAAAAGACATTCTGTTGAAATTGTCTCTATGACATCACAGATTTTGCCAATCAGTCACTTTTGTCCAAATTCAAAAATACTTTAAAATTTTGTAACTTCTAAATGAAATAAGATATTAACATAGGTTTTTCACCACTTTTGTTTCTAAAAATTTTCTGCCATATATGAAAAAATGAAAATTCATGGCAATATTCCTTTGGAGATCATATGTGGTGGCGTACGTTATATTCCAAAATGATACTGACAGGCCTATCAATTTTAAGTGCACATTGTACCATTGTGTTTCGAGCAATCAAAACACACAAATTGAAATCTATTTGCCACCACGATGAAGACAATAACTAATCTTTAGAGTTTATGAAATAAGGTGAAATAATGATGATTAAACATAATAAAACAAATATTTCATTTTTTTCTTTCTAATGTTTAATCTTTTAAAGAGTTGGGGCAACCATGGTACTTTGAAATCTCACCTTCCTTTCCTTTGCTTAGCACTTGCTTTGGATATCCATGTACTCCTCAACATAGATACTGATGTTAGGGCATCATATGTTTTCTGTGATTGAAAAAACCAAAGATTAACTGTTATGTATAGACCTTTTCAAACCGAACATGATTTCTGCATTACTTCGACCAATTAAATGCTGGGGAAACTTTTTCTTTGTTTCCCAACCAATCAGGTGCAGGTTTGAGGAAAAAATTTGATTTGGTTTGTTGATGTTTAACGGCACTGCGACAGTCAGAGTGAAATGTGCCAAGAGGTTATTAAAAAATTATGGTGTAAGAGTTAGGATAGTGAGGTGATGGAAGGTTTATAAGGAGATAAGGGGGAAATGCAGAAAAAAAGAAAAAAAAAAAAACTTGGTGAAAAAAAGGGGTATGTAAAGTTAGGTGTAGAAAAGGAGGGGAGGGGGGGGGAGGTTAAATGTGGTGGAAGAGGTTCTTGTTGCAGAGGAAGTTGATGTTTGAGGAAGCATTGTTTTCGAAAAGGTCGAGACTGAGGATAGTGAGGAGAGAAGAGATCTGGAGTTCTGGTATAGGGGACAGGTTACGAAGATATGCTTAATGGAAAGATCAGTGTTACAAGTGGGGCAGAGAGGGGTATGGGAGCCAGAGAAGAGATGGGAGTGAGTGAGAGAGGAGTGGCCGAGGCGGATGTGGGTGACAATGATGTCTTCCCTGCAGTTGTGACTGTGCAGAGGGGTGTTGGTCCCAACTTTGGGTTTGATGGTGTGGACTTTGTTACTGGTTTCATGATTCCAGGAGTTTTGCCAGGTTTTTTTTATGTAGTTGGAGATGGAGAGGTCTGAGTGTGGAATGGGATAAGGAGAGGCAATGTTTGACAGAGCCTTGTTGGCGGCTCTGTCGGCTCTCTCGTTGCCAGGGATGCCGACATGGCTGGGAATCCAGAAAAAGATAATATTCTTTCCTAAAGAGGAGAGAGTGTGGAGTTTGTTGATAATTTGTAGAATGAAAGGGTTGGGCCAGAGCATGTTGAGGATGCCAGTGAGGACGGATTTAGAGTCAGAGAAGATAACGGAACGGGTGTGGAAAGAGAGTTCTATGAAGTTTAAGCCTACGAGGATGCTTTTGCAGCGGCAGAGTAGATAGAGGTGCTGTCGTGTAGCCTTGAGGAGAGGGTGAGGCTGGGACAGACAGCTATGGCTGCAGAGGAGTCTTTCCGTGTGGAGCCGTCGGTGAAGAGGAAGGAGTAGTCGTGGAAATGTCTACTGAGTTGCCAGTATTTGGAGTGGAAGAAGGCTGGGTTGTGAAGAGCTTTTCGTGATGGAGGAAAGACCAAGGTATACCTTAAGGAAGAAAAAGGGGGAGGTGAATAGTCCAGGTGGGTGTAGGTGGGATATGTATCTGGCGATCGAGAAAATGTTGATGTTTGCTTTGGAGAAGTGGGTGCATTTGAATCCCGAAAGGTGGGGGAATGCAATTGTTGAGATTGAAAAGGTTGGTGAATGAGGGAGAACGGATGGAATGGAAGCAAGGGCTACGTGGATCGGTGAGGATGCGGAGAGCAAAGGAGAGGCCGGCCTTCGGAGGTTGAAGGGGAGTTCGTTGGCCTCGACGTGGAGACTAGTGATAGGGGAGGTGTGAGTGCCGTCAAGGCAAAGCCTTAGGGCAGTGTTCTCAGTGATATCCAGGTGTTTCAAGTAAAATTTACGGGCAGAGGCGAAGATGACATTGCCATAGTCCAGCCTGGATCTGAAGAGGGAGTGGTATAAAATGAGCAGAGTGAGCCGATTTGCTCCACAGTCAGTCCTTGAGAGGACCTTGAGCAGATTTAGGATTTTGTGGCATTTTGTTTTGAGGGTGTTGATGTTGGGGAGATAGGAAAGTTTGGAGTCGAGAGTGATGCCGAGGAAGCAAGAACTGTCTTTACTGGGGATTATGGAATCTTTGAGGCAGAGATTTAGGCAGAGGAAGAAGCAGTTGTTGTTGTTGAAATAGATGAGAACAGTTTGTTTGTTTGCTTGATGAGGGCTTAACGGTACCACAACAACGAGGGTTAAATTGTGCCTGAGAGGTCAGATCATTCTAGAGGTAAGAAGGAAAGGAAACAGGGGGAGAACGAGAGAAATTCAAGAAGAAAAGTCAGAAAGCTGTGATCGAGAGAGGAGGTGCATGGTTGATTAGACTTAATCCACTTTTTGTAACCTGTTGATAACTCAGAACAAAACAGTTTGATCTTTTTCACCTCTGTATCACATCTTTAAGCAAGAATAAATTGACACTTAATAATATTCTTGACCTACCTCCTTAACTTTTCCAGAATCTATAACAAATACAACATCATTAATGGTGATGCTTGTTTCAGCTATATTCGTGGACAGCACCTGTGGAAAGAATTACAAAATATGTGAATTTTGTACTCATGAATATGTAAATATAGACACTTTTTGCAATAATTTCAAAACATTATTGGATATTACAACAATGTAATTTCTTTTCCCACTTCATCTTCACACCACTACCATGTTAATTCTCTCCAATAAATGCTGAGAGCTAGGCTATGAAGCAACCAGTCCCATATTGTCCTTGTTATAACCAAACCCAGAATTAAAGCTGATAATTACTTTTAAATTCATTAGCATATTCATCACTTGATATTAGGTACTTCAAACGCTTTAAAACAAAAAAATTGAAGAATTTTTCTTGTTTAAATAATAGCAGATTTATGTTGTTTTGTGTCATCAACAACTACAGTATGGTGAATAATTGCAGTTTTAAACTGCAAAAAGATTGAGAGAGTGTGTAAAATAATTGATTTAAAAAATGGAATGCGGTCCAACTAATTAAATGTTTTGGCAAATGGGCCCACCACAGCACAGCAAGATAGCATGCGATCTGAGGGCAGCAAACATTAGAGTAGTTTATGCTGCGTAAGAAATTCATTATTTGGATGGGAAAGTATGGAAGTTTGCAATGGCATTTTCTTAGGTAAGGTTTTGTTTGTTTGTTTGATGAAGGCTTAATGGCACCATGACAACGGGGGTCAAATTGTGCCTGAGAGGTCAGATCATTCTAGAGGTAGGAAGGAAAAAAACAGGGGGAGTTTGAGAGAAACATGAGACTAAATTAGAGAGAGGGGTGGGAGAGATGGTGCATGGGTGGAAAAAACAAAGTAAAGAGAGGGGTGGGAGAAAAGGGACTAAATATGGTTGTAGAGGAAGCATGATGAAGGAAGGAGATAATTTTATACAAAGGGTTTTTCTAGAAGAACTCGGCAATTGAGTTGTGGGGAGGAAGGGAAGCACTGGGAAGGTTGTACAGGGGGTAAGCAAGGAGAACATGATGGGCTGTGAGGGTGCAATGGCAATTATTGCAGAGGGGTTGGGGGGAGTCAATAAGGAGGTGGGAGTGTGTGAGGTGGGTGTGACCTACTCTAAGACAATTGGCGACACGAGAGAGGTTGTGGATGGTGGGCTTGATCGAAAAGGTTTTGTTCCTTTTACAGGATGACAATAAAACAAAGGACAATAATATCAAAGTTGACGTACAATCTTCCTGACACCGCTTGGGGTAGCCCTGAATACCTTGACCTGATCATCACTCTGCATGGAGGAATGCAGAGTGTATATCCTATACGTTGAAGTGTCGCTAAACCTCTCATTATTGAGCAGAGTGTCACGAAGGTTCATGATCTCATCGTAACCGGGCAAAAATATCAGAATGGCTCCTGAAAAGAGAGGAATAGGAAATAAAGGGTGATAAACACAGTGTTTTCAAACATTATCTAAAAACTATCAAGTTGTATAATTTATAATTCTCATCCGATTTATTTAAATTTCTGTTGGCACCTTAAAGAAAACTGCTAATACTTGGTACAATATTTATCTTTGTGGGCTCAATTAAATTCAAGCTTTATTGACCTACAATCTTGGATAAAACTTGTTGTAACACTTTGTGATTTTTTCTATCTTTCTGTTCTATATCTTGTTATTCTATATCTTAATATATCATTCTATATCTTTCCATTCTACATCTTTCTATTCTATATCTATATCTTCCCATCTTTCTATTCTATTTCTTTTTATTCAGTATCTTAATATTCTATATCTTCCCATCTTTCTATTCTAAATCTTCTCATCTTTATATTCTATATCTTCCCATCTTTCTATTATATATCTTCCCATCTTTCTATTCTATATCTTTCTATTTCATATCTACATCTTTCTATTTTGTATCTTTTTATTATTCTATATCTTTCTATTCTATATCAAACAAAAATAAAAATTAATAATAATCACTAAACAATCAAATATAATCATAAGTGATGGCAATATGTTTAATGGTTCTTTGATATGCATTCTCTCATTTATATTGAGGGGTATGTTTTGGTTCTAGAATATTGACATAATTTTCCTGCTTCCTTCATTGTCCCCTACCCTACCTTAACCCTTCCTTTCCTTCCCACACACCCCAATCAATGTTAACTATTATAAATGGGATTACAAAAAAACAGTAGTGTGAGTGACCCAAATGTCAACCACTCCTAATGTTACCTACTTTAGCAAATTGGATGATATTTTTACGATTACTAAATGTTAATTGTACTTCATTTTCACTAATTAGATGCTTCATAAGTTGATTGTGCAGTTTAAAACAGCAATTTATTGAAGTTTATTTCGATCAGTACCGACAATCTGACATTGTATGTTTCACTGGTACACCTGCTGGGTAATAAGGCATGCTTAACACACAGTGGTTAAAATTGGGGTCAGTCATGGAATGTTTGAGTTGACCAAAACTGTAATATATTTTTACTGAAATTTCAACAAAGCGACACCATATATCCTGAATCAATAATTATACATTGTTGATTGGAGATTAAGATGAAACATGGAATAGTTAATATTTTGTTTTCAAATTGAAATAAAATCGCAAATTAGTGCCTTAAGTGATTGACAATTGGGTCAATGCTACTGGTTTGTTTGTTTGTTTGTTTGTTTGATGAGGGCTTAACGGCACCATGACATCGAGGATCAAATTGTGCCTGAGAGGTTAGATCATTCTAGAGATAGGAAGAAAAGAAAACAGGGGGAGATTGAAAGAAATACAAGAAGTAAATGCCAGAAAGCTGCGATCAAGAGAGGAGGTGCATGGGTGAAAAAACAACGTAAAGAGAGGGGGGTGGGAGAGGAGGACTAAATATGGTTGTAGAGGGAAGCGTGATGAAGGAAGGAGATCATTTTATCCGGAGGATTTTTCTAGATAAACTCAGCAATTGAGTTGTGGGGAGTGAGGGAAGCTCTGGGAAGGTTGTACAGGGGGAAAGCAAGGAGAACATGATGGACTGTGAGGGTGCAATGGCAAGTGGTGATTTATGAATGCAAGTATTGGGGCCGTTGTTTTACAGACCAATCTTTTGAATCCTGCAAAATCACTGCTAGTATCATTGAATTTTGATGTATAACTTTCAAGAAAAATGTCAAGTTTTGATCTATATCTAATGTTGAAATTGTATGCAGACAACAAACATAATACTAAAGAAGCTAACAGCACAAAGCCTTGTAGTGTTTTTGTAAATTAACTTAAGATTCCCTCAATATTTCTTATTCTCCACAATTAGAAGTTGACTGAGGGTATGGTGTAGCTTAAAAACTCTTAAAAACTCTCTCTCGTTTTTTAAATAAATACCGACTTCTTACTATATTCAATCAAGTTATATCAAAACATGCTGTTTTATATCTAAGGCATCACAAAATTATTGAATTGAAAACTATAAGCTAGAAAAAGCACATTTTCAAACAACTTTGAGGGTTTATTTCATATTATTTTCCTACACCCTCAGGTAATTCAGCAAGTTTTCTTGTTGCATTCCACAGACTTACTTAAAGGAGACATCAAGTCTGACATAATCCTCATTTTATATGATAGAAATAAAAATAAGAAATCTCCTGACCAAGTTTTGTACTTCCCGAAGCAAACTAACACATTTATTGTAATCATTACAAACTTTAATGCTACTATTTAATAGTGCCATGGGAGCCGCCATTTTGATTTCAAAACATGCAGATTATGATGTCATCAGCTCAGCAGGATGTTGGAACCTTGTGTATTTCTTTATAACCTACCTCAAGTTTTCTAGCTTATGAAATTTTTTTTTTTTTGGTAAGGGTCAAGAAAAGTTTTGTGTTCATGTGAAATTACCAAAGCATGCTGCTGTTAAAACTTTGTGTCACATCATTTCGGAAAAAAAGCTTTAATCACATTTATAAAGGAATACATAATAATCCTTATGTCCAATTATGCACAATATTTCAATACAGAATTGAACAAAATGGCAGTCCCATGAGTCGACTTCAAACATGAATAACTTGAGATAGGAATAAGATTTTGACTTGCTGTTTTTAGTAGTTTGTTAAGATTTTTATCCTCTGTCATATGAAATAATGATTGTATCAGAACTTATGTCTCCTTTAAGGATTTGAATCAAATGATTATGAATAGGCAACATTGGTCGAATCTTCTTCCCTTTTTCAAAACAAAACCACTGAACAAATGTGACAAACCTTCCACAGAATTTTGGCAAATATAAGAAACCAGACGGATGATTAGCTCCAAGTCAACATTGTCGTCATCGAATGAGCTCTGGTAGGCCTCTAGAAGCTCCTTGTCTTCAGAACTGATGACGGCGCCATTTGTCGGTAGAGAGGAGTCATCATCCAATGTGTCATCCAGTGATTGCCTACACAGAGATAAATAAAAAAATAAAAGGAAAGGTCATTGGTCAAAGGAATGGCTACAAGTCAAGCAATTCATCTTACATATTAAAAGGAGCAACATAGTGACAAAAGCATTCAAATACTCCATTACAGAAATAACTGACGTTGGAATTAATTATAAAATTTCTCACGGTTCTGAATAAAGGTGTCGAAAATCTTCCCATGAAACATCGCAATAGAAATAACATTAATGTAGTGAATACATTTGTATAGGCTTCCTCTTTTTGCAATTTAATGTACTTTTTGTCACACATTAACACGAGGGACATTTTTAGAACACATATTTACCACATTCACTGACTGTCAGATTGTTGTTTACTCAAGAAATCTAAAATCTTTTTTCTTCCTGCAAATTCTTAATTTTCCCGCGATTATAACAGACAAAACCGTAAAAAAATTTGTCCACCTCGAAAATGTTCAAGTGCAAGTACTTTCAAGAACAAACGACTGATATCAGACTACAATTGACATCGGGGCCTCACATCCCTCAAACATTTTTGTGTATTCTTGCTGAATTTGTTTTGAGATTTTGTGATTCAACACTGTTTGGATAAATCTAAAACACAATCTAGTCCATTAACTGTGATTTACGATCAAAGAAATCAAAATTAAAAAATGTTTTCAATGAGTAACAAGAGCTTAATTTATTCTTGATCAAATAATGAACATGTTAAAAGGTGAGGATGTGACATCACACTTTCTACTAAATGATACGAGTACCAGTTTTTGCGATGGACTGCTGTCTCGCTCATGGTGAGTTAAGTACTCTCATTTGTTTGCACCAAGGACACCTGGGATAAGAACCAGCCTAGATGAGCTTTCATTGGAAGGATTTTAATTTTTAACTTTTAAAGGAATATTTCCATGAAATTTCATTTTAATATATTTGATAAAAGACAATAAAAAAAAAACAGAATTGTGAAGAAAAAGTTAATATCTTATTCCTACAAGAAATTATTGAATTTTAAAGATTTTTCTTGTCTGCATAAAATAGATTGTTGGTCTGAGCCTAAGTCATCATTATGATGTCATCACAACACTTCTGTACTGTTCTTGATGTACTTCTTTGAAAATTAATTTTGTATTTTCTAAATGATATGGAACCATTTTTTCCTCAAAATTATTAAGAATAGTGTAGAATTAAATTTACAATAATGTTTTCCTATCTGTTCTTGTAACTTATATTTGAATTATGAAAAAATAGGCCAATAATATTCAAAGAAATACATAAAGATTAGTACTTAAGTGCTATGATGACATCATAATGATGACTTAGGACCCAGTACAAAAGTAATATTGATATACAAGAAAAATCTTTTAAGTTCAATAACTTTTTCTAGGAATGAGATATCGACATAGTTTTAGTACCACTCTGTTTCTTTAACTTTTCTTTATAAGATACATACAAATGAGAATATTTCTTTAACTGCACAAGGGCAATCCTATGAAAATCACCAAGAACAAAAGTTTCTTATTCAAAATATAAAATGAGTTGCACCAGTCACACCAAACATTTGCAAAAAAACTTAAATGACTGCTTATCCACTTTCTATGAAATATTTATGTGCTTCTATAAACCTTATATCAAATTGACTTTGATTATTTTGAAATACCTGTAAGCTTCCAGGAAAGTAGCCACTTCTGTCTGATTACACATTTTGGCCAAATCTGCAGCAGTTCTATATGACAGAGAAAAAAAACAAGTAAGGTCACTTAGTCCAGTGGTGAAGAAAGTTCATCTTATATGGAGCAGGTAGCTCAGCTGGTAGAGCGCATGACTGAGATGATGGAGCAGGTAGCTCAGCTGGTAGAGCACATGACTGGGATGATGGAGCAGGTAGATCAGTTGGTAGAGTGCACGACTGAGATGATGGAGCAGGTAGCTCAGCTGGTAGAGCGCATGACTGAGATGATGGAGCAGGTAGCTCAATTAGTATAGCGCACGACTGAGATGATGGAGCAGGTAGCTCAGTTGATATAGCACACAACTGAGATGATGGAGCAGGTAGCTCAGTTGGTATAGCGTACGACTGAGATGAAGGAGCAGGTAGCTCAGTTGGTATAGCGCACGACTGAGATGATGGAGCAGGTAGCTCAGTTGGTAGAGCGCACGACTGAGATGATGGAGCAGGTAACTCAGCTGGTAGAGCGCACGACTGAGATGATGGAGCAGGTAGCTCAGTTGGTATAGCGCACGACTGAGATGATGGAGCAGGTAGCTCAGTTGGTAGAGCGCACGACTGAGATGATGGAGCAGGTAACTCAGCTGGTAGAGCGCACAACTGAGATGATGGAGCAGGTAGCTCAGCTGGTAGAGCGCACGACTGAGATGATGGAGCAGGTAGCTCAGTTGGTAGAGTGCACGACTGAGATGATGGAGCAGGTAGCTCAGTTGGTAGAGTGCACGACTGAGATGATGGAGCAGGTAGCTCAGCTGGTAGAGCGCATGACTGAGATGATGGAGCAGGTAGCTCAGTTGGTAGAGCGCATGACTGAGATGATGGAGCAGGTAGCTCAGCTGGTGGCGCATGACTGAGATGATGGAGCAGGTAGCTCAGCTGGTTGGCGCGACTGAGATGATGGAGCAGGTAGCTCAGCTGGTAGAGCGCACAACTGAGATGATGGAGCAGGTAGCTCAGTTGATAGAGCGCATGACTGAGATGATGGAGCAGGTAGCTCAGCTGGTAGAGCGCATGACTGAGATGATGGAGCAGGTAGCTCAGCTGGTAGAGCGCAGGACTGAGATGATGAAGCAGGTAGCTCAGTTGGTAGAGCGCAGGACTGAGATGATGGAGCAGGTAGCTCAGTGGTAGAGCGCATGACTGAGATGATGGAGCAGGTAGCTCAGTTGGTAGAGCGCATGACTGAGATGATGGAGCAGGTAGCTCAGTTGGTAGAGCGCATGACTGAGATGATGGAGCAGGTAGCTCAGTTGGTAGAGCGCATGACTGAGATGATGGAGCAGGTAGCTCAGTTGGCAGAGCGCATGACTGAGATGATGGAGCAGGTAGCTCAGTTGGTAGAGCGCATGACTGAGATGATGGAGCAGGTAGCTCAGTTGGTACAGAGCGCATGACTGAGATGATGGAGATGACAGGTGCTCCAGTTGGCAGAGCGCATGACTGAGATGATGGAGCAGGTAGAGCTCAGTTGGCAGAGCGATGACTGAGATGATGAGATGATGGAGCAGGTAGCTCCAATTAGTAGAGCGCCCTGACTGAGATGATGGAGCAGGTAGCTCAGTTGGTAGAGCGATGACTGAGATGACGGAGCAGGTAGCTCAGTTGGATGGAGCAGGTAGCTCAATTAGTAGAGCGCCTGAGAGATGATGGAGCAGGTGAGTTGGTAGAGCGCATGACTGAGATGAGTTGGTAGGGTAGCTAGTTGGTAGCTGACTGAGATGATGGAGCAGGTAGCTCAGTTGGCAGAGCGCAGATGGAGCAGGTGGTAGAGCACATGACTGAGATGATGGAGCAGGTAGCTCAACTGAGATAATGGTTTGTTTGTTTGATGATGGCTTAACGGCACCAGATAATGGTTTGTTTGTTTGATGATGGCTTAACGGCACCACAACAACTAAGGTCAAATTATGCCTGAGAGGTCAGATCATTCTAGAGGTAGAAAGTAAAGGAAACAGGGGGAGAATGAGAGAATTTTAAGGACAAAAGATCAGAAAGCTGTGATCATGAGGGGAGGTGCATGGTTGAAACAAAAACAAAGTAGAGAGCGGGTGGAAAAGGAGAATTTAAATATGGTCGTAGAGGGAGGCATGATGAAGGAAGGAGATGATTTTATCCGGAGGATTTTTCTAGAAGAACTCAGCAATTGAGTTGTAGGGAGCTAGGGAAGCTCTGGGAAGGTTGTACAGGGGGCAAGCAAGGAGAACGTGATGGATTGTGAGGGTGCAATGGCAGTTGTTGCAGAGGGGTTGGGGGGAGCCAATAAGGAGGTGGGAGTGGGTGAGATAAGTGTGACCAATTCTAAGACGGGTAATATGAACGTTGTCAATACGAGAGAGGTTGTTGATGGTGGCTTTGATCGGAATTGTGGGCTGGATGACATGGAGTTTGTTATCAATTTGGGACTTCCATGAGGTTTGCCAGCGGTCCCGAACAAGAGAAGC
This sequence comes from Chiridota heheva, assembly GCA_020152595.1. NCBI lineage: Eukaryota > Metazoa > Echinodermata > Holothuroidea > Apodida > Chiridotidae > Chiridota > Chiridota heheva. Next base: position 296,496 of record JAIGNY010000758.1, on the reverse strand, counting down.
GATAAGTGGTTTGATGTCAGAGAGGGTTTTGGGAAAAGGGGCAGGGAGGAGGGTGAGGGCAAGCTTAGCGGCTGCATCAGCCCTGTCATTACCCGGGATGCCAACATGGCTGGGTATCCAGAAGAAAAGAATACTTTTCCTGCAGAGGGTGGGAGGAAGGAGTTTGCGGAGGAGGAGGTGGCATGTGAGGTTATCCCATTTAAGGTTGAGTAAAGAAGTAAGAACAGCCTTTGAGTCGGAGAAAATAACAAAGTGGCTGAGCGGGGAGTACTCAATAAAGTTGAGGGCGAGGAGAATGGCCTTTGCCTCAGCTGAAAAGATGGATGAGTAGTCGGGAAGTCTGCTACTGAGGGTGATGTCTTGGATGACCGCAGCAGCAGCTGTCTTGTTGCCCTCCTTGGACTGAGATAATGGAGCAGGTAGCTCAGTTGGTAGAGCGCATGACTGAGATGATGGAGCAGGTAGCTCAGTTGGTAGAGCGCATGATTGAGATGATGGAGATACTGGGTTGAAGTCTCAGTCAGGTCTAACCGTTTTTCACAGCTATGCAGACATGAACAACATCAAAGTGGCAGTATGTTGTTTGCAGCTCCTGCTCCACCATTTAGCTGTTGAGCGAAGTGGCAATGGTTGAATGGCGCTCCTTCAAGGGAATGTTAAACCGCCAGTCTCTATTGTAGGACAGTCCCTTTGCCTGGTTCTCTGAACACTATTCGAGAAGAAAAGCGACAAAACGCAGTGTACATTCACTTTCTTTCCTTGCCCATCCCAGTCAAGCCCATGTTCTTGTGTGCTGATCTGTCTAGCTGCCGGAGAACACATTAGGTGGCTAATTGGGTCCAGCACTTTGAGGCCCTGGCAAAAGCGCTACATAAAATCGATGTCTAATAATTATATGAAAGTGGCTTTTTAATGGTCTAATTGATAGCTTTCATATGGAAAACTACAAAGAATGCAATGTGGAGAGTGAGATAAATAAACAGCAAGAAGACTTTGTTTGAAATTTCCTGTTTCATGTGTATTTATATGATAGATGATTATAAAGAAACAAATTTCACATAACAAGAACAGCAGACCTGCTTTTATACAATTTATATACTTAACGTTTGTTTGTTTGGTGAGGCTTAACAGCACCACAACAGCAAATGTCAAATTGTGCCTGAGAGGTTAGATTATAACAGGGTAGGAAAAAGGTTAAAAGAATCATCTGAGAAAAGGTTGAGAGTCAATAGACATGAAGCTATGATCATTAGAGGAGATGCAATAGGTACAAAAATATGGAGGCGGGGGGGATGGAAAAGGAAGACTAAATATTGTTGTAAAGGGAGGTATGATGAAGAAAGGAGATCATTTTCTCTGGGGAATTTTTGTGGAAGAGTTCAGCAATGAAATTGTAAGGAATGAAGGATGCTCTGGGGTGGTTATACAGGGGGCAGTCATTGAGGACATGATTTATTTTAAATGAAAAGTACACTTACTTCTTGTTAGCAGTCTTGAGGTGCACGCTTGCCTCAAATGACAAGAGCTTCTCCACCACCTCCATGTTCCCTCGTGCAGCTGCTGCCATAAGTGGTGTGATACTCGTGTGAGAATGGGCATAATCAACTGCAACAAAGAATGGTCACTCTATTATAGGATAAGAATGTGTTTTGATGTATCCAATCATGGGAAGGATTTGTCTACCGAAAGTGGGGGGAGGAAGGGGGGTGGGGGTGGCAATGAAAAATGGAGGGTGGGGCAAAATCACACTAAAGTACAACAAATCTACATAAAAAGATATAAATTCAGAAAAATACTAAGGGAAATTCCACCCCATAATCTCGCCTATGGATCCAAGATTCCTAAATATGACCCAATTACATCTGACCTCCCAAATCTCCACTGGTTCAATGAAAAGTAGGGCGATCAATTCAAAGGCATTATCATTGTCTACAAAGCTGGTTAGAATTCCAATCCTTCAAATTTATTAAGGTTCTATTTATTCCAAGATAACTCAGTCTGATCTTCTGCATTTTCAACTTAAAATTCTAAACCCAGAATGCATCATGTATTGTTTGTTGACATATCTTTCTCTTGAATAGGGTCCTGAGAAAAGGAATGAACACCCAAACTAAATTAGAAATCTTGTTTCTCTTTCAAGAAACTGTTACACCAGAAGTGGAAAAATAGTTTACTTTCTGGGACCATAGAAAGTCCTGAAAGCAATTTCTGCAAGTATACCAAAACAACAATAAGAAAACCGAATGCTTAATTCCAACTTCTTTCTTTCTTTCACACCTTTTCTCCCTTTTCCTTTCAATTTTTGGCACTGTCCCCTTTTCTTCTTTTTCCCACTCCTCCTTTTCCTTTTTTCTCATCTTTCTGAAAAAAGCATTTAGGACTATATCCCCGTGGTCTGCTTCCCCCCCCCTTCAGTCCTGGGTTACAAGTATACCAGAGGTGCATGTTTGTAAATCAGTGCCTTTGAATAAATTTGTCTTGATTGTTAAAAATGTGATTGATTGATTGAATTATTAAAATCACAAAATTACTCCATTTCTTTACAACAGCGTAAATCTTGACACAATTTTACAGAATGTGGTAACATGAATAAGATTTTGACACATCACTTTTGCAGACAGATCTTTCTTACTACAATCCAAATATTCTTGATACGATTGAAATATCTGAAATTAGGTAGCTCCAAGTATTCAAGCAGCTCTGTCACTTGTATCTTTACGAAAACTCAAAAGTTTTATATTCAAACACAGGCATCATCTGAACTTATGCCATTCAGCGCCACGGAACTATTTTCTATTTGCTTTTGGCTTTCTACACTTGTCGGTTACTCATTAATTGATCTCTTGATCTCCCAGTATATTTTTGTCTAAAATGTTTGTTTGTTTGTATGATGAGGGCTTAACGACCAAGACAACGAGGGTCAAATTGTGCCTGAGAGGCCAGATCATTCTAGAGGTAGGAAGGAAAGGAAACAGGGAGAGAATGAGAGAAATTCAAGAACAAAAAGTCATAAAGCTGTGATCGAGAGAGGAGGTGCATGGGTGAAACAAAAACAAAGTAGAGAGGTGGTGGAAGAGGAGAATTAAATATGGTTGTAGTGGAAAGCATGATAAAGGAAGGAGATAATTTTATCCAGAGAATTTTTCTGGAAGAACTCAGCAATTGAGTTGTGGAAGCGAGGGAAGCTCTGGGAAAGTTGTACAGGGGGCAAGTAAGGAGAACGTGATGGATTGTGAGGGTGCAGTGGCAATTGTTGCAGAGTGGTTGGGGGGAGCCAATAAGGAGGTGGGAGTGAGTGTGGTGGGTGTGACCAATTCTAAAATGGGTAATATGAATGTTGTCGATACGAGAGAGGTTGTTGATGGTGGATTTGATCGGAATTGTGGGCTGGATGTCTAGAAATGTCTGTTTGGTTGAGTACTAATCTACCTTTATGTTAGTTATAGGTAAGTATTTTTGGGCGAAGTGAATATCAAACAATTTACTGTTGTGCTTTACAATTTGAAATGAGTTTAGATTTACTTAATGGGCAATGGAGAAACAAATTCAACGAAATGATCAAAAAAAATTTAATTAAAAAATTATGTATGTCCTTACCACTGACATTTTCACTCATGATGTAATGTAGTAACCAACATAACTGACTTGGAAAAGTTACCTTGTTCACTTACCTGGGAAGTGTTGTAAATACTACAGGGGGCACTGATGATGATGTTAAAGTTAGAATTGGCAAAGCCAGAGCAGTATTCATTACACTCACAATTATCTGGAAATCAAGGGATATCTACAAGGCCACAAAGCTCAGATTATTTAATTATAACGTCAAAAGTGTTTTATTGTACGGTTCTGAAGCCTTGGCAAATCACCAAAGCTACCACAATGAAGGTACAAACTTTCATTAATCGCTGCCTGCGTAGAATACTTATTTACTAGCCAGACACCATAAGCAAGAACAAACTATGGGAAGAGACAGGCCAAGACCCAGTGGAACTACAGATTAAAAGCAGCCTGGACTTGGAGGCCACACAGTAAGAAAACCTGACAACAATATAACACGTCATGCACTAAATTGGAACCCACAGGGAAAACGCAAACAGGGCAGGCCCAAAATACCAGGAGGCGGGACACTACAAAGGAGATGACCAAGATGGGCTACAACTGACAACAGCAGCCAATGCTGGCCCAAGACAGACATAAATGGAGAGGTTTCATCCGTGGCCTATATTCTGGCAAGGAGTGAGAAGGCGTAAGTAAGTAAGCAAAGGGAGAAAAAATTAACAAAATAATAAAAAAATATTCAAAAAAATTATGTACATTCTTACCACTGACATTTTCACTCATGATGTAATGTAGTAATTGTGAGAAGGCAGCATCAGATCCATGCAACCATGCCTGGCTGATGGCATTTTCTGTTGCCTCTACCAACCAATCAGGCATGTCCTTAGCATCTAAGGGCACCTGAAATAAACACAAAAGTTGAAGATGTGATATTATTACAGCCTTTCAGCCACATTGGAAAAAATATATATTTTATGATTTTATGCCATTTATTGTGAAATGCTACTGTAGTCCATATATGAACTATGTTTAGTAAATACTGATATACCATTTCAGGGTACGCCCTAGTGATAATATGACAGTTCGTGACAGGGATCTGGTTACTTTTTGGTCTGCAATTTGATAATTTTCACTGCATGACATATAAGAAAATATGCAAGTCTACAATGGCAAGAATATGTATAAGGTAAGTACTACAATGTCAAGAATATGTAAGGTAAGTACCTACATGGTAATGAAGCCCAAACATGAATCATGTAGAGTACAACATGAATATATGTATGATCGTTTTTGACAGGAATTTGGCATCTGCATCTACGATGTCAATTTTTCCACAAAATGTTATGATTTTTTTTATGAATTTGTTTCCTTTTTTTATGCTATTTTATGTACTCTGTCAATTTTGACCAGAATTTTATTAATTTTATGTCAGTCTGGAAGGCCTGTATTAATCTTAATTCAATCCATTCAGTGCAATGTATTCAAATTTTTGCTGCACCAAAAACAATGGCAAATTATGATCATATCACTTCCATTCTCTATTCCCTATATTGGCTCTCAATTACAATGAGAACCAAATGCAAGATTTTAGTATTAGCTTTTACATGTATTCACCATAAAGCAGTGAACCAGAGATGTAACCAAGTCATATTTTGCAAGTCAAGTAAGAAGTCACTTGTTGGCAAGTCAAGTCACTTGTTGGCAAGTCAAGTCAATTTAAGTCACAAGTCATTTGTTGGCAAAGTCAAGTCACTTGTATGCAAGTCAAGTTAAGTCACCTTTTCACAAGTCATTTGTTTGCAAGTCAAGTCAAGTCACAAGTTTAAAAAAAAATGTGACTGAATTCCAAGTCAGTGACTCGAGTCAACTACTCTGTAAAGCACTAAAGTGTCTTCATTTTTAAAAGGTCCAAATGTGATCTGCATAGTAGAAATGATGTTTGGCTTTATGTACCGACTACAAAACACACAACATTCGATGGGAGGACTTTTTCCAGGATGGGACCACTTTGATGGAATGAACTTTCAGTTGAAATAAGACAATGCAAAAAAAAAAAATAAACATTTCTAAAAGTTCTTAAAACTCATCAAAGCTTATTTCAATGCTTACGTCTCTTAAAATGTGAGGGATATCTTATTGATTTTTCACGATACCTTTCTAATTCTTACCAACATTTTCTTTGTTTTATATGAATGTTTATTCCTTTACAACTTTACTATGCCCAATATTTTTTAACCATCTTCCCTTATTAAAGTGTTTTACTCATTTTGCAACATATTTACTCTTAACCAATACTACATTTACTTCCTTGTGCAAATTTTTAACTTTTAATGTCTTTCCTACTGTGCTTGTCATAATCATGTCATTATCATATCACATAGTGTCACACAATAACCCTTTCATTTCTCATTTTAAGGCTGACTAGAATATAATTTGACTAACTTTTGAAAGATATTCATGGTAAATTTACCCCGCTAAGCATAGCGGGGATATTTACTACAGTTATACTTATCCTCCATGCTATTAATATGCAATCTGGTCACATGACCCGATTCTAACGCACTTCTAACCAACCTTAAAAACGTAGTTACCAGCCCAGCCCTGACCTCCATATAACTTCTACTAACCTCACTTAACATTCCAACAAGGCCTGAATGAGAGGGGGAGGCGGGCCGGGATGCATGGAAGGTAAGTATGACTCGCGTATATATCCCCGCTACGCTTAGCGGGGTAAATTCACTTCAAGTTAAACCTTACCTTCCATGCTATTAATATGCAATCAAATTGCAACCAAGGATAGGAAGGAAGGGAGTTCAGGTAGCAGCACAATTTTCTAAAGGCTGGTACTAAAACTCTCACTGGTCTTATCCCGCTTAAAGGATAAAATTTCTTCTCCTATTAAGGACGAAAGACCTTGGAATGGGAAGTACTAACACATAGTAAATCACTTCTAATTACAGTCAAACTGAACAAGGCACTATTCATTAACAGTAACTGAGGCAAATGTCGCATGAACCTGAGTTAGAAACTCGGAAGACATGCCAACCAGAGGAGCATTTGGACACAATATGAATATCATAGTAGTGTCTACAATAACACCATAATAAAAATGGAGGATTTTTTTTTTTTACATATTTGATTGTTTGTGAAATTTCCTTTCCAATTTTTGATTTTGTTTCTTCTCAAAGCAAAATATGCAAAAACAATGAAAACAAACAATTAATAATCACCACTGTAATTTACTCATGGAAAAACAAAGCAGCGCAACTGGCTCAGTGTTCCAACCTGGGCCATTCATGTGAACATCCCAAACACTAACTGCTGCACTAGACTGAGTATGTCTTAGTGTGTGAATTTCTTTTTGTACTTAAATTGTGCTATGAACAAAGAGGGGGTAGATGCTCTTTGTTTTCAAATGAAAATAGGTGAAATGGCTTTTCTAACAGTATATTTTGCATACAGGAGTTGTATCGCGATCAGAAACTACAATTTTTGCCATATTTTGGTCTCAAAAAGGATCAAAATCATGCAATTTTTCATAAGTCAAAAGGGGCAGTCAAAATTAAAACAGAATTGGATGCATTGATTTCTTTAACAGTTCCTGACAGGTTTTCAGACAAAAGCAAGGTCTGCAAGCATGTTAAGTAAGTTTCTAAAAAAAAAAAAAAAGTTTTTTCGTTAAAGTTTGTGCATTTTTTAAATTTTCTCTATTGCAACCAATTTTCCTCAAAAACCTTCAACATATAACCCACATCAAGATGTTAAATTTTTTGAAAGAACTATTCAACCTCTTTAAAATGATACCAGGATCACTGCTGTGGGCCTATTTTATGAAGCAAAATAATTTTTTGAAAAGGGCATATCCAATCGGTCGTGTCACGACCTCGTGGAGCTCCAAGGTTTGATTAATTGAAGGAAAAATAAATAAATAAAGAGCCTTATGCAACTCCCCTGCCACCACCCCAATTACCCCTAAAAACTCAATTACCCCTAACCACCACCCCAATTACCCCTAACCACCACCCCAATTACCCCTAAGCACCTTTAGCCACCCAAACCCATGTGATGGTATGCATTAAATATTATAACTGGAGATCAAATGATTCTTAAGAGATTTAGAGAATGATGAAATTGACTAAGCCTGTTTAGTATTTTATCTAATTCATTTCAAAATTTGTCCCCTTCTGCTATTGCAGACCGTCTATATAACTCAGCTCTATCGAGTCCCCTATGTAAATTATGAGATGTTGATTGATGAGGAAACTTGTCAGCACAGTGACAAAAAGATATTGACAGAGATTAAATTATAAACAACAAATGGTGAGTTCTAAGAAAAGTAAACTAAGTGGTGTAAAGTATAACATGTTGGGGATAAAGTATAGGTAATGATTTAAGGGTATATGGAAGTGTATGGAGAAAAATTAGCTAAATTGTTTCAAAATCTATTAAAAACATTGAAAGTAACAAGTTTCATCAAAATTGTTTAAACATTGACCATTTTACAGCATTCTTAAATCTCAGGCATCAATTTAGATATTCTATGCAAATTTTGTGATGTACTACAGGTTGACCTTGGTATTTCTTTCTGTCAATCCTTTTGTTTTTTTAAATGTCTGTCATAATTCTTTGAAATAGTACAGCAAATTCTGACAATAAGTGTTTTAAGTCATTGACAAGGCCCCCATTAAGGAACAGACTTTTCAATCATTTTCAATGGCTAAGGTTTAGAAAATAAATTTAAAGAATTACACCAAGATATTGAGCTGTCTGCTCATGCAGTCATACCAAGATATGGAGCTGCCTGTTCATGCAGTCATACCAAGATATGAAGCTGTCTGCTCATGCAGTCATACCAAGATATGGAGCTGTCTGCTCATGCAGTCACACCAAGATATGGAGCTGTCTGCTCATGCAGTTATACCAAGATATAGAGCTGTCTGCTCATGCAGTCATATCAAGATATGGAGCATGCAGTCACAAGATATAGAGCTGTCTGCTCATGCAGTCACACCAAGATATGGAGCTGTCTGCTCATGCAGTCACACCAAGATATGGAGCTGTCTGCTCATGCAGTCATACCAAGATATGGAGCTGTCTGCTCATGCAGTCATACCAAGATATGGAGCTGTCTGCTCATGCAGTCATACTAAGATATGGAGCTGTCTGCTCATGCAGTCACACCAAGATATGGAGCTGTCTGCTCATGCAGTCATACATCACAATTTCTTTTAAAGCAGATCAAACATTGATAAAGCATAACTCCAAAACTAAAAGTTATTTAAAAATAATAATTCTTTAGAAATTGCTACATGTCCATAAACCTTTTAGGAGTAAGGGTGTTTTAGCTGACATCATGAGGTCACATGACTTTGTTTACATCGCCAATATGCAGGGCAGGAACACTGTCGTCTGCTGTACACTTAATTAGATTTACATATGCTTGCATGTTGTTATATAAGATTATTTTTGTAAGATTATTATGCTGGATTCTTGCTGTGCCATTGATTGCACTAGTAGACATGTGCAGGAGAATAAAAAGATGTTTTCTTGACTTCCATCTGATCCTGATCAAAGTTAGAAGTGGGTTTCTGCTGTACGATGGGACAGCTTTTAACCTACGGTTCACACTAAAATTTGCAGCGAGCACTTTATATAAGGTATGTAGGCTTTGTGTAAGTATAACTAACAATCAGATGGTGCTTACGTAAAAGTTACTCTTCGTATTCCTAGTGAATATATCAAACTTAAAGAAAATATGCAGTAAAATCGGAAGCGAAAAAAAAAAAAAAAAAAATTGCAATAAGTAAAATTCGCTGAACTGGTAGGTAGGCTGGCATGCAGTATGTTTTTGTACATGTAATGTGACTGAGCTATGTGAAGATACGTGAAAAACAATGCCCTGCAAAATGGCTTCCAGTGGAGTTTAAGAATCACGTGATAAAATTCCTCTGTATTCGGTTGTAAAGAGATTAACATGAAACAAAAGAAACCCTTACATCTAAACTGCATGAGCCAAGACCCTCCCTCAAACTGGACACACCGCTTGCAATGGTACCAGCTGCTGCTGCTGCCCCCACCTCTGAGGAGACAGACACTTGACCTGATGTCCATTTGTCCAGTTCTGCGCATTGCTTTGCTTCTGTAAGTGAATTAAACCAGATTGAAAGACTGATGAAACTTGATCAAAGGTGAAAAGCAAATAGCATGATAAATAACTCTGGGTATAAATTTTCAGTCCAATGCATCCATGTTTATAAGTCACTGATGAAAACATCCTTTTAAAAATCCAAATGAATCCTCAGCCCCACATTTCACATATGACTTGGCCCTGCAGTAACCAAATCCACAATACCTGGCCCTTCAAAATAAGTCCCATTGTGTGCATATAGATGATAAGGAGTGTAATTAATGATTCGTAAAATCACTGAACTATCTGCTGGGTATTCTTAATTGCTTCTAGCAGTCTAAAAGTCATACCCACCGAAGGAAATGTCCTTCATTTTCGGAAATTGTCTTCATTTTTAGGAATTTTTTTCAATTTCTGGGAAATATTGCTGAAATTTTCTATAATTTAAACATATTTTTCTTTAATTTGACCTCATTTTTTTTAGTTTGACCTAAGTTTTCAATTTGATATAGGAATTTCTCAATTTTACCTCCCAACTGGGACAAAACTATTCAGCCGGGAAGGTAAAATCTTCTCAGGAGGCAAACTGCCCACTCCTCTGCTTCTTAAACCTTTGGTTACATCCAAAAATCGTGTGGTAATGGTACCCATTGTTAACGTCCAAAACAAGTGTAATATTTCTTCACAGCTGTCGTCCAAATCATTAGGTCTGGCTACGTGCCTGCATACTAATAAAGTCACTTTGAGGTGGTAATTTCATCAGAGCTGTCATCCATATGTGCGCCCCACCACACCAAAATCGTAACGTCTGGCTACGTGCCTGCATACTAGTAACATCACTTTGAGGTGGTAAATGATTGTCTTGTTAGTGATTGAGTAAATATTTTGACCAATCAGAAACAGCATTGGATTGCTTGCATTTTTACCTACACTTCAACACGATATCTGGCTTTTAACACATTCTAGTCCCAGCATCGCGTCCATATGATTTTGACAGTGATGATGAGGAATTGACTATAAATAATGGTGATTTTTGGATCAACTTTGACATAGACAACGCAGATAAAAAAGCTAATTGGAGCAATTTGCAAAATCCTCTGGGCCCTAAGGGAATTACACACTAAAACCTAGTGGGACTCAATGTGTTAATTATATCATAACAAAATGTTTATTTTAAGACAAAGTAAACTAATAGTACTCAGTAATAAAAGGTTTGAGGAGAAAGAAAAGTTATTGGTGAAGAAATAATGAAGAGGAGATTTGCTAAGTTCTGACAATATATTGATTCCCAAATCTTGCCAATATGTAAGATACAAATAAACTCCAGCTTAAGCCTGCATTGTGGTGACAGTAAATGATTCAAGATTCTTTGTTCACTTAACTAGAAGAGAAAAATTGCATCTTCTTGCATTGAACATATGCCAAAGTTTGGCTCTTAAAAAAGGTCATATCAACCTGAGTTTGACCTTTCAAGAGTTCATATTAATTAGTAAGCATGATTCATGTGACAAAACAAAGACATTTCAATGCTTTTCGGTGTAGATGCTCTACCTATAACAGTGACTTCTCATACAAACCTAATAGAATCAACGTAAACCATTGAAAGTTTAACATATTTTATAGGATCTCACTTTTCTCTTTGTCCTTCAAATATTTCTCCATCTTTTTATTTGTGTATCCGGTGCTAAATAAAGGAAATATACAAGCAAAGATAAATAAAGGAAATATACAAGCAAAGATCAACTGGATACCTAAAGGAAAGGTAAGTGAACGCTGCCATGCTGGTATATGTCACTTCCGGCTTTTAATTTTCACTATTGACTGTGAGAAATCTGCAATGATATCAATCACAAATCCGCCAGACCGAACATAGGGGCCTACGTATGTTATTAATAACATCACAGATTTCTCGCAATTAAAGGAAAATGGAAAACAGGAAGTGACGTTACCAGCACGGTGTCCTCACTTCTGAAGGTATTTATGGGATGATACCTTTCCTTTAAAATCGTGGATGATGTTTTATTTATAGATATATAAATCTCATTGTGGATTGTATAGAAGTGTAATACTAATGCCTAAGAAATCTAAAATCATGGTACAGACTCATTACTAGACTGCAACCTTTCATTGCATAATTGTCCAAGAGAAGGTGTTAAACCGAGAGTGTACACTGGATGTCATGCATACTTGAACACTGCCCCCATAGTGGGTTTTTGTTGCAGGCCACAATGTACAACAACTACATTTACTAATGGTGTGGATGGAAATGAGACAACTTCTGCCATCAATAACAAGATAGCAAATGTAGGCCACAAATGAGTGATTTTCATAGTAGAAATGCTGAGATACTTAAAGGTATATGGACGTATAAGGGTGTTTCAGCTGATGTCATGAGGTCACATGATTTTGTTTACATCCCCATTTTGAAGGGCAGGAACACTGTTGTCTGCTGTACATTTAATTAGATTTACATATGTTTGCATTTAGTTATGTTTGTTTGATGAGGTCTTAACGACACCACAACAACGAAGGTCAAATTGTGCCTGAGAGGTCAGATCATTTTAGAGGTAGTAAGGAAAGAGACCAGGGAGAGAGTAAGAGAAATTCAAGAACAAAAGCCAGAAAGCTGTGATCGAGAGAGGAGGTGCATGGGTAAAACAAAAACAAAGTAGAGAGGGGGTGGAAGAGGAGAATTAAATATGGTTGTAGAGGGATGCATGCTGAAGGAAGGAGATTATTTTATCTGGAGGAATTTTCTGGAAGAACTCAGCAATTGAGTTGTGGGGAGCGAGGGAAGCTCTGGGAAGGTTGTACAGGGGGCAAGCAAGGAGAACGTGTTGGATTGTGAGGATGCAGTGGCAATTGTTACAGAGGGGTTGGGGGAACCAATAAGGAGGTGGGAGTGAGTGAGGTGGGTGTGACCAATTCTAAGACGGGTAATATGAACGTTGTCGATACGAGAAAGGTTGTTGATGGTGGATTTGATCGGGATTGTGGGCTGGATGACATGGAGTTTGTTATCAATTTGGAAGTTCCATAAGGTTTGCCAGCGGTCACGAACAAGAGAAGCGATAAGCGGTTTGATGTCAGAGGGTTTTGGGAAAAGGGGAAGGGAGGAGGTTAAGGGCAAGCTTAACGGCTGTATCAGCCCTGTCATTGCCAGGGATGCCAACATGGCTGGGTATCCAGAAGAAAAGAACACTTTTCCTGCAGAGGGTAGGAAAAAAGAGTTTCCGGAGGAGGAGGTGGCAGGTGAGGTTATCCCATTTAAGATTGAGTAATGAAGTAAGAACAGCCTTTGAGTCAGAGAAAATGGCAAAGTGACTAAGAGGAGAGTACTCAATCAAGTTGAGGGCGAGGAGAATGGCCTTAGACTCGGCTGAAAAGATGGATGAGTAGTCAGGAAGTCTGCTACTGAGGGTGATGTCTTGGATGATGGCAGCAGCAGCTGTCTTGTTGCCTTCCTTGGAGCCATCAGTATAGATGGAGGTGTAATTTGAGAGTTGGTCTTTGATTTGGTTGTGGAGATTGATGAAGAGGTTAGGGTGAGTTTGAGTTTTGTTATAAGTGGAGAAGTCTAGGTGGACAGAAGGGAGGGGGGTGGCCCAAGGAGGAAAAGTGGGCCAGGAGTAGGTGCCGAGAGTGGCGGGGTTGATGCCAAGTTGAAAGAGGTCTGATTTAATGCGTAAGCTGAAGGGAGGCGATAGGGTTTTAGTCCTATCAAAGAGGGTGGAGAAATTGGGGTACCTAATGAGGTTGTAAACAGGGTTCTGGGTGTTGGTGAGGACTCTAAAAGCATAGGAGAGGCTAAGCTTTTTACATCTAAGTAGAAAGGGGGGTTCGTTGGCTTCAACATGAAGGCTAGTGATTGGGGAGGTCCTGTAGGCTCCTAGACAAAGCCTGAGGGCTTGATTTTGGATGGTGTTCATGTGGTTGAGGTATGAGTTGTGAGCGACACAGTAAACAATATTGCCATAGTCAAGCTTGGCACGAATGGTGAGCCTGAAAATTTTGAGGAGAGCATAGCGGTTCGCTCCCCAAGTAGTGTTGGAAAGCAGTCGGAGGAGGTTGAGGGAGCTATTGCATTTTAGTTTCAGGTTGGTGATGTGTGGCTTGTAGGTGAGCTTGGGGTCTAGAGTTAGACCAAGGAACTTTGTGTTTTCAACTTTAGGGATCGATTCCCATTGAGCACAAAGTTCGGGTTGGGGTGGAGGTTGTTGAAATGACAAAAGTGCATGCAGACTGTCTTGTCTTTGGAGAATTTAAAACCGTTATTGTTGCTCCAGACTTGCAGCTGGTTGAGGCTGGTTTGGAGCCTATTTTCAACAATAGGAAAGCTAGGGGAGGAGTAGAAGATGGTGAAGTCATCCACGTAGAGGGTACGTTTGATGCTGGGGCCAAGGTTATTCGCGATGTCATTAATGCTCAGGTTTAAGAGAGTGGGGGAGAGGATGCTGCCTTGGGGGACGCCCTCTTCTTGGGGGTACGGGTTGGAGAGGGTGTGGCCAATACGAACTTGGAACTGCCTGGGTGAGAGGAAGTTTTGATTAAAAATGGGGAGGTGGCCTCTGAGGCCGATGGTGTGAAGTTTTCGGGTAATGCCGTATTTCCAAGTAGTGTTAAAAGCTTTCTCGAGGTCAAAAAATATGGCAATGAGGTGTTCCTTTTTTGCAAAGGATTCCCGGATAGCGGTGTCGAGCGTAATTGACTGGTCTAGGTTATTGCGACGTTTTCGGAAGCCACTTTGGTGAGGAGAGAGGATTCTGTTGGTCTCGAGGAACCAGTTTAGTCTCTGATTAATGATCTTTTCCATAATTTTACAGAGACAGCAAGTAAGGGCGATGGGTCGGTAGCTGGTGGGTCGGTACCATCCTTCCCCGATTTAAGGACGGGGATGACAATAGCTGTCCTCCAGATAGGGGGAAAGGAGTGTGAGGACCAAATGTGGTTGAAGATGGTGAGTAGGGTAGTGGTGGCCTTGATGGGGAGGTGTTTCAGAAACTGATAGGGGATGTTATCTGGGCCCTTGGAGGTGCAGCCAGCGTCGTTGATGGCTTGGTTTAATTCAGAAAGGGTGAGAGGGGTGTTGTAGCTTTCGGAGTTGTCGGAGGGAAAAGTGATTCTCCGGGCTTCATCGCAAGCTTTTTTGATTTTGAAAGCATTGGAGTAGTTGGTCGAGGACGAGATGTTGCTGAAAGAGGTGGCGAGGTGGTCAACGATGTCCTTTTTTGCCGTGAGAAGGTCTCCATTCCAAGAGAGATGGGAGATGGAAGATTTGCCTACTCTGCCGTGGAAGCTGTTAACCATTCTCCAAATCTTCTTAGTGGGGTGTTGGTGGTGAGAGAAGAGATAAAGTTGTTCCAAGTGTTTGTTTTACTGTCCTTGATAGTGCGTCTGGCCTTGGCATGGCTGATGCATTTAGTTATATAAGATAATTATGCCGGAATCTTGCTGTGCTGTTGGTTGCACTAGGAAATGTGTGCCAGGGATTAAAAAGAAGTTTTCTTGATTACCATCTGATCTTGATCAACATTTGAAATGGGTTTCTGCTGTACGATGCGATGGCTTTAGTGACACATTAGAACTATGCAGCGAGCACTTTATATCAGGTATGTAGGTGTTGTCAGGGCATAAAGGACAATCAGCTGGCATTAACGTTAAAGTTACTCATCATATGAGTATATCAAATTTAAGGAAAATCGGAGCGAACAAAAAATTGCAATCAGTAAAAATCGATGAACTGATACTGGTAGGTTAACATGTGGTACATTTGTTGTACGTGTAATGTGACTGAACTGTGTTAAGACGCGTGAAATGCAACGACGCGCTGTCCTGCAAAATGGAGTCTAGTTGAGTTAAGAGTCACCTTTATAGAGGCAAGAAAAGCTAAATTACATTATAATCTATCAAAAACCACGAAAGTAGCAATAAAGTTTGGTTAAGAATGGACTATTTTAAAGCGATTTGAAATCTTAAGGCATTGATATGCAAATTTGTAATGTATTACAGAGTGCAAGTGACTTTTAGTTTTTCTGTTGTAAATCCTTTTATTTTTAACAAAGATGGTATTTGGGGAAACTTCCCCCTGCATGTTCCCCTCCCTCCTCTTACACCTATGATGCCCTGCATATTCCCCCTCCCTCCTCTTACACCTATGCCCTGCATGCCCTCCTCCTCTTCCCACCTTACCCTCATCCTTTTACACCTATAATGCCCTGCATGTTCCCCTTCCTCCTCTTACACCTATGATGCCCTGCATGTTCCCCTCCCTCTTCTTACACACTATGATGCCCTGCATGTTCCCCCTCCCTCCTCTTACACCTATGATGCCTTGCATGTTCCCCCTCCCTCCTCTTACACCAATGGTGCCCTGCATGTTCCCCTCCCTCCTCTTACACCTATAATGCCCTGCATGTTCCTCCTCCCCTCCTCTTACACCTATGATGCCCTGCATGTTCCCCCTCCCCTCCCTCTTACACCTATGATGCCCTGCATGTTCCCCCCCCTCCTCTTACACCTATGATACCCTGCATGTTCCCCTCCCTCCTCTTACACCTATGATGCCCTGCATGTTCCCCTCCCTCTTCTTACACCTATGATGCCCTGCATGTTCCCCTCCCTCCTCTTACACCTATGATACCTTGCATGTTCCCCCTCCTCTTACACTTATGATGCCCTGCATGTTCCCCTCCCTCTTCTTACACATATGATGCCCTGCATGTTCCCAATCCCTCCTCCTCTTACACCTATGCCCTGCATGTTCCCCCCCCTCCTCTTACACCTATAATGCCCTGCATGTTCCCCCTCCCTCCTCTTACACCTATGATGCCCTGCATGTTCCCCTCCCTCCTCCTCTTACACCTATGATACCCTGCATGTTCCCCCTCCCTCCTCTTACACCTATGATGCCCTGCATGTTCCCCCTCCCTCCTCTTACACCTATGATGCCCTGCATGTTCCCCGCCCCTCCTCTTACACCTATGATGCCCTGCATGTTCCCTCCCTCTTCTTACACATATGATGCCCTGCATGTTCCCCCTCCCTCCTCCTCTTACACCTTTGCCCTGCATGTTCCCCCCCTCCTCTTACACCTATAATGCCCTGCATGTTCCCCCTCCCTCCTCTTACACCTATGATACCCTGCATGTTCCCCTCCTCTTACACCTATGATACCCTGCATGTTCCCCACCCTCCTCTTACACCTATGATACCCTGTATGTTCCCCCTCCTCTTACACTTATGATGCCCTGCATGTTTCCCCTCCTCCTCTTATACCTATAATGCCCTGCATGTTCCCCTCCCTCCTCTTACACCTATGATGTCCTGCATGTTCCCCCTCCCTCCTCTTACACCTATGATACCCTGCATGTTCCTCCCCGCTCTTCTTACACATATAATGCCCTGCATGTTCCCCCTCCCTCCTCCTCTTACACCTATGATACCCTGCATGTTCCCTCTCCCTCCTCTTACACCTATGATACCCTGCATGTTCCCCTCCTCCTCTTACACCTATGATGCCCTGCATGTTCCCCCACCCTCCTCTTACACCTATAATACCCTGCATGTTCCCCCCTCCTCTTACACCTATGATGCCCTGCATGTTTCCCCCCCTCCTCTTATACCTATAATGCCCTGCATGTTCCCCCACCCTCCTCTTACACCTATGATACCCTGCATGTTCCCCCCTCCTCTTACACTTATGATGCCCTGCATGTTTCCCCTCCTCCTCTTACACCTATGATGTCCTGCATGTTCCCCTCCCTCCTTTTACACCTATGCCCTGCCTGCATGTTCCCCTCCTCCTCCCTCTTACACCTATGATGCCCTGCATGTTCCCCCCCTCCCTCCTCCCTCTTACACCCTATGATGCCCTGCATGTTCCCCCCCTCCCTCCTCTTACACCTATGATGCCCTGCATGTTCCCCCTCCCTCCTCTTACACCTATGATGATGCCCTGCATGTTCCCCTCCCTCCTCTTACACCTATGATGCCCTGCATGTTCCCCTCCTCCCTCTTACACCTATGATGCCCTGCATGTTCCCCCTCCCCCTCCTCTTACACCTATGATGCCCTGATGCCCTGCATGTTCCCCCTCCACCTATTATGCCCTGCATGTTCCCCCTCCCTCCTCTTACACATATGATGCCCTGCATGTTCCCCCTCCCTCCTCTTACACCTATGATGTCAAATTGTTGTACTAAAAAGAAAGAAGAACAATTATACAATGCAGAACTAGAAATAATTAAAACACCTGCAAAACAACTTGATAAATGTAATCAATTTAAATTACATGTTAATAGCACAAACAAAATTATAATGCACAAGATACTTCATTTTTAGGTTTTTTATGTGAAAAGCAAGGTCAAAATTTGTATACATAATGGAAGAAAATTCAGTATACTTGTTACTACAAATTTAAAGTCATTTTAGTAAGGCTTCACAGTGAAAAATTGAAATTTTAAAATTCATGGGAATTTCCTGAGTGCTATGATCATAAAGAACATTTCTAAGTTAACAAATTTGAAAGTTTTATTAGATTCTTAATTTGATGAATAGAAATCAATTTATTTCTCAAAAAGATCTTAGTGAAAGTATAACATGCATTAAAATACTCACCACTTCAATGCATCTTCCAGGAACAGTTCCTCAACATCAAAAAGTTTACCAGGAACTTAAAAGAAAGAAAATGGAAGACGAATTTGACAGATGCATTACAATTGTCAGAAAGTGGAAAGGCTTAAGTTACAAAAGCACTCGGATGAAAGGTGAGGGCACATTATTTACGAGTCACTAGAACAGAGATTCTTAACAGGCGGCCCGCGGGCCAAATCTGACCCACCAGACGATCCAATCTGGCCCGCGAACAATAGTCATTATATAATGCAATACAGTGCATTGCATGTAAGATCATTCCAATTGAGATCAGTAAAAATCGCCAAATAATTGTTTATTTTGGTTTCTTCATAGGCTCACTAAAATCAGCTCACTAAAACATTGTGGCTTATCAAATAAAATGTTATTTTTAGTTCTGCTAGAAATTGGGCTCGCAGCTTGTCAAAGGGAGGTGGATAAGAGAACCGTCGACATATGGCGTACATCTTTCTAATCGCACATGCTCTCAACTTGTTTGTATTCAGGGGTTGTCAAGTTTTGATGGGTTTGTTTGTCACATGATGCTGGTTTTGCCACGTGATAGGCCCCCACCTGAAGCTGTTGTAAAATGATGGCCCTTAAAAGAATTTAATCATGAACCCTTGCTCTACAATATTTGACAACTTTTTTCATGCACATGATGGTTTAAAAGGTTCAAGTAACTGGAAATCATTTCTAGTGAATACTTAAACATGTTTCATTTCTAAATTCCTATGAGTTAGCTTAGCAAAATGAAAGCCCTCATTTTTCCACCAAGAACTCCTGTAAATGAAGAATAATATCATGAAAGATAGAATAAAGCAAGGATTCTTAATTAAATCTTTCGAAGGGCCATCATTTCACAACAGCTTCAGACCGTGGGCCAATGGCGTGTCAAATCCACGTCATGTGACAAACACAACCCGTCAAAATAATCCCTGAATACAAACTAGTTGATAGCATGCGCGATTAGAAGGATGTACGCCAGATGTCATCAGTTCTCTTATCCACTTTCCTTTGACAAGCTGCGAGCCCAATTTATGGCAGAACTAAAAATAACGTTTTATTTGATAAGCCTCAATGTTTTACTAAGCTGATCTGCCTAGGAAAAAAAACAAAATAAACGATTTTGCAATTTTTACCGATCTCATTAAGATTGATCTTACATGCAATGCACTGTTTTGCATTATATGATGACTACTGTTTGAGGGCCAGATTGGATTGCCTGGTGGGCCAGATTTGACCTGTGGGCTGCCGATTAAGAACCACCACGATAAAGGATAAAAGTTATTGGATTAATTGATTGATTGATACGTGATAAAATCGGTATCATTCTAAAAAGGGCAACAAGAGAATAAGGTGCTAAAATCATTGGTGATAGAAATTGCTCAATGGAAAGATTATAAGATACAGTATGTAAACAGGCCTAAGACACATTAGTTTTGCTTAAAATCAATAAAAAGCAATTAAATAAAGAAAAAACTATCAAAATCACTTAAAATCATATCCTTTTACAGCTTTCCATTTTTCAGGAAATCATATCCAAATGTGTATTGAAATCCATGGTACTTAAATAATCAAAAGCCTCTACTTTCTATTTTCCTATACGCAAATCCAACACTTTAATTTCTCTAGCTGCCATAATTTTGAACAATAGCGGTTGATTCTGTCATGAAATGTCAGATACTGACCAAAATCACATATATGATGTAAATGCAAAGGGAATTCCAATCTTTGATGAGCTGAGACAAAACATGGCATGTTATAGATTTATAGACAATACTTTACTCAAAACAAATGCTCAGATATCGGCATAAGGACATTTAGTTCTAATTTTTGATTGGTTGAAATTTCAACCAATGGCTATCGATGACATTTCCTATTATATTATAATACAGCAACCATTTCTAATCAGCATTGCTGTGGCGAAGGATAGGGAGAGATGGGTTTCAGATTTGCTTTTGTGCCAAACGTTACAAGTTCAAGTCTCATCAAGGCAACATTTTTTCTTCTTATTTTCTTTCCCTAATTTGAATTAAAATATGAGCTATTAACTGAGTTAATTTCAGTTGGTAGCTCCTTGAATAAAGTAACAACCAATTGTACAGCTCTGTTCAACTCTGCCATGTCATGTTACTACACATACATACCGTATGTATACCCATTAAGAATTTTGACCCCTTAGACCCCAGACTCCTCCAACCTGACACCATCCATTTTCTCCAAATCAGGGTAATCCACACCATCAACCCAAGAGACTCCACAGTTCATTGACTAGCAATCAGCTATTGTTACAACACACACAGCACAGGGGTAATCTATATCTTCTTAACTGACAGCATCTTCATAGTCTATTCACAGTTCACTTGTTAGCAAGCAGCTACTGTTACACTTTACACAATAGGTTATTTATCTGGGGCTCAAGCAACATGACTGATGTTCAGTGAAGCAAATCAGATTAGTCCTTGGCTAAGCCTAAATATAAATATACATTACATGCTTGGGAGGCCTTTGTGCAAATTGCTGAATGATTGATGAACTATTTCTCCTAAAGTTAATTATTTCCTCATGCTAATTTTCATACACACAATGTATAATTTATGCTTCTCTGAATCTCTGAACAATTGTAATGCATTGATGACGTGTGTAAGTACATGCCATGTACTAACTGACATCATTGCAATTTGTTTTGAGATGACACCGCTTCTTTAAACATAAATTTTATCAAAATTACTGTCCATAGATCTATTCAATTTTGCTCAATTTCTTACAAAAGTAGGAAGAATTCCAGCCCAAAATCAATATCACTCACGAAATCAATATTAAATCAAACGATTACAACAAAACAAATAGTGAATTATTTTTCACTTACCTTCCAAAACTGGACAGTTATCAAAGTACCCCACAAACAGATCAATATCAAGGGCAGCACTCATTAAGATTATTCGTAGGTGTGGGTGCTTTGGCAAGAGCGCTTTCAGTTGGGTTAACAAAAATCGCTGTAACGATCCTCTCGTGAAGCTCATCCTGCGGAAAAAGGAAATTAATTTAAACGAGTTTAAACAGCCAGGTAAGAAGTATCTTAAGATTTATTAGAAAATTATAAAAAAAATTTGGTGTAACTACAAATTTTTCCATTCTTTGCTACAGCATAAGACCTTCTCCTTCCAATACCAGTTTTGAAATCAGAAATGTCAAAGGTTATTCTTATGTTTTTAAATTTTCCCTACTTTCAAAAATTATCTACTTCCAAAATGTAAAGGTACACAGACAGATAAAGCCAACTTTCTAGATAGAAGCAACTTTAACTAAAATGTTTTAAATTTGATCATAACCTACGCAAATGGTAAAATACTCTCAAAATTCTTCCTGAAAACATTTCTACCTTTGATTTAGTCAAAGCCTCTCTGGCAATATTGACTTGAGAGAGATTGGTCTGCAAGTTTATGAATCTTACATATGACCTTTGACACTATTAGATGGTTGACTCCTTTGCACACATCATAAGACACATTTCCTTATCAAAAGCAAAAGAGATGTGACAAGAAAAAGTGAAATGTTTCATGAAATCTTCATATTTACAGGCTCCTATGATTAGGCCCGGTAGAAATGATTGATTGATTAATTGATGAGGGCTTAACGGCACCACGACAACGAGGGTCAAATTGTGCCTAGGAGGTTAGATCATTTCAGAGGTAGGAAGGAAAGAAAACAGAGAGATTGAGAGAAATGCAAGAACTTAATGCCAGAAAGCTGGGATCGAGAGAGGAGGTGCATGGGTAAAAAAAAAAAACGTAGAGAGAGGGGGTGGGAGAGAGGAGGACTCAATATGGTTGTAGATGAAAGCATAATGAAGGAAGGAGATAATCTGGTTGTACAGGGGGCAATCAAGGAGGGCAAGGTGGACTGTGAGGGTACAATGGCAATGCCAGAGGGGTTTGATAATGTATGTTTGTTTGTTTGATGTAGGTTTGATTGATGGGTGGATGACCATGACAATGAGGGTCAAATTTTGCCTTAGTTTGTAGTAAAGAGAATTTAGAAAGGTTAATCATTCTAGAAAGATAGTTAGGAAAGACAATTGAAAAAGTTGTAAATAAACATGATTTGGGAGAATGAGGTTGAGAAAACCAATTTATATACTGCAGAACTAAAAAACTACGTCATTAAAGCTGGGATCCTATTCCTACATACTAATGATTAAACATCTGAAATGGTGATTGTTTGATGGGTAAAAGAGCAAAGTAGAGATCATTCTAGAGGGGAAGGAAAGGAGGGGTGGAGGAGGAAGAAGATGGAAAATAACAAAGAGGAGGACTAAATATGGATGGATGTAGGGAAGCAAGATGAAGGAAGGAGATAATTTTATCCGGAGGGATTTTGTGGAAGAACTCAGCAATTTAGTTGTGGGGAGAGAGGGAAGCTCTAGGAAGGTTGTACAGGGGACAAGCAAGGAGAACGTGATGGACTGTAAGAGTGCAATGGCAATTGTTGCAAAGGGGTTGGGGGAGCCAATAAGGAGGTGGGAGTAAGTCAGGTGGGTGTGACCTTTTCTAAGAGGGGTAATATGAACGTTGTTAACACGAGAGAGGTTGTTGATGGTGGGTTTGATCAGAATAGTGGGCTGGATGACGTGGAGTTTCTTATCAATTTGAGAGTCCCATGAGGTTTGCCAGCGGTCACGAACAAAGGAAGCGATTAGCGGTTTGATGTCAGAAAAGGTTTTGGGAATGGGGTAGGGGGACGTTGAGGGCAAGCATAGCGGCTGCATCAGCCCTGTCATTGCCAGAGATGCCAACATGGCTGGGTTTCAAAAAGAAAAGAATACTTTTCCTGTAGAGGTTGGGCGAAAGGAGTTTTCGGAAGAGGAGGTGGGATGTAAAGTTTTCCCATTTAAGATTGGAGTAAAGAAGTAAGAACAGCCTTGGAGTCGGAGAAGATGGCAAAGTGGCTGAGCGGAGAGTACTCAATAAAGTTGAGGGCAAGGAAAATGGCCTTTGCCTCAGCTGAAAAGATGGACGAGTAGTCGGGAAGTCTGCTACTGAGGGTGATGCCTTGGATGACAGCAGCAGCAGCTGTCTTGTTGCCTTCCTTGGAGCCATCAGTATAGATGGAGGTGTAGTTTAAGAATTGGTCTTTGATTTGGTTGTGGAGATTGAAGCCCAGGTGGATAGAAGGGAGGGGTAGCCCAAGGAGGAAAAGTAGGCCAGGAGAAGGTGCCGAGAGTGGCGGGGTTGATGCCGAGATGGAAGAGGTCTGATTTAATGCATAAGCTAAAGGAAGGGAATAGGGTTTTAGTCCTATCAGAAAGGATGGAGAAATTGGGGTACCTAATGAGGCTGTAAACATTTGCACCTTTCTGGATATCAGAAATGGTCAATTTTTGGGGAATATATCATGGTGCATTACTAATCCTTAAATTTACTAGTATATCTTGTAATTTGTTATATGAAAATCATAATTATATGATGGTAAACTTATAGGTAAAGTAACAGTCAGACCCCTAGTTTTGCTGTTTTACAGGGGTGGCCCGCCCTGTTTCCTTCCTGTTTTTTCCCCATGATCCGGCCTGCCCTCTGGGGTCCGGCCTGCCCCCTGGGGTCCGGCCTGCCCCCTGGGGTCCGGCCTGCCCCCTGGGGTCCGGCCTGCCCCTGGGGTGCCCTGCCTGCCCCTGGGGTCCGGCCTGCCCCTGGGGTCCGGCCTGCCCCTGGGGTCCGGCCTGCCCCTGGGTCCCTGCCCCTGGGGTCCGGCCTGCCCCTGGGGTCCGGTCTGCCCCCTGGGGTCCGACCTGCCCCCTAGGGTCTGCCCTGCCCCCTGGGGTCTGCCCTGCCCCCTGGGGTCCGCCCTGCCCCCTAGGGTCTGCCCTGCCCCCTGGGGTCTGCCCTGCCCCCTGGGGTCCGCCCTGTTCCTCATAAGAAAAAAAAAAAAAATAGATTTTTTTAAACTTAATAATCTTAATAAACCTCATAAATAAAATACCTTACATGGATACAGAACACAAAATAATAGCATAGTAAGCAATTGTTCTGTTTGGCTCACGAATGGTCCTTATCAATCAAAAGTTTCATTCTGAGGTATGATTATAGCTAAAATCCCAGAGCTTCTTCACCTTAGAATTGGGCCTTAAGGGGCCCCTGGAGTCTATGCCGAAAAGACACAGCGCTTCGCGCGTGCATTAATGTGCCCCTCAACAAGTCTAGCACCCTTACTTTTTTTAAATCAAGGTAGAGGTCTGACAGTTTACTAGTCTTTTCCCTCTGTTCTTACACTATTTTTTCTTGCTTAATAATTTGACACTGCTGCATTGAGCAAATATCTTCATTTTGCCTAATATTAAACTTAAATCATCCTTTCTTGTAGTCAATTCCATTTTTCCCATTAAAAAACCAAATTTGTACAAGCGTTAAGACAATCCCCGATAGTCCCCCACAAACAGTCCTCTGTGGTGTAGTGGTTAGTGCTTTGTCTTTTCACCCGCATGTCCCGGGTTCGAGTCCCGGGTTCGAATCCCGGGTCTGCAACCAGTTAATCCACAACTGGTTTTCAAGGCTGTGGTCGTCTTGATATAATGTCCAGCACTGGATGCTCACTGGACATTAAACCTTGCTATATGCTATGCTAAAAGTAAATAAAACAAAACCCACTCCCCCTTTCAATGTTGGCTCAAAATGAGAGACAATGATATATGCGCAACATTGGAAAGGGGAGGAGGGGGGTGCCTCCAATCTTTTATTTTTGTTTCATCCATTTTGTCGGGATTGTAACTTAGGGCCTTAGGCCTAACGTTAGCCAGGGAGCATACCCTGTGGCATGCAACCAATGGCAAATTGCCATAAATTATTTTGAATGGCCTAATGTTAGACTAGGCATAGTTATTCATCATGTACTCCATTCCACATTAGTTGTTCTGCAAAGCCAAACAGTTGATACATAACCAGGTCAGGTCAGATTTTCCCTCATTATTTTCTTTATTCTGAAAACGTGATTATTTTAATTAAGATAAAGTGGTCTTACTATTTGCTACAGTAAGTTTGTGGTTATGATTTGCTGGAACAAAATTTTAAGGAGAAGTACAAGTCATGAGGCCTTTTACTTCCCCACTGATCTGTTGTTTTTTTTTGTTGGCTGACATTCACTAATTGTTGTCATTTCTGATTGATGGCTGAATGGAGTTGACTTTAAGTCCTACGCAGCGACGTTATACATTTTATTCTGAGTTACAATGCTCCACAACGTTTTCCGGGCTGTAACTCTCTTTAAAATTACCTGTCTTTTACCTGTCCAGCTTTGCACTCAAAAAATTCTCCAACTTATTTTCTACATTCCAGCGAACAAAAATCAGACAAAATTTGATCCAGTCTAGGCAAAATCAGATGATTTTGGCACAATTTCTCTGTCCGTTCTTCGCATTGTACAACGTTAAGTTTGTTCAAAAATGATAGTCATGTGACTACTGCCTGATAATAATTGCTATGGTGTTTCCAATTTCTATGTGGGATCCCATTTTAAATTTTCGTCTGATCATGAAATACAGTAGAAGAGTAATCTGAATCATGCGTTTTAGCAATTTCTATGCGGGGTCCCAATTTAAATTTGTGTCTGATCATGGAAATACAAGTGGAAGAGTAATTTAAATTATGTAAAGAAATTATGCAACTACTTAGCGTTTGTTTTTAATGAAAAGCTCTAAAACAGAAAAGGTTGAATTATTATTTGCTGACTTTAAAGACGACACAGATACCACACATATAAACTTTTTCCATCCATTAGTACAATGAAGAAGCCCTGAGTACAAAATTGCAGGCGTGAAAATCGACAAAAGTTTTGAAACATGGCAGCCAACAAACTATCGGTGGATTTAACTTTGGCAAAATTCTTCTGTTAAAAACAAGTAATGAACAATTTTTTGGATAATTAAATAAAGATAGTGAAACCCCACCAGACTGTGTGCAAAGAAGTGAAGTTTTCAATTTTGGAAAATACATTCATTTTGTTTAAGTGTGACTCAAATTGGGAAATGTGGTATCTGCAACAACCTACATACACAAAACAAATGTCCCAGTAATAACATACGTGTACTGTACATGGGTAGGCTAGATGTAGTTGAATGGAACACTCCAATTGGGCAGTTCTAGATAATATGTGTACAGGGGAGCCAGTGACATTTGGGAATCAGGGGAGGGGGTCTGTGAACTGGGATTGAGTTTCGGGAGGGGATTAACTGGGATTGGGAAGGGCTTCCTGAACTGGGATTCAGTCCATGAACTGGGATTGGGCTTGTGGTCCGTGAACTGGGATTGGGATTTTGGGGGAGTCCGTGAACTGGGATTGGTAAGGGGGAAGGGGGGGTGGGGGTTCCGTGAACTGGGATTGGGATTCGTGGGGTGGGTCTGTAAACTGGGATTAGGATTGGTGGGGGTCCATGAACTGGGATTGGGATTCGTGGGGGGTCCGTGAACTGGGATTGGTGGGGGTCCGTGAACTGGGATTGGTGGGGGGGGTCCGTGGAATAGGGATTCGTTGGGGATCTGGGGTCCGGAGAACTGGAATTGGGATTCAGGGGGGGTCCGTGAAATGGGTTTATTGGGGGGTCCGTGTTCTGGGATTGGGATTGGTGGGGAGGGGGGATTCTGTCCGTGAACTGGGATTGGGATTAGTGGGGATCTGTGAACTGGGATTGGGATTCAGGGGTCTGAGGGGGAGGTCCGTGAACTGGGATTGGGATTCGGGTCCGTGATTTGTGGCCTTGGGCCTTTCAGGATTTGCAGCTCCCTTTCTTTTAACTTCGAGTTTATACCTTTTTTGAACAAATGTACTAACTTAGCTAGGGAAGGGGAGGGGGTTGCGTGATTTGAGGAACTGTAGAAAATCCAAGAGAAAGGTTGCCCAGCCGACCTTGGGCCAGAGTTTCAGGATTTTCTACCCTCGTTCTTTTTTTTTGAATTTATACCTTTTTTGAGGTACGTACTAACTAAGGGAGGCCCCTGGCCCCCTTGTTTGTTTTTGACCTGTCAGGGCTGCCAACCCATGACACTATTCATATGATATAATTCTAAATTACTAGATAGCTGTCATTTCTAAAAATTGTAAAATATAATAATTTTAAGTGGTATCTAGGCCACATTTAAAATTATAACCACTGGGGAACTTATAGTGTTAAAGGTCTGGGAGCTGTGTTTTAGAGCCCACTAGCTGTCCTTTCAAATCTCAAATGTTCCATTCTTACTCAAATATTCACGCAAATATAAGTCCAAAATGGCAAAACAGATTCCTTTACAATCCTTTAACAAGAATGATTCAGTATAGCAATACACTGTAGAGGGGAAATTTGTGTAATTCTAAAAACTTAGACTTATGCACTTCTCATTTGTATGACTTACCCTTACTACCCCGGCAATGTCAGTCAAAGGTGAGTCACCCTTACTACCCCAGCAATGTCAGTCAAAGGTGAGTCATTGATGTGAAATAGTGACTCACTTTTGCATCATTGTACCAGATTTTCAGTCACCAGAGTGACTCTAGGGTGGGTCAATTTACTTCAGACCCATTGACTTTGTACAGTGGTGATTGATTTGGGGTAAGTCATTTCACAAAAAATTGTCAGTCACCTAAGTGACTGAGGGGTGCATCAATGTACATGTTTTGTCCACCCACTTTGGTGCAATGACTCACTTTGTCCAGGGGTGTAGGGGTGAGTCATACAATTGACAAGTGCATTACAGACATCAGCAGCTACAGTGTACTTCTTTGCAATCTCTCTAAATGATAAATGACTTACATGTGAAAAGATTGACAAATGTTTATTCAAGGTAATTGCAAGGAAATATTCTTATCTGTACATTATTTTATTTATTTTATTTTCATTTGTGATTTAATATGACTGAAAACTTTGTAAAGTTAAAACCACATTTTCAGGCTTCAAAAGCTTTTTTCAAAAATATTTATTAAAAACAAACCTTAACAAATATAAAGAAATTCTTACCATTTTTAAATTAAATAGATCATGCATGACAGGGGATATATTAAAGAAACCAAAATACGAAAGGTTTTAGGTTCTGATGCACAATATTATTTATCTTTAAAAGACATCATAGTTTTCATACTCATACTGCTTTAATGTGCATCATTCTAATCAAACTCTTTACATGTACTGTACACTTAATTGTGATTCCTGAGCGTTTTCCTCAATAAAATATAATACCCTTTACTAGAAACACTTAGAAACTTACATACTTCAACCATGCATCTTAACTCCATGCTTCAACAAATACACACCATTTAATCTTTACATTAAAACAATACTATAAACACATGTTCCAACCATTATATTCAAAACAAATATATAATCTAAACAAATGAAACATTCAATGCATAGAGCCTACCTGTGATAAGGGAGCCATAGCAACCAATGCAGGCTGTTTATTCAACCTTCACAGGTGGTGTCAGATTACATTAACGCCCTGTGATAAACCATGGAAGCAGAAGAGACCTGCATTTACTTATACATGTAGAATTAGTGTGCACTATACAGCATTATACAACTCTCTCATTACAATTTGGGATTGTATAACTGGAGGGATTGAAAATAATGTCAAATAATGAAATGAAATAGAAGCAAAGCAAGGTTGGTAAGTTTCCTTTGCAGTACCAATAAAGTATGGTTGCCATTTCAAGAGTGGACTACAGTGAGACTGGCTTTTATGAGCAGAGGTCACTTACCTGGACAGCTAATGGGAAATGTACCAATTTTTTTTACCTATTGTGACAGTGACTAAATTGAAAATCATTGGATACTAAAATGCCTACTGACCTACTGCAGATGAAAAATACCTACTGAGGAATTAGGTACGCCCATGTTAATCAAACTATACATTTTCTACCACACTATATTAATCCAATTCAAAATAAACAAAGTTTCATAATGTCTTTTAACAAAAACATGGTATGAAAACCATTGAATAAGACAATTTAATTATCCTTGCCAGGTGCTTGTGAATGTATCTCGTTTATAATGAGTATGATCTAGTTACCGTGACAACTCCAGATCCAATACTGAATAAGCAATAAAACATAAATTTATCAGTTTGAAGGTTTCCGTTGTTGGTGGCCAATACAATATTGGTCAGCAATAATAGTCCTACATGTTTTTCATTTCACTAGAGGCTATCATTGATGCAGAAAGCATCATAATATAAATATTTATTAGTACTGTAGGCATTTTAATTCTACAGTAGGTGTTTTAAGCTGCAGTAGGTCAGAAGGCATTTTAATTCTGCAGTAGGTGTTTCAAGTCTGCAAAAGGTCAGTAGGCATTTTAGTATATCCGGAAAAACATCTGCCTTAATAATTAGAAAATACCAAACAATTCATTGTAGTAAAATATAAATTATATGAGAGCATTCTTAATACATGCAACAAATTTACAGGATTCTTTTTTTTTTCCCCTACCAAAATAGAAAAGCAAGTTCAATTGTGGCAATTGTAAAGATCTTGTACTCAGCTAAGGCCTCAAAATTCACTACACTGAGAAAGGATTGGATGCTAAAGTTGAACCCGTGCAGAAAAGTATTATTAGTTGAATTATTTTATTTATGTAATTCTTATGCCTCTGCGCATGCATTGCTTGTAAATAACATAATTTTCAGCTATATGAAAAGCATTGATGATCATAGGGAAAATTGATAAACTTGCAAATACTAACATCATTTCAAATTATAGAAACTGATGTAAAAAAACAGAACACTTTCCATCTTACTTGAAAGTAAAAGAAATGTATCTATTTATGGGATTTGTGATTCATGATCTGTTTATATCTGTTGCAGTATTTTTTTGTAGGTGATGAAATATCATTTTATTGTGCTGATTTAAATTTTGGTTTCATTGGGTCATAACCAATATTTGGTCAAACCATTTACCAGTTTATGTGATATATACTTGAGTACTTTGGTGGAGTCTAGTTATTTTAAACCTGTTAGGTTATTCATAAACAAGTCATTGTGACTCAGTGAAATTAATAACACAATGAATTACTTAATCAATTAATTCAAAAGGACCGTAAAGTAATTTGTTTCATTTTCAAGTTGACTTTTAGGTTAACATTTCAAAGGAATTTATAGAGAAGATTAATTAATAACTATTTTGTAAAGGATACTGACTTCTAATTTTCATTGATAATTAAAATTGTATTTTTCATTTATTATTGTGTTTCTATTGTTTGAAGAAAGGCTGGAGGTGGAGCAATAATTTATGTACGTTATATACTGTACAGTACACATAGAAGTTGCTCTTTGTAAACAAACTGCATAACTGTTGTACTATATAATACAGGGTCATTGTTATCTATTTCATGCGTCTCATACCCCATGAAACATGGCCTTGAACCACTTCAGCATCTTACTCATACTTTTACTAATTTCTTATACTCATTTCTTTTACTTTGCAAAGATATAAGTACTTGTTACCTCCTTATTTAATCTAATAGTAGCAGAACTACTACTATATGGTGTGACATCAAAAAATACTTGATTTTTCAAACAATAACATCTCTCCTACTTCATCTCTCAATCTGACCTACAAGTCGAAACAAAATGTTAAACAATTAGCACATAAAGTTTGATGCAATCATTATTTCATATCATAAAAGATAAAAATCCACAGTAGACCAACTACCAAAATCAGCAAGTCAAAATCTTGTTCCTATCTCACTGGTTATTCATGTTTGAAGTTAACACATGGGGGGCTGCCATTTTCTTCAATTCTGTATCAAAATCTTGTGCATGCATTTGCCCAACAAGGACATAAGGATTATAATGTATTTCTTTATATAAATTGGATTAGTTTTTATTGCAAAATAATGTGACACAAGTTTGACTGTTACAGTATTTTTTGTATACTTTCAAGTATACACAAAGGTTTCCTTCACCCTTACAGAAGGAGAACATACATGTTTCTTAAGCTTGGAAATTTGAGATAAATTATAAAGACAGTCAAAGCATTCCAGTGATGATATTATTTGTGTTGATGACATCATTTGTGTTGATGACCTCATTTGGGTTGATAACCTTATTTGGGTTGATGACATCATTTGGGTTAATATCATCATTTGGGTTGATGCCATCATTTGGGTTGATGACATCATTTGAGTTGATGACATCATTTGTGTTGATGATATCATTTGGGTTGATGACATCATTTGGGTTGATGACATCATTTGGGTTGATGACATCATTTGGGTTGATGACATCATTTGGGTTGATGATATCATTTGGGTTGATGATATCATTTGGGTTGATGACATCATTTGGGTTGATGACATCATTTGGGTTGATGACATCATTTGGGTTGATGACATCATTTGGGTTGATGACATCATTTGGGTTGATGACATCATTTGGGTTGATGACATCATTTGGGTTGATGACATCATTTGGGTTGATGACATCATTTGGGTTGATGACATCGTTTGGGTTGATGACATCATTTGAGTTGATGACATCATTTGGGTTGATGACATCATTTGGGTTGATGACATCATTTGTGTTGATGACATCATTTGGGTTGATGATATCATTTGGGTTGATGACATCATTTGGGTTGATGACATCATTTGAGTTGATGACATCATTTGGGTTGATGACATCATTTGGGTTGATGACATCATTTGGGTTGATGACATCATTTGGGTTGATGACATCATTTGTGTTGATGACATCATTTGGGTTGATGATATCATTTGGGTTGATGACATCATTTGGGTTGATGACATCATTTGGGTTGATGACATCATTTGGGTTGATGACATCATTTGGGTTGATGATATCATTTGGGTTGATGATATCATTTGGGTTGATGACATCATTTGGGTTGATGACATCATTTGGGTTGATGACATCATTTGGGTTGATGACATCATTTGGGTTGATGACATCATTTGGGTTGATGACATCATTTGTGTTGATGACATCATTTGGGTTGATGACATCATTTGGGTTGATGACATCATTTGGGTTGATGACATCATTTGGGTTGATGACATCATTTGGGTTGATGACATCATTTGGGTTGATGACATCATTTGGGTTGATGACATCATTTGGGTTGATGATATCATTTGGGTTGATGACATCATTTGGGTTGATGACATCATTTGGGTTGATGACATCATTTGGGTTGATGACATCATTTGGGTTGATGCCATCATTTGGGTTGATGACATCATTTAGGTTGATGACATCATTTTCTGCAGGTAAATTTTAAAATAAAAATGGCAGCTCCCATACTAGTACATTACCATTGCAGTTTTAAATAATTACAAACTATCTGTTAATTTGCTTTGGGAGGTATGAGACTTGGTCAAAAATTTGTTATTTCATTTCTACCATATGAACTGAGGATTATGTCAGACTTGAAGGTAGTTACCCTAGTATGTCAAACCCAATCATCAAGCCTTGGGTAATACTTTATACAAATTAGAAAGCTAATACTTCATAAGGGAAAAGGTACATCAACTTTTAATAATGTTTTCAAAGACAACGACAATATTATTCAAAACCCAACAAAAATTGCAAATGATTTTAATAGTTACTTTGCTCAAATTGGTCCTTCTTTATCACAAAACATACTCAAATGCATGCTAAGGATTTTCTCAAAAATAATTGTGGTGGAATGGACAGCTTATACAAATCATTCAAAAACAGAAACGTTTCACTGTTCTCTGCTTTTATTCAATGGCTTGTGAGTTTCACAGCACACTAGGTTTATTTAGGCAGTGTGATCCAACAAGAATCACTATGTACAGCAAAATACAATTCAACGAGTAGATAATCACAATCTCAGAATTTAACCAGAAAATACGAGTTAAAGAGTACGAGGCTGTGTAGAAAACAATGTCTACAAATCTTTATCCGATATAGCTGCAATACAGAAACAAAAGGAGAAATGATTATTGCAAATGCCAATGTGAAATCTTCAAAATTATGTAAGCATCCTCATTCTGTTATTTAAAAGCTCATGAAAACCGACTACAAGAAACAAAATATAATCTGTCTTTTACAGATTATACAATTGAACATACCCAAAAACTTTCTCTGTAGAACCATCTATTCCTTATGATTGAGACTGATTCCAGGCATATGTCAAACGTAGGTGCTGAAAATCATTTAAGACATTTAAACACCTGCACTACATCAACGCTTTCCCATATTTTGCATGCACTAAATACTTTTAGCCAAAATACATGATGTCCATAATTAAGTGATTAAACTCGACAAAAACATTATTGCAACACAACAAATAAGTACTGTATAAGTGGCAGTTTAATTTGGAGCCGGCTAACATGTTTCTTTATGGAAATGAATGAGGGTGCAAACATTCAAGATTACTGAAAACAATTAGGAAAATAATGTCAGTTTGTCCTCAAAATATCCCAAAATGTTGGTGTGTGTGTATGTCAGGGGGAGAGGGGGAGGGGGTGAGGACTAAAAAAGTTTAGCTTCGCCACAGCCATTTTCTCAAACTCCCCTGTCGGGGATTGTTTTTAAATTGTCAGGTTTGTAGGATAGGAACAATGTGTGTTAAGTAACATATATTTCTAATTTTATTCTTATGTTGGAAAGACTATACCCCTCCACTGGCATATCTTGGCACATTGCATGCATGAGATAGTTGTGGCTCTTAATAAAAAAATAATTGAGCTTGCTGAAGCTGCAATCCCTGAAACCCCCTCAATTACATGAGTAGTCCTAAAAAACATTTTTGATTGTGCAGGTAACGACAAGTTAGGTTTTTGTTCTTGTTATGCAGACATATAAGCCTGCCAGGCTAATCCAGCAAACACGACAATTAAAAATTCTGCAATTAAAGTAAAGCAAAATTCTGACTAAAGGGCTTGACACTACCGCTTAAGACATACGAGTTATGAATTGTACATTTGTCGGCAAAGATCTGTTAATTGTGGATAGGGTGTTAGTAATATTTCAGATGAAAAACTGTGTTTTGATTAGTTCACAAAATTTTATTGTCTCGGTGTCACAACCTAATTGATTTACACAAAAAATGTTTTTTGTGTTGAAAGATTTGCAAGTTATTTGAAAAGGAAATTATCCTTGTATTATATATGGAAGATCTCCCCAAATTTTTCAACAGATATTAAAATTTTCCGACGCAGTTTGAATTAAGGGGTGTACCCGACATAATTTGGATTGGGAAGTTGTACCAGACAATTTGCTTTAAAGGTGTACCCAAAACAATTTGGATTGGGGGGGATGTACCCGACACAATTTGGATTGGGTGGTGTAATCAAGACAATTTGGATAGGGGTTGTACCCCGACATAAGTTGGATTGGGGGGTGACCCGACACAATTTGGATAAAGGGGTGTACCCGACATAATTTGGATTGGGGGTATACCTGACATAAGTTGGTTGGGGGGTGTACCTGACACAATTTGATTGGGGGGTGTACCCGACACAATTTGGATTGGGGGGTGTACTTTCCCCTATGCTTACCACGCTTCGCATTGGTATTGCAAAAGTGTCTGTATACTCTCAGTTATATTAGAAAATATTTTACATATTCATATTAAAAATACTTTTAGGCTGACTTTCACGTACAGAGCGCTAGTTTGTAAAAAGCAAATATTTTGAATGCAATTTGATCAATATACATGACTTCATTGACCTAACCGTGCAACTTTTGAATTTGCAAAAAAATGTGCCTTCATTTATCGTTCTTTTAAGTTTTTATCTATTGTTCTTTTTTATAAGTTTGCATACTGCATATGTCCATGGTATTTTTAATAAAGGAGTGTTTGTTGTTTTAAAGTAAATAAAGTGTCAATATTAACAATTTGGTGGTGTTTGTCCCTCAGCCGTAAAAGCCCCACATCTTAATACTTCATGTACGGTGAAGGAGAAATATGCACGTCATTTAAAAAGTGATTGTGTTCTCTGTGTTCAGAATATGCCCGACATTTAAGATATTTTGTAAGCATGCATGAGCTTCCTTACTTTCCTAGTTGCCATTACATTAGGTTTTTTTTTGTCGAGCAAGTTTAAGAATACCTTGCCAATACTTAAGGAATAGCTTGTTATTTATTTCAGACTTAAATCATATTTTGAATGCAGCCCTTTGTTGTCTTTGTTCAAGGTATCTGACATTATTTATTTAAGTTTTGCATGCTTCTCAGTTTGGTTAGGTTCATATTTTCACTGCATGTTTAAGTAAAAGTTTCTGTATAATTGTATCACCACAAGATTCAAGTTGTTTGTCACTGTTAAGATAAGTAGTTAAAACAAAAAGCTTAAGTATCGCATATACTGAAAAACTCTCTTGCTTTCTGTAGAGATTTTCAAATCTGAATCAGCGATTTTGGGACCATGTCAACAACTTCTCGCTCTGATTGAAATTGGAACTTCATGTAGAGTGGTGTAAACTTTTGAGTTTTAGGTGGCCAGTCTCACCGTGGGGATTACAAGTCTCAAATGAGCAGGCTTATCTACAGGGCCGGATTAAAGCATCTGCATGTGCCACAAACAAGTGTCCTCCTGTGGGGCCCGGCCCACTGTTCAAAATTGGAAATATGCATGGCCCGCCAAACACTATGACAAAAAGATAATGATTGCCTCTAGTTTTGGTGAGAAATCAAACTTTCTCACCAGGTGTGCTTTTTCTTCTTCACTGTGCCATCACATTTTGAATCATTATTTACCAATCATTTGGTGGGGTTATCTTGCATTGGGGTTGTCTTGCATTTTTATCCCCTAGCAAACAAAGTTGGTGTATTTGTATTTCACTTTTAGGCATATGCCAGGTAAAGCACACGCAAGTCACAATGACTGAGTTTTCAGTGTGTACCCGATGAATTTGCCAGGATTGTGAAGAGGGGATATAGAAGTTTTGCCACTTATCCGTCGATTCGTCCACATCCATTCAACCTTGTGCATTGTTCAGCTACTGGAGAACAATATAATTTAGTCCTCAAAAAAAAAAATCAGCTATTTTTATGAAAATAAGTTTATATAAAGGAAAATCTTGCTTTGAACAAACTTGGAACAAATGAATTCCAGACTTTAATAGCAAGTAAAATGTTTTGGGATGAAAAAAAAAGTTGAATAATATAGACTGACAACTGAATAGAATTTTTAATTTGTCTTGGAATGAATAGGGAAAAAACAACTTGGCTTGAACACAGTGGAAACATTATTGACTTCTCATCAACTCCAAATTATTTAACAATTAATTTTAATTCTGATGTGGCCTATCTGGTTTGTAAGGTGATTTGGCCTATCTGGTTTATAAGGTGATTTGGTCTATCTGGTTTATAAGGTGATTTAGTCTATCTGGTTTATAAGGTGATTTGGTCTATCTGGTTTATAAGGTGATTTGGTCTATCTGGTTTATAAGGTAATTGGTCTATCTGGTTTATAAGGTGATTTGGTCTATCTGGTTTATAAGGTGATTTGGTCTATCTGGTTTTTAAGGTGATTTGGTCTATCTGGTTTATAAGGTGATTTGGTCTATCTGGTTTATAAGGTGATTTGGTCTATCTGGTTTATAAGGTGATTTGGTCTATCTGGTTTATAAGGTGATTTGGTCTATCTGGTTTATAAGGTGATTTGGTCTATCTGGTTTATAAGGTGATTTGGTCTATCTGGTTTATAAGGTGATTTGATCTATCTGGTTTACAAGGTGATTTGGTCTATCTGGTTTATAAGGTGATTTGGTCTATCTGGTTTATAAGGTGATTTGGTCTATCTGGTTTATAAGGTGATTTGGTCTATCTGGTTTATAAGGTGATTTGGTCTATCTGGTTTATAAGGTGATTTGGTCTATCTGGTTTATAAGGTGATATGGTCTATCTGGTTTATAAGGTGATTTGGTCTTTCTGGTTTATAAGGTGATTTGGTCTTTCTGATTTATAAGGTGATTTGGTCTATCTGGTTTATAAGGTGATTTGGTCTATCTGGTTTATAAGGTTAAAACAGTTGAGCATATTTCATTGGGAGACAGATTTAAGTAATGGGGGAGCTGTGCTGCTGCAATGGAGTAAGTGAAGGTGATACTAAAGGTTGGAATGATTAGTTGGTAAAGAGCATATTTTGTAGATGAGGGTATGGATAAAGGTGGGTTGGGTAGTAGGTGAAACAGGTATGGAAGGTGAATGTGGCATGATGGAGGATGACAGGTAAAAGGGATGGCAGTTGAATGTATAGGGTGTGTTGAGGTGATAGTTTGAGGGATGGAAGGAAAGAATGTCCGGTGGAAGATGGCATAATGATAGGAATTGGGTTCATTAGTGCATCCCATGCTTTAAATTGAGAACGCTGAGACGATCGCTAAGATGGAACTGCGGCGGTATCAGCATTACTTATGTTTTCCTTTAATTTCCAAGCCACAATTATTCTGTCAGTTTCAAATCTCCCTGGCCAAATCCCTTCTCAGATTCTAGCTGGAACTAATGAAGTATATTTAGCAATGCAGATATATCCCATAACCAAAGGGTGTCTTTGTTTGTGTTTGCTATTTGGGGAAAGAGTATCTGTTTGATATGGCCTAGTGGCAAGAAGTAAGTTATTATGGCGGAAAGTTTGATCATTTATGTTTTAATAGAAAATTTATGCGAATTTTAAGGCAGGCAGTGCAGTTATGTTGAAAATGGGATGGGATGGCATGTGGGATGGGTTGGAATGAGATATGGGACAGGATGAGATGGCATGTGGGACAGGGTGGCATGGCATGTGAAACAAAGGTGGTGTCATGGCATTTATGACATCCTGGGAAGGCATGGGGACAGGGTTGGATGACAAAGGGACAGGGTGGCATGGCATTTGTGACAGGATGGCATGTAATGGAAGGCAACTGGATTTCAGGTGGGATGTCCACCCAAAGAAAAATCTCATTTCAATGAATCAGTTGAAATTTTGGATGAAAACCAATAGTTGAATACACTTCACACATTTTCAATGGGCTTTGAAAGATTCATAGACCTTACTAAAAATGATGAAATGTGATTCACCAGTCCTTCACTTACATGCATTAAACAGAAGAATTGAATACAGATTTTTGTATCTTCAACTAGCTATGACATCATCATAAATTGAGTTAATGGACAGCATATTTTTAAAGGGACTCTATGAGTAGTTTATGCTACATTCTTGAAAGGAAAAATTAATGTGCTGTTAATTATCCTTTTTATTGTGGATAATCAAATTTAACAATTCTAAATAAACTAGAATCACCATGAATAAATTTGACAGCACTTTTTGTAACCAACATGGATTATAGCCATAAGGTTGTGGCCCATAGCACAGCAATACTGAATGATTTTCACAGAAATGTAAACATTTGTTTACCTTATCTGATTTACAAAGGCGTGGTTGAAAAAAAAAGTTCCATGTTTATGTGTTTATAATACAATCAAACATACCATCATTTTTCCCTTCTGCATAAAGTAAAACTGATAAAAAAAAACTTCAAGGAATTGATCATGTGATCGATCCCTTTTCTCCTGTACAAGAATGAAATATCAAGAAAATTTATTAAGACAGCTTTCACCTATGCAAATAGCATTCAGAATATTGCTATGTTTAAGTGTGGCCTACTGTATAGGTAATTATACATACAGAGTCAAATGACCAACTTGGGAGATTGTTGCATACAGTATGCTGCCCTTCATACAAACAAAAAACACATCTGAGTCAGACTGGCTACCTGCATGCTTCCAAAAATTCCAGCAAGAACGTAAAACTTGTTTCCTGGTACTCGGGACTTTGCATTGCTAATTCCTTGATTGTAAACAAATATTTTGAGCCAAAAATTAGGGTTTATATTTGTCTAGCTCAAAAGCTTTAAAATATTGGTGATACCTGAAAAGTTGACAAAGAAACAATTAAAATGGAGAGCTAATTAACTGATCATGTCATCATTTGCATACTTTTTTTCAAATATTTTCAACTGAAACTAATAAACCAATGGTCAATTGCCACTAATTTTGATATTATTGTTTGCATTCTCTTAGCCTTTTTATGAATGTTTCCAGATTCACTTCTAACTGTTCAATTTTCTTCTTCAAGGAGTGCTATCCAGAGATTTACCTCAATAACATCTGCAAATTTTGTGATAGACAACAGTTTCTTTATTGTACATGACATTTACTGATACGATTCGGCCACTAATAGCCAAATGGAAGGCATCATATCCAGGCTGTGTGATAGTATAAATGCTGTTGCTCTTTTCCACGTCGGGTGCCATTTATGTTGCAATGGAGGAAATTGGTGAAAGTATTTGCCAAATGGGTGGGTGTATTGATTCCACAGCTTTGTCTGCAAGAATTAAAAGGAAAACAGAAATATCTTAGTTTTTCTACTACTACAATACTGAATTAGAATGGTAAATACCATCATGGTTCGCATGCCCATGCAAATTGACACCCATATCATATGACCCAGCCAAATATTAAAATGGCATCTCACACTAAGTCCCACATGGCATCCCATGTCCCACATGGCATCCCACCCCATGTCCCATATGGCACCCCACCCCATGTCCCACATGACATCCCATCCCATGTCCCACATGGCATTCCACTATATCTCCCACATGGCATCCCACCCCATGTCCCACATGACATCCCATGTCACACATGGCATTCCATCATATGTCCCACAGGGCATCCTATGACCCACATGGCATATTTCCCTATCTCCCACATGGATCACATCCCATGTCCTAAATGACATCCCACCTTATGTCCCAAATGACATCCTACCTCATGTCCCACATGACATCCCATGCCTTGTCCCAAATGGCATTCCACCATACAGTGTCTCACATGGCATTCCACCATACAATGTTTCACATGGCATTCAACCATATGTCCCACATGGCATCCCATGCTATGACACACATGGATCCCATCCTACATGTATGTCCCACATTAATCCAACCATATGTACCACATGACATCCCTCCCTTTGTTCCACATGGCATCCCTCCCTGTGTCCCGCATCAGTGGCTCCCCACCTGATGTCCACATGGCATCCCACCATATGTTCCACATGGTATCCCTCCCAATGTCCCAATGACATCCTACTTTATGTCCCACATGGCATCACATCCCATGTCCCCATGGCCTTCTACCCTATGTCCCACATAGCCTCCTACCCTATGTCACACATGACATCCTACCTTATGTCACACATGGCATCCTACCTTATGTCACACATGGCATCCCAACCTATGTCACACTCTTTGATACTCATGGCATCCCACCATGTCCCACATGGCATTCTTCCCTGTTCCACATGGCATCCCACCCCATGTCCCACATGGCATCCCACCTCATGTCCCACATGACATCCCATAGGCTCCACAAGAAGTCTCATCCTAGCTATCACAGTCCCTGATTGAGCATACTATGTATGAAAGTGTCAGTTCATATTATAACTTATATGCAAATGAGTTGTTGAATAAGAAAAAAGGTGAAGTCAAATAATTATGCCTAATATAGCCCTTGGTGTATACAACATGGTAAATATTATATTATATGTCACTCATGGCCCCCATCCATGTCCCACATGGCATCCCTCCCTATGTCCATATGCAATCACATTCTGTCACACTCCTTAAGTAAGTATACTAAATAAAAAAGTCTGGTCAGGTCATATACTGTAGCAACTTTATGCAAATGACCACAATAACAAAGGAGGAGTTTAATAATCATGCCTGATACAACTGTTGGTGCCCAAATATTTGAAGAATTTTAAGGATTTTAAATCTCAAGTGCTACAAGAGAGACTTGATGATCTCTGAAGAATATTGGAAAATTATATCATTTTACAGTTATCTTCTAAAAGATAATATCAAATGTTTTGTAGACTTTTTAAGGAAACTAGTCTTTAATCCTGTCTTAAGTATCTCTGAAAAAACTTTAACATTTTAAAAAGAAATTCTAACTTTCCATAAGGATATCTGAAGAAACTTTTAACTTTTTCAGCTGAAGAAACTAACATTTTCTAAGGAATTCTCAAAAAACTTTAACATTTCTGAGGAAATCTCAGGAAAAATCTGTGGACGGCCGAACAACCGGACAGACAAACGGTCGGCCAGACAGCCGGACGGACGTAATCGTCATTACATAGGGAAAACTGCAAGATTTGAAATGATTATGACTTTGTCTTAACGAAGATAATGCAAATTGACTACTGTGGTTTTTAAGAAAGGTAAGTTAGCAAGCATGTGAACAGCAAGTAGCTAAAACAAATGGAAAATATAGCAAAAAGAAATGAGACAATTTCAGAAATGTTTTGCAGAACTGGTTTTACTGTGCCCTATGACAGGTACCAAAATAATGTGTATGATGACCTAAAGGATGTCACAAAATATGAACACATCAAAAGTAGGTAATAGAATAAAAAAAAATGGGCCACTAACTTAAAGAGAGGCGAAATCATCATATGGACACAATATTTAGTATTCTATTCAAATTGGTTGAAATTTAAAACATTTACTGCACAATTTGTTGGCTCTTAAGGTCAACACATGTAATAGCCCAGTTGTGTTAGGGCGAGGGTTTCGGTTGTTTTTCAAACCAATGTGGTGAGGTAAAGCCCCAGTTAAATCATTTATTTCAATTTTTGCTTTCATCTTTTTTCTTTCACAGTAATTTACACCTCATGACTACTATTGTAGTATTATCTTTATATTTCACTTTCACTTTTTCTTTTTGTCAAACGTTGGAGAAAAAAAAGTTTATCGTAACGTTATGGACTGTGCATGAAACTTCACACACACAATGCCACTTTCTTGACTGTACAATCAGACAGTACATGGATCTTGTGTGGCACACAACCAGAAGTGACGTAAATGTTCTCATCACACAATTTTATTGAGACGAGCCTGTCTTCAAAATGTTCTTTAATAAACAGATACATTACTGTACACAAGTTAGCTTAATTTTCA
Organism: Chiridota heheva; assembly: GCA_020152595.1. Lineage (NCBI taxonomy): Eukaryota > Metazoa > Echinodermata > Holothuroidea > Apodida > Chiridotidae > Chiridota > Chiridota heheva. The sequence continues at coordinate 254,223 of JAIGNY010000758.1, read as the reverse complement.
AAAACAGATTTTTTAGTGTACAAATCAATCCCTTTCTGGTCACTTCTTAACATCAATTCAATTTGAAGAAAATGTATTTAAACCAACTTTTGCATGAGTATGTACATAAAAAATGTCTTACAAAGAATTGAGATTTACATAAAATATCAGATATACATTTAAAGCCCCAGAGATATCTTGTGAAGAAATTTAAAATACAGTGCAAGTACACGACTACCTGTGCTGTATATTCAAAAGCATGAAATATCTTGATTCTCCTGTTCTCAAAGTATGTGACCTCAAAAGCATTGTCAGGCAACACACAAGACTATAGTAGCTTCAACAGTGATTACTAAACTGAGCCATTGATATACATGGAGATGTTAATTTTGTCCATACTTACTGTAGATGTAAAAAGGATCCGGCTTCTTTTGTGCTGGTTCACACTCAAGATTAAGATGGTTGTCTATCAGTCGCTATCGAAAGTCCACAATGAGCAAAATTGCTGCAATTTCTACTGTGATCCATGCCTAAAGACAAAACATTTATGAGGTCATACTTTTAAGTATGATATGTACTGAAAGTTAAATTGCTGTAGGCTGTTAAATGATTAGAGGGGATCAGAAAGCGAAAAGGGACCAATTTTCATATTTCATATGCATTCGCCTAGCTTCTGTACCGAAATCAAGAAAACAATTTCTTGATATCATCATGGGGACTGCAAATTACCCAATTCTAGAGCTGGAATTCACAACAAAAATGTCTTACTAGTACAGTAGCTGTTAATACTACACTGCAAATTTTAAGGAAAATTTATATTTAAAATCTTTGGTACATTAAAAGCCAGATATTGAGTTAACATGAATAGATATACAATAAGGTCATCATTTCTGATTGGTCACACAAATTCCGAAAAGCAATCAATAACCGCTGCTGAAGTGACTAGCACATTGTACATATACAAAATGCATTCAGTATACAGTACATGCCTATACATGTACTTTTACGAATATACTGAGATGAGATTCCCTCTTTAACTTTAGGCTATGGTACTAGCCTACACTGCTCTGTTTAATTTGAATGACCATTTTAATGTGTAAACAATTTACAGTAAAACTCAAGAGAGATGAAGCCAAAAAACATAATTTCACATCTAGACATACAGAATATCTCGCGCCTTACCCCATGCAGCTTAAGTTTATTCTTGAAAATTATGATGCTCCAGATCATGCAGGAATTCCTGTACAGTGTACACATTGTACAGTATAGGAGACAATATTGTGCTATATCTAAAATGCCCGATGGTACAGAAACATAGCTACTAGAAAGTGCCTGCTCAGATAACACAAGTGTGTACTATATGTGAGCCATGCAGTATTGCATAGCTGCACGACATAATTAGTGAACTATTTATCTCACTAGCTTGGCCAGAGTCTGGGACCACACATAAAAGAGGGTGTCTTAAAATTGAAAAGGTTGTTTAAAAGTAGGAGTGCCTTACATTAAACTGGTGATATTATTATGTTGAATTTCAGAGCAATAAACGGAGTATTACTATTGAATACAATCCCTTTGATTATGCAGCGAACTTCAGAGGTGGAAATATCAAATTCGATGAAATCAGACAAAAATTGTGTCAGTATTTCAGGGTTATGAAAGGGAAGTTAAGCATTAAAATCTTCAACCATGACTTTGCAGCACACTTCCGAAGTTCTGAGGTGGTCAGACAAAAACCCTTGGCAGTGCAGCACACTTTTGAGGTCAATGTGAAATTCACCTGACAATTCATTGAGATTTATTCAAGAATGATTGATGAACATTCTTGGGTAATTTGACATTTGACCTAGGAACTTTGGAAGTGCACTGTCTCTTCCACAGTGAGATTCAAAGTGAACCTGTATTGTATAGGTGTACCCAATTGGAGTATTCGGTCACCCAGACACTTTGGACATCTGGGACTCTCTGTAAGTGAACAACATGCTTTAGCCTACATACGCACAATAAATTTCAAACTTCAAAATTATCTATTCTACGATATTTCCTGCAAAAAAACCCAAACGATCATCGAGATTTAGGCCTGTATTGATGACTGATAATTTTTACATTGGCTGTATGGTAAACTGATTTGTTTTCACCAATGCATGTTCCATGATGTCATTCTGAATACTCAAATATTTACTCAACATTTTATACCCTCATACAGTTATAGGACAAGAACTAGTAGAAGTGCTATATCAAATCTTTCACTATGATTAAACTAAAGTTAAACTTAAAGACTTTTGTTGCACTTGCATAACTGACGATAGCCTTCTACTACTTAGTCAGATAACATCTGACTGTAGTATATGCTTAGTAGTAGTACTCCCCGTAGTACCGTTGGACTGATGCCAGCCGTGTTAGTATGGCTGCCGTTGGTGATGGTTGGCGTCCGAGGCAATCCAATGTCAACCCGTACTAAGGGATGTGTATAACTTGAATAACTAGTACACGCTATAGTCATTGCAAGTAGTGCCCTACTGAGTAAGGTGTTTATCTCACTAAGTCCTAGTACTAGGCCTATGGTAAGTAAGTGTTAGGTACTATAGCCTAGGCCTAAGTTATTGTAACATTACATTTATACTTTATACAAAGTAGGCGTAGCCAACAATACATGGAAATCAGGATGTAAATAACTTAGTCCTAGTATCAAAATGATATATTACAATCTAGGCTAGCATAGTCTTTTATATAATTATAAAAACTAATTCAAACTGGAGAATTAGGTACTACCACTGCAGTAATTAACATTGACAAGAACAACAACATAAATTTATGTTACTAACCTCAATTTCGTAGTTTAATTTCTCCATGAATTTAATTAAACAGACGTCCAGAGAAAATCGAATCAGGTTTTGCTATACCTCCTGTACATAAGCAGAGCTAAAATTTTCACAAAGTTGATTGTTTCACTGTAGATTCTCCGGTTTGGCCGTCTGGCCGTAGAATTGCTTCGGTGCAGTAAATCATGTGTAGGCTACGCGTAATTTGTACCGTACCTCCATAGGCCATGCATATATGTAAGCTATTTCAATAAATATTTAGTGAAGGTGCTGCGAGTAGAAATATCCACAATGTCGTAAATGTAATGGTGCAATATTGGCATAAATGTTGGCGTTAAAGGGGAGAAAGATATTGCAAAGAGTGAAGGTTTTGTAGAGGGGGATAGACATACAGATGGCCTGAAGGTCGGTGTGCACATGAACAGGGCTGTGGGATATCATGTCTAACGAAAATGGAGACACCCCCACAGGCCTCGTCAGCGCCCACTTGGATGTTTGTGAAAGCAAGCAAAGTTGTTGAGGGAATAATGGTCAGTGGTTTTTAAAAAGATTTCTTGTAGGCAGAAGACGACCGGGTTGAAGGTGGTGGCCAGAAAGTCAATTTCTTCAGAATTGGCCTTAAGGCTCCTTATGTTCCATTGTATAATGTTGTAAATGTTATTGTAATTGTTTATGTTGCACGCCATAAGGACGCAGAGGGTTATCTTGAGGAAGATCTGTAGGGTCTAAGTTGGCTTATTTTTTCTTTGGATCTGTCCCTGTTTCTTTGGAAGCGGTTGTTTTTTTAAGTTGGACAAGAAGTATGTTCGGCAATGGTAATGGGCTTAGGACTGGGTAAGAAGAGCCAGGTGAGGTCTGTTTGGGTATGTGAGTCAGTTTTAGTTGTGATAGGGGGAGGAGGGGGGGGCGATATTGGTGTTAGAGGAGACTGTGCTCGAGTAGGATGGCTTAGTGTGGAGAGAAGCGAGAAATCGCATCCTGGCCTCAGGGTAAGTGATGTTGGGATTAAGGGTTTTTAGTTTGGTTATTTGATTTTCCTGAAAGCCAGGTGGGGCAGTCTTTTGAGAAGGAGGGATGGTTAGCTGGATGAGTACCGTTGCAATTGGTGCAGTGTGGGGTGCTGGTGCAGGAGGTGCTGTCATGGTCCAGGGCTCCACAGTTGCCACAGCGTGCTTGGCTGCGGCAGGAGTTTCTACCATGGCCATACCTTCTAGCACTTATGATAATGGAGGGGGTTAGGAATATAAGGGGTGACTGGGATTCTCAGGTAGCCTGCTGTGATGTGAGAAGGGAGAGTTGGTGTGGAAAATGTTAGGAAGATGGTATTGGTAGGTGTTTCGGCACTGTCTCTCTTGAGGACGAGACGACAAGCTTCAGTAACGTGTTGATTGGTAAGTTCCTCTACGAGGTCTTTATCGGTCGGGTAGGCTAGGTCTCTGGTTCTGACCACACCTTTGCTGGAGTTTTGGGAATGGTGGGGGGTGACTGTAACGTCAATACTGGTATTGGCTACGGTTTTGGTGGTGAGGAGGGTGGTGGCTTGAGTGTCCCTGGTGCAGTGCACCAGGAGATCGCCGGATCTGAGGGTGGAGACCTTGGGGAGGGTACCGACAAGATTTTGGAGCACTTTGTGAATTAGAAAAGGGGAAACTTTTTTTAAACTATCTGGTTTATTGGTGGCCTGTATTATTATAATTTTGGGGATTGGGGCTGAATAATGGTCAATGTAGGTAGCAGGTGGGTCACGGGGAGGGGAGGGAGGGCTAAGGTCAAGGAAGAAGCATTTCGTCATGGTGTAAAAAAATCCCCAAGGGCCAAGAGACCCGAAGCAACTACAAGAAAAAAAATTGCGGAACTACAATAGGAAAACCGCTGTATGGTAACGATAAGGCACGAAAGTCTGGTTAGAACGGAAGGGAAAAAAACAAAAGAAGTATCTCACCGAAAACAGATGCCCATCCACACAGAGAATCCCAGAAAATGAAATGAAGATATAAAACAAAATTTAGGTGGTAAAGTGCAAGGTAAAATAAAACGGAATGAATAGTTGGAGAGAATAGAATAGATTAGAAGTCACGTCGCTCTCAACACAGCACGTAATTTTTTTCTGAAATGCAATATGCTCACATGCAGATTAAATTGATGAAGGATTTGATATCAGCGATCAGGCATGACCATCATGAATGAGATAGACTGCAAGAATAACGTTGTGGTACACACATTGTGGCTTTGTAAATTTCAAATGTGTGTTTGTGAATTGTGTGGTTTTGCGAATCGAAATGTATGGTAACTTTTTGTAGGAAAAAAATTGCAAACCTTATGTTTCTTCTTAAAACTCTAACAAACTACTTCTTGATTTTTCAATACTCCAAAAGTGGATATTTAAAATTCAATGATGAGAAGCCGAAAATCATAAATAGAGACAAGCGAAGTTATTATACTCAACATCTGAAAAAATAATTTAATTAAAATAAAATAAATTAAGAAATTAAAATAAATTACTTTCAATGTGCATCATGAATAAACATCTTTAGGAGGAATGGGCCATCAATCGTATATTGGTTTTGCACAAAGTCCTCCCAAGCATATAATGTATATTTATATTTAGACTCAGCTAAGGACAAATCTGATTCGCTTCACTGAACAGCAGTTATGTATCTTGAGCCCAAGATGATTGACCTATTGTGTACAGTGTAACAGTAGCTGGTTGCTAACAAGTGAACTGTGAATAGACTATGAAGATGCTGTCAATTTAGAAGGTATAGATTGCCCCTGTGTTGTGTATAGTGTAACAATAGCTGGTTGCTAGTCAATAAAATTTGAAGTCTCTCGGGTTGAATGGTGTGGATACCCCTGATTTTGAAAAAAATCTTTGTTTCTTTTGAAGTCCTCTATCATATAACTAGAACTGTCGGAAGGACAGTATGCTCAATTATTCAAAGCTAGTTTGAAAATGGGCTTATAGAGGGAAGTATATACAGAAATAGGTAGCAGGAGCAGATAATTTCAAATTACTTGAGCTTTGAAAGATGCACTTACATTTTCATTTGCACTACAATCTTTAAAATATCTTAGAGTTTTCCAAGATATTTTAAGACAAAAATAGCTGAAGGTTACCTCACCCAATATCTCAGAAATCATGTAAAACCTAGCAGTCTTTACAACTACAACACCTCTTTTAGTTCTATCAATTGAATAACAAAGAAAGGAGAGGCACTGACTTGCCAATATCAATAAAAGAATGTCATTCATCCCCCTTTCCAACCTGTACCCTCCCCCAGCCCCTACATGTTCCCAGAACTACATCATGGATGTTATACAGCTTCCAATTAAAAAAAATATGTGTGTCAAGCAAAGTCAAGCAGCATGAAAAATGTACAATAACATTAAAGCAAAATTATGTGAAACAAAATTGCTTAACGTATGACAAACTAAACATTGGAAACAATACAATTCCCCTCACTGCTAATAATGCATATACCAAACTCTCCCACATTCCATCCCAACCTGTTCCAAATGTCATCCCATGTCTATACTCCATGCAATCACACCTGAAAACCAGATACTGTATGTCATTCCACCACTTGCATGACCCACATGCCATCACAAGTAAAATCCAGATGACATCCCACCACATGCCATTCCGCCCTGTTCCACATGCCAACCCACCCTGTTCTACATGCCAATCCACCTCTTCTAATATGCCAACACATCCTGACCAACATTCCACCGCACCATGCCCTACATACAATTCCACCCTGTCCCACATGACCTCATCCTAATTCCTTCAGCTACTTTATCATCATGCCATCTTCTACCCCTCATTCTGCTTATTGTTTATATTTCTCAAACCCCTAATTTAACATTCTTTAGAAGTGAGGAAACTTTTATTTGCTTCTTTATTCATGGCAAGACAAACATTTTGATTGCTATTCATGTTAGGAATATCAATAACATAACAAAACTACAAATGTAAAGTTACTAAGTCATAAGCCATATATTTTTGATCTCAGGACAAACATATTGCAGCAAATGCACACTATACCTCACCATTAGGTGTGAACAAATGCTCTTCACATATACTGTATGATCATTTGTTTAAGCAAAATCATCATACCCACTTTAATGTAATTCAAGAGATACCACATATACAAATATTTTCATTGCTATGCAAATAGGCTAATTATTATGCACACACAATCCCCCAATCATGTTCAAGTGAACAGTACCAATGCCCTCTACCACTGAACCAAATAGCAAGTTATTATCTCAGGTTAAATATTTTGTATGCAAGTCTATTGTTATGCAATACAATACATTACAGCTTCTCTATAAGAGGGACACAACTAAATAAATCAAGTAACTTACAATAATCACATGACTGACTGCTCTCAGAGCTGCATCACCCATCATGAGTGTCCTCAGCAGCACGCCATTGGTGCAGAAGGTTAACAATGTCTTTGGCGAAACCCTGAAAATGAATAACCAAGGAAAGAGTATGTGGCAGCCTTTGACATCCACTCTCCAATCACTTTTAACCAGAACAGTAAATACCGCCATGGTTCGAATGCCCATATGGGTTAACACTTATATCATATGACCCGCTAAATGATAAAGATGGCATCCCACACTAAGTCCCACATGGCATCCTTTGTCCCATATGGCATCCCAAGCCCCACTTGGCATCCCATCCCATGTCCCACATGACATCCCATCCCATCCCTTGTCCCACATGGCATTCCACCATATGTCCCACATGGCACCCCACCCTATGACCCACATGGCATCCCACTCTCTATAATCCACATGGGCACCCTACGTCCCACATGACATCTCATCCTATTTCCCACATTATATCCAATCATATATCCCACATGGCATCCCTCCCTATGTCCCACATGGTATCCCTCTCTGTGTCCCAAATGGCATCCCTCCCTATGTCCCCTATGGCATCCCACACCCTATGTTCCACATGGCATCCCACCTTGTCTCACATGGCATCCCACCCTACATCCCACATGGCATCCCATCCTATGCCCCACATTATATCCAACCATATGTCCCACATTGCATCCCACCCCAAGTACCACATGACATCCCACAGGCTGAGGCTCCATATAAGTAGTCGCATTCTCGCTATCACGTCCCTGATTGAGCACACTAAGTATAATAGTCTGTCAGTTCATATAACAACATATGCAAATGAACTGTTGGATAAGAAAATAAAGGCAGTCAAATAATCATGCCTGATATAGCCCTTGGTGCATACCACATGGTATATATTCTATCCTATGTCCTGCATGGCCACAATCCATGTCCCACATGGTATCCCTCCCTATGTCCATATGCAATCACATCCTGTCACACTCTCTGACTGAGCATACTAAGTATAAAAGTCTTGTCGGTTTCTATACTGTAACAACTTTATGCAAATGACCACAATAATAAAGGCGGAGTTTAATAATTATGCCTGATACAGCTGTTGGTGTAAAAATATTTTGAAGAATTTTAAGGGTTTTAAACCTCCAGTGTTATTAGAGACACTTGAGAATCTCTGAAGAATATTGGAAAATTATATTATCTTACAGTTATCTTCTAAGGAAATATCAAATGCTTTGTAGACTTTTAAAGGAAACTTGTCTTCAACCTGTCTTAAGTGTCTCTGAAAAACTAACATTTTGTAAGAAAATTCCATGTTTCCATAAGGAAATCTGAAGAAACTTTCACTTTTTCTGAGGAACTCTGAAGAAACATTAACATTTTCTGTGGAATTCTCAACATACTTTAACATTTCTGAGGAAATCTCAGGAAAAACTGTGGACAGCCGGATGTTTGGCCGGACGAACGAAATTGCCATTATATAGGTTCGCATGCTCACCAAAAAGGGGATTACATTCTGAGCAGGAAAATCTTTTGGAAACAGTAGGTTTGGTTTTGGCGCTTTAAAAAGTGAGGATTAAAAAATATTAAAATATGCAAATTTTGCAATGTCTGAGTAAACAGCCCAAAAATTGTATGGAATTCCAGCTGAAATACAAGAAAAAAAGACAAACCCTTTAGTAAAATCCTGAAAATGAATCACCACGAAAGGGTGTATGGCACTCATCACTAATCCTTTCACTTACACTGTCCAATCACCCTCCTAAGGAGGGCATTACATACTAAGCACGAGTAACTTTTGGAAACAGCATATTTAGCTTTGGAGGTTACAAAAACTGATCACAAATTGAGGATTTTTAAATAAATGCATATTTTACACTGTGTGAAAGAGTAGACAGACCATAAATTCTAAGAAACTCAACAAGTGCAAGAAAAAAAGAGAAACAAATACCTTACATATTGCACATATATGACACATAATATCAATAATGTGAGGTGCTTGAATAGCGCCTTTCAAAGCACATGTACATCTTATCAAAGCGCTTTACAAGAAAGCCAGCTGTCCACACAAACAATGACCATTCTCAAGTCCGAAGCACTATGGTAAGCAGGGGCTTTACAAGGAAGCCAGCTGTCCACACAAACAATGACCATTCTCAAGTCCGAAGCACTATGGTAAGCAGGGGCTGTCCACAAAACAATGACCATTCTCAAGCCAGCTGTCCACACAAACAATGACCATTCTCAAGTCTGAAGCACTATAGTAAGCGGGGCAAAACCCAAGTGCAGCCAATCATAATACTGAGTTCTTATATAGCGCTTTTCTACGTTCAATGCGTACTTAAAGCACCTTACAATAACCAGTCACCATCTCCGACAGAGGCTTAAGATCAGCACCATGAACTTGACTGGGAGGGTACGGGAAGTGAATGAACACCGCGTTTTCACGCTTCTCTTCTCAATTAGTGCTCAGAGAACCTGGTAGAGGTGACTTTCCTGCCATCGGGGACCGCCAATCAACGTCCTCATCCGAGGGACGGTGAGTGCCATCTAACCAATGTCTACTTCTTCCAAAGGCTGGTTGAGGAGCAGGTGACGCAGACGACATATCTCTGCCCATGATGTCAGGCAAATCTGTCTGCAAGGCTGTGGACTCAAACCTGGAACCTTCGGTATCTCAGTCATGTGCTGTACCAACTGAGCCACCAGTCTCCTTGACAATGCCACAACATGCCACAACATGCCACATTATTATCCTGCTCTTGTCTTCTTAATGTGGAGCGCCAGTTAAAGAAGTAGCGTTTCCCATGTTTAAAGTCTTAGGTACACTCAGCCACAGAGCCAACCTTTCTCCGTAATATCACAACAATTAATTTACCTGCTCTCTAAGCGGATCTGGAAACCAACAGTTTGTCCAACAGTCTCGCCTCTCTCAGCAGCCACTCTCTGCGATATCGAAAGTGCTGAGATTCTGCGAGGCTGCGTACAGATGATACGGCAAGGTTGACCGGTTTCACATGCATGATCTAGGATGAACTGTGGAACCTAAAATGGAGCAAAACTGATAATCAAAATTTCCTGCACCACTATAATGAATTAAGAAAGATTTTTTTTAAACAAATGATTTACAAAAGCAAATACTAAGGTCGCCATGACATCCATCATAAATTTGCATATGGATGCCTGAGATTTAAAAACATTGTATAAAATGGTCAATTTTTAACATATTTTGATGAGTTTTTTGCTACTTTCAGGATTTTTAATCAATTTTAAAGAACTTTAGTTAAAGTGCTACTACACATATTCATATACCTTTAGCTGTGTTAAATATTTAACCCTTACTCTACCACATGGCGATATTATCGCCATTTTGGGTTCCCCATCTTTAACTCCGCCTCCCGAGTGCATTTTCAAAAAATTACTGGTAGAGTAAAGGTTAATAAAGCAGCGACAAGTGCGCCAACTTGAAATTATATGCAGCATGATCCCGGTGGGCGGCCCAGCGGGTCACTGAAGTGGAACGAACTTGACTGCTGCTTGGAAGACAAGAGGACTCTTCATTAATCAGCCCTTACTCTACCAAGCAGCGATATTATCACCGTTTTGAATTCCCCATCTTTGACTTTGCCTTCCGAGTGCATTTTCAAAAAAGTGCTGGTAGAGTGAGGGTTAAACACATTTTTTCATGGTTGTATCCTATAATTCTCAGATAAAATCAAAACATGAAGAGGTGTAGATTTTACAAATCTATCAAATCAACCCATTTAATACACACAACTACAGTAAGTTCATGTCATTATTAGATCCCTGCAAAGGAGTAATCAAAGGTTGCTCTCTAAGTAATGCACTTAATGACTGAAAAAAAACTACTACATAAAGGAAGCTTGAAAGGTCAAATTAACTGACCTGAGTTGTCTTTCCTGACCCTGTTTCTCCAGCTATGATGACGACCCTGTTACTGTTGACCAATTCAAGCACACTAGTACCCATTGCAAATACCGGCAGACCCCTCCTGAATTGATCCAGGTCGGATGGTTTTCTTTTAATGGGAATCTGAGGTAGCACACTCGTTAATTTGCCGGTCGGTGGCTTGATATCCCGTGCTGGATTTGCTGTTAAGGAAATAATTAACATCAATATAAATATCCATCAATTGCAAAGGCTCTGCTTGACAATATTGTATATGGAATGGGAGAGGGGAAGGAGAAGGGGGAGGGGGGGGGAGATGTCAAAGACAAACTTTCAAACATACAATTTACCAACTTTAGATTGAAAAAATTGAACAGCATGCAAAAAAAGAGGTGTACCCAATACTCTTTTCTCAGCTTTGCTTTGAAAACATACATCTTACTTTGGTTGGTTGGTTGGTTTATAACGTCCCAACAGACCTCCATTGGAGTATTTACGTCAAGACGCCCACGGCCGTTTTATTTACCAGTCGTGGAGCACTGGCTGGAGACCCACTAGGAATTAAACTCGAGATGCTAGATTGAGAAGCTAAAGATTTACTGTACTTCCACAAAGGTCTCTTATTTCAAGCCCACGGATTGCTTGTAGGTGTGACCGACTACCCACAAGCAACTGGGAAAATTACATTTTTCTCATTGGTTACAAGTCACTCAAGCACAGGAAAATCAGAATATTTCTTTATTCACAACTCAGAACCAAAGTAAGTAAAATGTAATGATGAAATAGTAGTTTTGTTTCCTTAACCAAGATATCAGATGCCCACTTCAACAAATGTCAATGGAAGGCGCACCACATCATTATCTGGAGTTCATAAATGCAATTCAAGTAGGAGGAAATGAGACTGCTTCTTAATTCACAACACAGACAACTCAGGATCGCAACAAGGATTCTCTTGGTTCTGCTTTCTACATGAAATATGATCGCAGCACGGAATGTGAAAATTATGAGTTTATTTGTAAGCAAGTTACAAAAAATACAGGCTCCAATATGGGCTACATTATCACAATATTTCCTCTTCTTTAAGCCTTACTCTACCACGTGGCGTAATATCGCCGCTTTTAAACCACCTTTTTCTCAAAATAAAATCGGGACCTTACCACAGATCTTACTATCATTCTAAAGTACTCAAATATTTCTTTCACAAAAAGTACCTGTTTTTATAGGAGTTTTTTATAATAAAGATTTTAGAAAAAAAGGATTTTGAAAATAAATAAAATTCAAAAATTGCTGTAAAAAAATTGACGAAAAATGTTGTTTTTTTAACTTGCCAAACGTCAAGATCACATTTTTGATTCAAAATCAAACACGCAGGTTCTTAGACATGATAGATCTCCAATCTTTTTATCTAGAGAAATTTCTTCAAAATATCATAAATTTTGCCATTTTTGGCACTTTTTTTTCAACAAATTGTATACCAAAACCATACATCACCCATACTTTACTGAACGGCTTTTCAAAACTGCTCATAATTTGCTTTCATTTGATATATAAATAAAGGCATAACCCTCTAAATTGACCTCAAACTATAAGAATTAAAATTTCACCTTTGAGTAAATAATGTTTTTGATCTTTCCCTTCTAGCTAAAAATAGATTAGCATCACTAAAAAGAATATTTGATAAAGAATCTAAATATGTTAACACAAAACTCTGTTTTCAATATTCACAAGAAATAATATTTGTGCAAAGATTGGCCCATTTGTTGAACAAATTTAGCCAAAGATTGCTTATTTTGCATATATTTCACCAATTTTTCCTAATTTTGCTTTTATTACTGAAAAGATCAATATCTTAGCTTCCATTAAATCCAAATTTGTAATGGAAGAAAATGAAAAGAAAGTTGTCAAAAATTTATAAGAAAAAAACTTACAAAAATTTAGCTCACATTTTTCAAACCCCTGGTAGTGTAAGGGTTAATAACTCCTTAGCTTAGCCATGTAAATGGCACAACATTCTAAAAGTCATTAGTGACACAATGCCATTGAGCTGTCTTTAATACATACACAAGTTTGGTAATAAAGCTCTCTCAAGGATTGAAGGTTTAATAATGGGATATAAGTGAAGTATTTTCTCATATGTCTATGGAGATTGAAAATGAAAAAAGCAGGACCACAATATGGCGTGGATCTGGTTTGGGTTCCTGACTAAACTCCGTCACTACAATCAATTTTTATAGCAAAATTTAAGCTTGGTATAAGTGACCAAATTATAAAATAAAACTCCTGCAAATTATTCACAAAATTATAGAATGATCAATGACAATGGTTTGCAGTAGATCAAGGGGTAGGCATTTTCAGCCCTTGGACCAATTGTTTGACTTTCTTTTTTACTCCCTGCTAATCTATAATTAGCAGCATTACAGTACTAGTTTTGGGTTAAAACATGGGCTTTTTCTGTCATCACGAAACGTTCAGTCTCTTTCACAACACTAGCGCTTGGGAAAGTTTGAAAAATGATACTTCATGTGAATGTGGTTGCTGATTTTTGGCTGAGGTGAATTATATGATTTAAGCATGCTGGTGACAAAGTTTATCTACTTGTACAAAATCCAAAACTTGTTGGTTGATTAGTTGTTATAATTTTAATGACACCTTATGAGTTATAGTCATATGTGCCTGATGATGTGCTAATTCATGATTGCTATTTAAGGTGATAAGAGCAGGTCATGTAGAAAATGGTGGGTGTAAATATTGGTGATAAATTTAGGATTAGCTAATGAAGAGGAAAGCATTTGGAATAATAGAAAAGGAGAAAAGAAAACATGTACCTCTAATGAACAAGACACACACATGCCACAAAAAATGACAAACATTATATCAATATGATCTCATTATGTGACTTTACTGTAAATTCATGGATGTTGGTTCCACAACTTACCATTTTGCAATATATTGTAGTCATTCTCCGCCACCCAAACTTACATCCCAATCTTCAAGCTAGAGAAGACATTCTCATTAATTAAAATGAGTTTAATTTATGAAAGAAGTATAAACAAATATTTTAATTGTCTTCATGCTTATACACAACAAATTTTGTGCATATAAAAAATTCTTCAATATTAATGCCGAAAAATGTATGCCTACCCGCACCACCAGAGTTAATCCTGAAAACTCAGGTATGGCAATTAACAACTTGACTTCCTGTTCAGTGTATTGTGTTTCCACTTCAAACAATGTTTATCTGCCATTCCCATACACACCACAACCAAGTAGCCCAAGGTTATTTGTGTGTATATGATTACAGAAGCCAGTGCTGAGTAATCAGGGCACTTTTGTGATTGAAATCACTCATCCATGTTAAGTGTCTTAATAGGATAAATTTGTTTAAAAACTGGTGATAAAATAAACGTGTATTATATGCCTGAGGTGATGTGTGCATTAACTGTGACTGATTGATGGATCATTTCTCCTAAGGAAAATAATGCTTCATGTAAAATGGCCATTGAAAACTCAAAACCCTATATTTAAAAGTTGATGACTGCTCTTTTTAAAAAGTAATAAATATTCAGTAGTGCAGCTATCTCTAGACCAGAGATTCTTAATAGGTGGCCCGTGGGCCAAATTTGGCCTGCCAGATAATCCATTCTGACCAGCAAAGTGGTGATATTGAAAGAAAAAAAATATCATACTGATCATTTTGAAAGATCAGTAAAAATTGCAAAATACCTGTTTACTTTGAGTTTTCCCTATGCAGATCAGCAGCTTATCAAATAAAATGTTATCTTCAGTGCCGATATAAATTGGGCAGACTCACGTCTTGTCCAGTGGCGTTTCTAAGGGTATGCACAAAATTTTCTTCCTGTCTTCAATTTAACTTTTGGAATTTCTGTGTTTGATTTTAAGCCATTTTGAGGCATCAAAAACAAGAAATCTGCAGAGCTTCCGGGCCTTTGAGCCTGGATCCCACCAGGGCCCTTGGACCTCATTCTGGTACTGACGCCCCCCTCCCCAATTTTCCACCTCTAAACTGCTGTGCCCCTCAAATGAAAATCTCTGGCAACGCCACAGGACTTGTCAAAGGGAGGCAGATAAGAGAACCGCCGACATCTGTCTTAGATCCTTCTTATCACACGTGCGCTCTCAGCTTGTTTGTATTCAGGAATTGTTTTGAGAGGTTTTGTTTGTCATGTGACGCTGGTTTTGCCATGCGATTGGCCCAAAGCATGAGGCTGTTGTGAAATGATGGTTCTTTGAAAAAAATAATTCAGAACCCGTGCTCTAGACCTTTAAAAGTATATGGACTTGTAGAGACAACATTAACTAAACTGCTTCAAGATCAATTAAAGGAATATTCTTTTTTTGTAAAATTCCCATGGTTTCTATGTAATATTCCATGGTTTGTATGTAATATTCCCATGGTTTTTTGTAATATTCCCATATTTTTTTTTGTAATATTCCAATTTTGTATAAAATTCCTATGGTATTTTTTTGTAATATTCCCATGTTTTTTTTTGTAACATTCCCATGGTTTTTTGTAATATTCCCATGGTTTTTTAATAATATTCCCATTTTTGATAATCTTTTATAACATTTCTATGGTTTTTGTAATATTCCCATGGTTTTTTTGTAAAATATTCCCATGGTTTTTTGTAATATTCCCATGGATTTTTTGTTATATTCCAATGAATTTTTTTTTGTAATAGTCCATGTTTTTTTTGTAATATTCCCATAGTTTTTGTAAAAAATATTTGAAAGAGCATGCTTTTAGAGCCAATTTGGTACAACAATCAGCTTGATATCATACTCTGTTCAGAAAACATGGATTTATAAAGCTTTCCCAATTGCATTTTAAAGTTTTTGTACAGTATGATGAATTTGTGTTTGATGATGTCATAGAAGCAATTCCATTGCAAATGTTTATGTATTTCTTTGAATGTTAATTGGTAGTTTCTGTATGATTAGAAACAATTTTCCAAAAGTTATTGAAGTATGGTATATTTAGCAATATATATAAATACCTAACTTTCATCAATTTATTTTTCTAGCAGGTTTTACTAATAAAAAATAATAGATTTTAATGAAATACATCAACTTTGTGGGAGAATGTGTTGCTGTGATGTCATACTGAGCCTTTTCCTTTTCATTTATTGGCATTTTTTGTGAACCTTAAAATAGAAATATCTCCTGGTAGGAATAACATATCAACATGATTTTTTGTCTAAATTGTTTCTAAAAAATCATCATTCTTATGAAAGGTTACAGAAAAAATATGGGAATATTCCTTAAATAACCCTGATAGTAGCAAAGCATTTCATCAAAATTGGTTTAAAAAAATAACCGTTTTGGAGAATCTCAGGCACCAATATGAAAAATTGTGGGCGAATTTGTGATATATTACAGTGGAACATTGGTATTTTCTATAAAAATCCTTTGTATTTTAAATGTCTATCATAGGTGGTGTGGCAAATTATGACCAAACGTCTTTTGAGCATTTACCCCCGCCCATAAGCCCCCTCCTTTTTTACTCAAATTCTAGTTGGAATGGACTTTCCCCTTATTTTCAGTGACTGATATTTTGAAAAGAAATTGAAAGAGTGACATAAAGATTTTGAGTTGTTTGCCCAGTCACTCTGCCCAGAGTGAAAAGCTACATGCAGTTACAAACTGAACGAAAACCACCACATACAATGAGAAAACATTTATGACAAATAAACACTACTGATGAGAAATTTCTTGAGGATGTAATGTTAGAGAGATTTTATGAATAGAAGAAGCATGCATATTTAGAGAGGGTTAAACTAATTTCAAAATGCTGTATACCACTCTTTGTATTTTTGCTACTCGTTGATGGCTCGTCATGTTGCTTTCCAGCTAAAAATAAACAAAAAGCACAAAACAATATACATGTACTGCACATGATTGTATCATCCAGGGTTTACAAACTCAAAAGTTATTGTAACAACTGCAACCATAGTAAGCTCATGTGTTTTTGTAAATCTACTTCAACCATGAGCGTGACAAGATATCCCATATATCAATTAATCAGAAATTGAGCATTTTATTGTATCTAACATTTTCAGGCCCATGATGATCTAGCTGCCACATTGAAAAGTTGTCCAAATTGGGGGTATACCTGTCTAATGATGCATGCAACATCTCACCTCCACTAAATGAAACAACCCACAAAAGTATTATCAACTTTCAAGCGTAGCAGGAGAATTTCCAGACACAATTGTTCAAGTTAATTTAATCACTTATGCGTGAATTGTGTCCTATAATTTAATGCACGAGTGAGCAAGTAATGCAAATCAGAAGTGGGGGTACGTAATATGATCACCCAACCAGTTTTCTTCAATGATCGGATGTTTATGACACATTTTTAATGCGGTCCTAGGATCGTAATGCATAAAAGTCAAAAGAATAAGTTTGTGATGTCATTGCTAGAACATCTCTACATTTTCTGATGAAATTTTAATACAGATATGATAACGTTGTTTCTACGAGAGGTTTTTGAAGATATGGCTTGAGGTTTTCTTCATGTAAGTCTTGCACCCTATTGGTACGGCCGATGTAAGACAAGATGGCCACAAGACTTACCATCATTTGGACCAAACCTCCTCCTCTCTGTCCTTGGCAATAGTTCCTGTCTCTCCCTGGCAGTCACCGGATATCTCTGGAACAACCCCTGAGTTTCACGCCGTGCCGACTGTGTAAACTGAAACACTGGGATCTGATCAGCGACAGAATTGATATCTTTCTTGAACAAAGTCAGATAACGATTAAAGTCTTTTCTGTGAAAGATGATATATGACATGAGCTAAGCGGCAACATCAATTTTTTAAAGCTTTGTTGAACAGTAAGATAAAACAGCTAATTATTTTTCACTCAAAATTAAACATTTTAACACGTAATTTTGACACAGAAAAATTGGAGTACAGAGATGCTAATTTACTGAAAGCCTACCATAAAGGATTAGTTCAGTGGTCAAGCAAGTCCATCTTATATGAAAGAGGGCTTCAAAAGAAACAAAATGGTGAAGAAAACATTCAAAAATCTTATTCCGTTAAGGAGATAATTAAGTTTAAAGTTTGGTATCATTTGTGTAGAAATGACTGAAATCAGACTAGTGATATAATAGCCTCAGATTCCTCAAAGTGTTTATGTATTTTATCATATTTTGTCCTGTGATTTTGTGGGTTAAAAACCATGAGATATGTCAAAGCTTAGTAAAACTGAATCTAGGAAGGGTGTTTATAATATACCACCTAAAGAAAGTTTTAGGAAAAATAACTTAAATAGTGAAAAAATTAAATAAACTTTCTTTAAAATGCATAAAGATTTTGATTTTTGTTTGTTTTGATTTTGGCTGTGACATCACTAGTCTGATTTCAGTCTTGACAGAAATGATACCAAACTTAAACATCTCCTTAACGGAATAAGATTTTTTGAACGCTTTTTCACCATTTTGTTTCTTTTAAAGCACTCTTTTATATAAGATGAACATGCTTGACCACTGAACTAATCCTTTAAGTGAATATCATGTTTACTAATAAAAACTTGCTTCTGCCTTCTATGAATATATTCTTTTCCCACCAACAGACCTTAGTAATAATCAAGTCATACCAAAGATAAGATGATTTCTCTTGTTTTAGGGCCAATGTTTTAGTGAAAATAAAACAGGTAAGCAAAAAATCTTCTACTTTCTGCCTACCTACAGACCCAATTTTTTTAACAAGTTGGGGTACAGCAAAAAACAAATATTTCTCTTTACCTTCAACTATATTATACAATGATCACTTAACATTTCTTATTTTCATTTCTCCAAATGTGTCCCATGATTCCTACTGTTATACATACACAAAGGAGCCATGGGTATTTTGAAGTTCTGCATTAATCTTTTTAATCTTTTCTTTATTTACTTCCAGCATAAATTATGTACAATTTATAAATAGGAAAATACAATAATACAATAATATACAATACAAAAAAATAAAATAAAATAATGGTAATAATAATAATAATAATGAATAAAAAGTAAACGAAAGGATATAATGTAGAAAATGAGACTATAAAACGGTTAAAGATATGAAAATGAATACAAAATGGTTAGTTAAAAAGGTTTTAATAAGGGCTCTAAAATACCAAAATGTATCAAAATTGCAGCTTTATATACAAATGAATTTTTAATAAGTGTTGTTTTAAAACTTGAGATGGTGGCTGGGTTTCTCAGATTATAATTTGTTTATTGCACATGGATGTTATTTCTAGATATAGTGGGTGGTCTTTTGTTGAAACTATGTTTGAGCAAGTCTGTCAAATTCTTTCTTTGCTGCAGCGTTTACTTTATTTATAAGTAAATCAGAGTCTAAACAAAATATATTGGCACAATATCTCAAGAAACTTTTAATTCTATTTTTATCTTTTACTTTAAAAAAATGGTATCAAACTGGGACTGAATAAATGATATAAGGCAAGATGGAGGCTGTAAATATCTATATCCTACTTTCAGGAGGGAAATAAAAAATGATATAGGTTAATGTAGAGACAATATAATACACTTTGGACAACATCTTCAAAATATGGTTAGAAAACGATAACTTATCATCGATGCAGACTCCCAGATAGGTTGTACAGGACGTACGTGCGACACAATCACCACAATTAATCTTTCTCTCATTCTTTGTTTCAATCAACCCTTTATATGTTTTATGTTTCTATTTTAAAAAAACATTTTCTTTAATTTTCTTGGCTTAAGAAGCAGATTTTTCTTTCCACATGTATCCACAACTCTGTTGACAAAATTTTGAAAGTTACCTGATTTTTGCTATGGGTCTGCTTAGAGATATTGCACGAAATGGTGGTGTCATCAGCATATTTGATAACGGCACAATTTGAGTCTGAACTGATTTCATCAGCATTTAGAGTAAATAAAAATGCAGGAAGTGGACCTTCCTGTGGAACACCAATTTTGATTTCTGATTTATCAGAGTACCCTTTTTGTAGTTTTACTTGTCTAGACCATCCTTGTAGGAAGTCTACCAGCCAGTAAATAAACCACTTTTCTTCAATGAAATTGGTTTAAGTCACTGATTAGACGATTTAGCAAAATTGTGTTAAAGGCGCTTGAGAAATCAAGAATCAAGACTTTGAAAACAGTTGTATCTCTCTTAGTTAGCCCTGAAACTATACTATGGATAAAAGTAAGTATGGCATCAGTACAAGAAATGCCTTTTTGTATGCAAATTGGTTTTGATCACCCCTTGTAATTATAGACTGCATTATGTATGGTACCAGTATTTTCTGCATGCAATTAAACCCGATACTTGAAATATCAACAGGTCTTTAATCATTCACTGAAGCAGGTTTGCCTATTTAAGGTACAGGTGAAGTTTTGGCATGCTTCAGACTGATGGAATGGTATTTTGGTCCATACTCTTCTTACATATTACAGTAAAGATATCAGCTAACTCATTTGAACAGTGCTTGAATACCCACCATGGAATATTATCAAACTCTTGATGCAATACCATGCTTTACATGTCCAAATTGCTTCCTGACTTCCTCCTGTTCTATCTTAGTTGTCGTATCACTAGTCATATCAGGTAAATGAAGAGTAATGTCTTTATTTACTGCATTATTAAAATGTCTAAAGTGTTTACTCAATTCGCAGCCAAAATCTGCAGATATGCCTTCACCATCATGTATATCAGTTGGATTCCTGATGGATTTCAAGAAGCCCCAGAAAGACAAAGAAGAGGTTATGTCTTCAAAATAATCACTTCTAATTTTGTGAACATGTTTATTGAAGGTCCTTTGTATCTTATTCCTTAAGTTTGAGTTTCCAGCCTCGATTGCAATTCTTTTATTCATCTCTAAATGTCTGATGTTGTCATCAGCAGGCAACCTCATCATCATCTTCCAAATGGGTATGGATTTAGATGGAATACAGACAGGAGTTGTAAACTGAATATAGCTTGAAACCACTTCCGTCAATTCACTTAAAGAATCACAAGATTCTGTAAAATGATTCCAATCTCTTGAGGTCAATATATCACGTAAGTTCTGTATGTTGTCAATACTAAGATCTATATCCAGACGCTTTGACTTTCTTTCTTTTGATCTATGTTTTTCTGTATATTTTGACATAACACATACACTGAAGTAATAAGATGTAGCAATAAGATGAAGTTTAATAGCCTAAAAAAAAGTAACTTCCTATAACATAAACTGCATCCAAAGTAGAATTGGATCGAGGGAATGTGACAAAATTGACTAGGTTTTGGTAACCCATGGATTCGAAAAAAGCGACACGGTTACTGTTAAAGTTGCTTAAGCTTGATCGTGGCTTGTCTTTAAGCATTGCCGTTATTGCTTTCTTTAACTCTTTATCAGCGATAGAACAGTCTGCTGATGGACAGGTATAGACATTCATGATGGTAACATTCGATATATCACTGGGGTGGAATTGAGGGCGTGTTCTTACGGCAAGTAATTCAATATCTTGGATAGATAATGTTAAACATGCCTTTGGACAGCTAGTAGCCCACATCATTAAAATATAGGTCAATAACCCTCCTCCATTTGCTGCAAATTGGCGATCGTGGCGGAACATATAATAATTATCAATTTGTAAAGCCTCATCCATGACTATATGATGGGGTGTTTCATCATTCCACTGATTTTCCACTGTTTTTGTTTTTGTTTTCTGCAATGCTATGAAGCACAAATTCCTCATATTTACAACAGTTTGTTTCAAATAAGTAAATTTTCCTTGGAGGCTGTTTACATTTGATGAAAGTCCGTAGGGGAAGCTAAAATAACAGGTCTTTGCATACTTGACTCTCCTTTGAATTCCTGCGTGGGTTCCTCTGCGTCGACGAACAATAGACAGTTCTTTGAGTATGTTCATCACCCGTGACTCTAGCAATACCTCATTCATCTGAGATCCAATCTTGTGTAGCATCCACAGTTTGTATTGCAAACTCTGTTTAGCCATCCAGGTTCGATAAATCCAATACATACACACATATAGGCTGGGTTCCTGCTTAACACTAGGACATCAGTTAAAGTTCTTAGTAGCAAATTTAAAACTAATAAATATCTAGAAATCTGCATCATGTCCACAATTCCAACGAGGTTACAAATGACAGACAAACCAAACACATATCAACAGTTCAGTGCAAAATAATGTTTTGAAACAAATACTGGTGAAAAATGGAGAAAAATTCCTTGAGTCGCAATGCATGTGTCAGCTCGATACCGAGCGCCACCAAACATAGGGTAACAAAACAATGCATTTGTTAGGTCTAATAATTCTTAGCTCTATCAAATCAAAGAAATTTGGTCTTACCCTCGGCTCTTAGACTTAAGCCCAAGAGATGCCGCATATTGGTGAATGAAAGCTCTCTGGTTGTTGTCCAAAGATGATGGAAATTCAAGTTCTGGTAAAAAAGAAGGAACATGAGGCAGAGAATGTTTCAAGGATTGGCTTCGAGGTCATGGTGAAGAGAGCATTCAAATTTAAGGTAGATACTGTAGGTAGGTTGGGTGCTTCAGACCCCTAGCTTGATTTAAAAAATGGGCAGGGTGCTAGACTTGTTGTGGGGCACATTAATGCGCACGCAAAGTGCTGCGTCTTTTCGGTGTAGAGTCCTGGGGCCCCCTAAAGGCTCATTCCTATGGTGAAGAAGCTCTGGGATTTTAGCTATAATCATACCTCAAAATAAAACTATTCTGATTGATCAGGACGATTCATGAGCCAAACAGGACAATTGCTTACTATGCTATCATTCTGTATCCATGTAAGGTATTTATTTATGAGGGCAATTAAGATTTAATTTTTTTTGTTTTAAATATATAAAAAAAAATAGAATAATATTAAAAAATAAAATAAAATTCTCATGAGGGGCAGGGCGGACCCCAGGGGGAAGGCAGACCCCAGGAGGCAGCAGACCTAAGGGGGGGCAGCAGACCCCAGGGGGCAGGGCGGGCCACCCTGTAAAACAGTAAAGCTAGGGGTCTGTGTTTTATATGCCTTTCTCAATAGCTAAGGTTATATAGTGAAGTCCACAGCCATTGATAAACCAATTGTAAAGCACTGAATTGAACCTAGGACATTCAAATTTAAAGCTCAATTATTATTTTTGTGGAAATGACTGACAACAAACTAATCATAACATCACAACCTCACATTCAGAAGTACTGTAATTCTGTACTTTATTAAGATATTTGTTTTAATATGTCAACAAAATTTGGTGAAGAAACCAATTATGTTGCCTTTTTAACCCTGAAATTTGTTAATTAGATATTCTATACAAGCTTGTATATGCCACATAAGTGAGATAACACCTCACTCAATGTGCATTACATCATAGCCTACATGCAATGGCTGTAGCGTATACACGGTCAGATGTTTATCTGACTAGTTACATGTATGCCAAACGTGCTGTGTTTACGCTTTAACAACAATGTAATGCAGTGTGAAAATATGCCTATCATGATTGCTACCATTTCTTTTACTTTAACACATTTAATAATAATAATAATAATAATAATAATAATAATAATAATAATAATAATAAAAAATAATAAAATAATAATTAAAATAACAATATTTAAGATAATAATAATGAAAATAATAATATCAATAATAATAATACTACTAATAATGATAATACAAATAATAATAATAATAATTATAACAATACTAAAAATAAATGATAATAATAATAATAATAAAAAAATAAGATAAAATATCACAAAAATGTATGAATGTGCTAATAATAATAATAATATATACAAAACAAAAAATCTTTCTTTTTTTCTTTTACATTAAAAGTGCTAAGAAAATAAGTACCAAATTTTCAAGAAAAAATTAATAGGTGAAATTGAAAAAAGTTAAACTACATAATAGACAAATTAAAGACAAAAGGCAAGGATTTGGAACAAAACAAACAAAAGTAAGATACAAGATATAAAGGATAAAAATATAAAGATAGAAAAACTATCATGATGTAAAAGTCAGGGTAAAAGCATAATGCTATTACGGTAAGCTGAGGTTTGTATAAACGGATCTAAGTCACAACTCTAGCAGAACACTTTTTGATGATCTTTTTAACAAAAGATTCTGAAAGCAATTCAAAACTATAAAGGTACTGACAAATAGCTGTACTCTGATAAATGGAGCTAATTTAATCATCATCTGTGACAAAATTGTTCAGAGTGTCCCTAATCGGCTCTATTTTACCAATGAAGAAATTGTAGTATTTGACTGCAATCTTCTTCTTTGACATTTCTGAAATCTCTTTAACATACGTATAACATACTGTATAAACGGTTGATGACAGTGAATAACTGTTGATCCCACATTTTAATGTGGACCCCTTTTAGTGTAATCTAATAGTTAAATACAATAAAAGGAATGGGAATAAACATCACATAT
This sequence comes from Chiridota heheva, assembly GCA_020152595.1. Classification (NCBI taxonomy): domain Eukaryota; kingdom Metazoa; phylum Echinodermata; class Holothuroidea; order Apodida; family Chiridotidae; genus Chiridota; species Chiridota heheva. The sequence continues at coordinate 229,698 of JAIGNY010000758.1, read as the reverse complement.
GGTTATCTTATCTCCAAATGTCCATATTTATTTATCAAACTCATTCTTTTTATTCCATCTAAAATGCAAAGTTTAAATATCAAGTACTTTCTGCAGGGCTTATTAGTAAATGCTGAGGATACTACATAACCAAGATTCTGAAACAAGATTCTAAGTAGTCAAGCTCACCTCGTTTGGTCTCGTCATTTCTGAACCCGTCAATAACGACTTGCACGCCAAGTTTAAAGTCTTCTCTGACTTCTACATCTCTTTTTCTGCCTTTCTTCCCCATCTTCTATATCCTCCCTGTGGTAAATAAGGCAAATATTGTTAGTACGAGGTGCTTAAATAGCCAGTGACAACAAGAGGTACTGAAACAATACAGAAGCTGAACTGTCTGAAAATCTATTAAAAATTACTAATTCACTCCAAAAATCAATCAAATATTGACAAAAATTAAAGTTTGTCAATTTCAAGCCTAATTATTCAGGGAATATTAAAATTTATGATGTCATCAGTTGAACAGCCATCCATTTGCTTTATCTTACGTAAACCTTTCAAACAACCTGAGCACAGCTGAGCACATCAATTTTATAAATTATAAGAATCATTAAAGGAACATTCCCATATTTTTCTATAAGCTTTCATAAGAATGAGAACAATTTTAGAAACAATTTAGTACAAAAATCATATTGAAATGTTATTCCTACCAGGAAATATTTTTTTTTTTTAGGGTTCTCAAAAAATGCCAATAAACGAATAAGAAAAAGGATTAGTATGACATCACAGCAGCACATTCTCCCACAAAGTTGATGTATTTTATTTAAATCTATCATCTTTTTTTATTAGTAAAACCTGCTAGAAAAATAAATTGATGAAAATTAGGTATTTATATACATTGCCAAATATACCCTACTTCAATAACTTTTGGAAAATTGTTTCTAGTCATACAGAAACAACCAATTATTGTTCAAAGAAATACATAAACATTTGCAATGGAATTGCCTCTATGACATCATCAAACACAAATTCATACTGTACAAAATCTTTAAAATGCAATTGGGAAATCTTTAAAAATCCATATCTACTGAATGGAATATGATATCAACCTGATTTTTGTACCAAATTGGCTCTAAAATTATGCTCTTACAAATGAAATTTTACAAAAAACCATGGGAATATTCCTTTAAGAATCCTTTTGCGTATTTTTCTTTTGTGTTGGCAGTGTTATACTGAGAATTTTATGACAAACCCTTCTTAGCGAACTACCTTGTTATCTTATGCATACATACATACATTCTGGCATTTAGAAGCTGTGCCTCTTGTCCAAACAATGGTTACACAGCACAGGTAAAGATGATGCAATAAAATATAGCTAAAAGGTGTGAGCTTAGAAAAGTTTCTTGAAGGAAGCTGTAGAACGAGCACTCTTAATGTTAAAAGAGTGACTGTTTCATAAATTTGGAGTAGCTTTGGAGAAGACACGATCTCCTGTTTGAGATGATGTTCAAGGAACAGCAAGCAAAAGCTTTGAAGACGTACGGAGACATCGAGCTGGTGTATATATTTGGAGGCACTTGCTTACTTAATTACTTAGTTGTTCAACTCTCTTCGCCAGATGGCAGAGCCCTCAAACAGTTCTTGAATACATTCACACTGGGGGCAGAGATCACAGATTCAGTAATGTTAAGTTATCTTATGTTAAATGTCTATGAACAGGTACAAAAGTTTTCTGTTCAACCAAGAACCAAAAAGATAATTAAATTCTGAGTTAAATAGTCTTTGAATTTTGAAAATGGCATGTGTAGTTTTAAAGCTATGAGTAACCAAAGTTTGAATTTTTTTAACTATTTGAGAAAATGTGATGTATAAACCATGAGGAAATAACCATCTTTACAAGGAATGGTCCATCAATCATTCATGGGTTTTGCACAAAGTCCTCCCAAGCATGTAATGTATATTTATATTTAGGCTCAGCCAAGACTAATCTGATTTGCATCACTGAACAGCAATTAGGGGCTTCAGCCCCAGATGAATGACCTATTGTGTACAGTGTAACAGTTGCTGGTTGCTAAAAAGTGAACTGTGAATAGACTATGAAGGTGCTGTCAGTTTGAAGGTATAGATTACCCCTGTGTTGTGTGCGGTCTAACAATAGCTGGTTGCTAGTCAATGAATTGTGAAGTCTCTCAAGTTGAATGGTGTGGATTACACCTGATTTAAAAACAAATCGAGGGTGTCTGGTTAAAGGGGTCTAAGGGCTGAAAATTCTTAATGCAGGAAAACATGTCAAAATGCAGATTGTTCTTATATTTCTTCCCTTTAAAAGTTTTAGATAATAAAATGTTCAAAATGCCTGCTCTGGTACAGTAGCTTGTGGCTGGGTTATGGTAAAGGTCAAACAAATCCTCTTCATTGGAATTACTGTATCTTTCTTTTTTCAAAGAGAAATGGCAGAGTTTTAAAAAACAATGGATTTACATACAAAAAAAGAGACTATGTCCTGTTCATACATCACAAGAGTGACACAAACATTTGCATATCTGCACAAAGATCTTCACAAAGGTGTAAAATGGCCAATTTTCAACCACTTATTTTTTGCTTTCTTCATGTTTTTTAGTGGATTTGAAATGCTGCCTTTACCTGTCCATATACCTTTAATAAATACAACTTCAAACATAAATAATTTGCAGACGTTATGAAAATAAACAAAAACCTTAGCCCTGGAAACAAAACAAACGTAATTTAAATAGGCATGAAGAAAAAAATTACAATAAATAATGTACTGTAGACCTGTACAATAGTAATGTTTGGCTTTTTAATCTAGGAAATGTAAGCATAAGCAGAGTTGGAATTATTCATCAAATATCCCACAGTTCTAAATAAAGTTGTCAAAAATCTTCCCACAAATATCATAATAGAAATTACATTAATGTAGTAAATATACATCTTCACACCTTACCACACATTTTCCTTCTTTCGCAATATAATGTACTATTCATCGCAAAATTACTTGGGAGGACATTCTTTGATCAATGAACCCGAAACACTTCTAGGTCTGGGAATAGGAGCCTAAAACCAAAGGAGGCTACAAAAGGAATAAATAGCTAACAGGCAAAAAATACAGCCAAATCTGCTCCGGTTGAGTCAGAAATAGAATAACAGTTTAATTTTCTAGGTCGGCATGATATCAGCAAAGGGGAATACAAGCAATATTTCAAACAAGCGATTAGATTTTCTAGCTTTAAATCTTGGTCAAAAATTAAATGAAACTATGGTTTGGGAAATTGATGTTGTTACTGTACAGTACTTGCATGCCAAACAACAATGCAACTCTTCAGCATTCATGATGAAATAAACCCTCTTTGAGAGGAATGGTTCATCAATCATTTATGGGTATTGCACAATTCCTCCATGCATATAATGCACAATTATTTTTAGGGTCAACCAAGGACTAATCTGTTTCACTGTACTGCAAAGGAGGTTTGTGGTTTTAGCCCCAGATGAATGACCTATTGTGTACAGTGTAACAATAGCTGGTTGCTAGCAGGTGAAGTGTGAAGAGGCTCTCTGGTTGAAAGATGTGTTGTGCATGATGTAACAATAGCAGGTTGCTAGTACATGTAATTGAACTGTGAAAAGGCTCTCGGGTTAGGTGTCGATAACCCCTGATTTTGTGAAAACCAAGGGTGTCAGGTTGGATGGGCCAAAAATTCTTAATGTTATTTTAAGGAAAAGATGTGTTAAAATTTGCACAAATCAAAAAATTTCGCTTAAACTGTTTTGTCCATTAGCATTTATATTTTACAGGCCTACACCTAGGTTTGATTTCCCCCATTGCAGCTGTTTATCGTGCGTAAAATTCATTCTGTAGCCAGGCTTTAAGCTAGTCAACTTCGCTGTACTTTGTGTGTTTCAAGCCTCATGTTTCTCTTACCAGCCTCACACAGTCAACTACGACCTATACATAAACTATGAAAATTTGGCTGACCATTGATATAACTTTAGCCGATCCAAATTTTGTTTGCTGTTTCGGCAACTTTTTAAAATTATTTTTACACCTTAAATTCTTCTAAAACAAATACATGTTATGTTTCTATGTCTTTAATTAAAGCCATCAAATTTTCTAGTAACATCTTTATTTACAAATGGGTACATTTTCAGCCAAAATGTACGTAAGTTTTGAAACTGGTCTGAACAAGTGGCTCTTTCGAGAATAAATGTTTTTATCCCTAGCCATTTACAGAGCTGTGTCAAAGGTTATCAATATATAATTAGGCCAGCTGATCTCTGATTTTGCTATGTTGTTCGGGGAATTACTTCTTCAGTTATGTGTGTATTTACATTTCACACATTGCTGATAATGGTATGGTATCTACACTGTAGGTCTTTTATTTCAAGAAGGAAACGGGACAATGGTTGTGGTTTTTGTATGTTCTGTTTATTATTATTATTATTATTATCATTTATATTATAATTATAAATGACTATAAGAATTATTATTGTGTATGTGTTTTATTTAAGGAAAGAAAAGGAGCACTATAACAAACTACGACAAATTAAGGTCTAAACAGCCCAAAAAACTTTCATAATCAGACGCTATTTGTACGTGGGTGTGTGATAGATTGTTTATGATCAGCAGTACCTGAAATGACGTAGCAAACTGTTAAGACGTCACAAATCCCTTTCAACCTTTTTCTGGAGCAAGCAATGAATGATCAATTTCTAAGTCCTTTTTCATCATAAATATGGACTTAAAATCAGGATTTTTTGACAGATTTGTAAATTTAAGGATATGAAAAAGCTATATCAGGTTAAATCTCAATTTGTTTAGAAGGCATGGCAGGACTACTTTAATTATGCACATAATTCAAACATCGTTGGATTATTCATTTGCAAAAATTACGAAGATAAGCAAATCTTGGGGAGGGGCAGGAGAGGGGTGGGGGTGGGCAAGGGGATTTGAATCCATACGACTAGCCACCCGAGCACACAGGCATCTATGCCATTGAAGTACCACATATCTCAAGACAACTCAGGATAGCTGGGAAAGTTCAAAACACAATGGGGGCGACAAATACTAAATATGTATTTCTTAGTGTAAGAAATGTCACGTCAATGAAATAAGTTCTTCTGGTGGCAAATTTTGGACTGAAGAGAGGCAGCAAATAGTTAAAAAATGTCCTGACATCCAAAAAGTGTCCTGAGATACCTGGTTTGTAAAGATTGTTGTTCTGACTTACATGTACATAACAACAAAATACATACACAAATACGTACACAAACATATACATACACAAATTTATACATACATACATACATACATACATATAAACGCACAACAAGCGGACCGGATAGGTTCCTGATGCCGATCGCATTGGAACCAAAAACTTGTTTTTTTTTCCCCCAAATTCCTAAATTGTTGACTAAAATTGTTGTTTTAAGATTTTTCAATATTTCCTTTATAGATCCTGAGAGTTTTAAGAAAATCGGTCACCTATAAGTATTCAAAATGTTCAATGAATATACAGTAATTTAATGGCTATACTAGGATTTTTCCAAGTGTTTTGTATTCCAATACCTGGAGTATACTTGTAGGAATGAAATTTCGCAGAATTTCCTATCAAGGACCCATACTGTATGGTTGCCATTTCGAGCGTGGCTAATAAAGGGATTTTACTCACTTAATATAAGCTATCTGGAAGCCATTTTGCAGGAAGAGTGTCATTACGTTTTACATGGTTTTACACAGCACATCGCACGTACAGCAAACATACTGCGTTCTAACCTACCTACCAGTTCAGCAAATTTCACAGCAGTGTTTTAGTTTGCTTCCAATTTTACTTCATATTTTCCTAAAGTTTGATATATTCACCAGGTATACAAAGAGTAACTTTTACGCGAACGCCATCTGATTGTTCGTTATACTCAGACAAAACCTACATGTGAGGAGAGGGAGGGGAGGGGGAATACCTGAAAATATAAAGTGCTCGCTGCAAATCCTAGTGTGGTCACTGTGAACCGTAGGTGGAAAGCCGTCGCATCGTACAGCAGAAACCAACTTCAAACATCGATCAGGATCAAATGGCCCGGCAAACGTCTATTAAAAAGCACTAGACCGTAATGTAAGGGCATTCGTTTTTTCGAATTTGACAGATATTATCCACAACAGATCAATAAACATCATGCCTTTATAGCCCACAGACAACATGAGGGCAAAGGTTTCTTGAATATTCATATTAACCAGAAAATTGCTATATTGTTGCATTCTAGATATTAAAGCATTTGATTTTTGGGGCCCCCTAAAAATACGCCCTCATGCCCCTTTAACAATAGTGCAACCAATGACATAGTCAGATAACATCTGACTGTAGTATACGCTATAGCCATTACATGGCTGCTATACACAGTCAGAAATACTATATACCTTATAACGTTGAAACTGCTGCGTTGGCTTATCATAGAAGCGTAGATGAATTTCGACTACGCGCTAGAAAAACTAGGCCTTTCCGCGACGATTGCATGCCAACTTTTGACAATGCCTTTTATCGTCATGGATCACTTTTATGTAATACAAAACAAATAGATATATGCAATGATACCCTATATTGAGATGTTCACTTATGTTTTAAGCATGAGTTTGTTAAAAAAAGCTTTGAAAATTGTGTTTTGTATAAGAGCCTTCATACTGACTTAGTCTTAAATAGCGCCCTGGATGGGCTTATCTAATTAGTTGAAAAGTTATCAAACGCCATGGTGAAGAATTGAAGACTGCGTGCATTTACTGACCAATATTTTCAAAATAGCAGCGCCAATGCTCTCTTGTGATATCAGGGTTGGGGTAATTGTGTAATTTGTAATTAATCACAATTATACTGTAATTGTAACTGTGTGATTTGTATTTAATTACAATTATGCTGTAATTGTAATTGAAAATTTCTGGGCAACTGTAGTTGTAATTGACAATTTCTGGGCAGCTGTATAGTAATTGTAATTGTAATTGAAGTAAAAAATTGATGTAATTAGAATATTTGCAGGCAATTACAAGTTAATCAATACAATTCTTCTTTTTAATTTTTTGGACCTGTATTAGTCATAAGACTCCTTGAAATCAGTCATTACATACTGTTTCCTGTTAATGAAAACTCCCTTATATACAGTGGGTATTGTTCAACTTCCTGTGGAAAAAAAAGGTGCTTTTGTTTTTCATCTATACTGCTTCAATTCTAACAGACAAAGGAGCTAGCTTTTAAAAGAGAGCTTTCAAATCTATGTCTAGTTCTATGAATAAGGCTAAGCAGTCTTCTATTCAAGTTTCGTTGAATCAAATGAGCAATTCTTTAATTTGTATATGCTTTTGTTTTAAATAGACATTTGTAAGAGAATTAATTTTCTTAGACATGCTGAAAATATTGCTGAACTCAGATGAGGCATTGCAGTTTGATACTGTAGTAGTTCAATTTCCATGTTTTTGTAAAGTAAGTGTCTGCATTTAAAACTGCAAGCTGGTACAACATATCATATTTATCTACATTTAGCAAGTGTTGGAAAAGTTACTTTTGTTCCTCATTACCAACTGGTAGTTTATTGATCTAATGACTAAGAATTGTATCAATTTTGTGTATGCTTCACAATTCCTGTCGAAAAAAAAAAAAAAAAAAAAAAACGATTTAGGATGCAGATTAAATTAATATCACTGAAAAAGTTCATTTCAGTTTAATTAATGCATACATGCAACACTAAAAAATTATTCATTAACTGGAGTTTGAAGTTTGCTTAATATTGTAAAGTTGCTGAAGTGAAAAAATAAATGTATCAGACAAGAATTGGAGATAATGACAATATTCTTAACAAAGTTACAAGTAAATGAGAATTTATCTTCCTGAAAATGTTGAATGTCATTTGAAATCTTCACATCAAAGGACTTTCCTACTTAAAGCAATGGAGCTTACATGTCTTAGATATTAATATTTACATGAAAGTCATAAAAGTCTCAAAAGCAAGTTTCATGTTTTTTTACAGTTTACACCATTTGAATAAAGTTTTGATAAAATATACACTATTTTCTTTTTCTTGTGTTTATTCACTTAATGTATATGAACTTGTTTCCCAGATTGTAATAAAAGAGCAAAATGGAATAAGTCATCCTCAAATTTCTCTCATGAAATTTTCTTTTTTTAGGTACTTTTTTTCAAAAAGAACAGAACATAGGAGTGTGCAAAGGGAACCTTTTATCTGCATGCATGTTTGTTTGTTTGTTCGATGAGGGCTTAACGGCACCACGACAACGAGATCATTATAGAGGTAGGAAGGAAAGAAAACAGGGGAGAATGAGAGAAATACAAGAACTAAAAGTCAGAAAGCTGCGATCGAGAGGAAGTGTAAGGGTGAAGAGGAAAAAAAAAAAAAGTAGAGAGAGAGGGAGAAGGGGGAGGTTGAAGAGGAGGACTAAATATGGTTGTAGAGGGAAGCAAGATGAAGGAAGCAGATAATTTTAACCCGAGGGTTTTTCTGGAAGAACTCGGCAATTGAGTTGTGGGAAGTGAGGGAAGCTTTGGGAAGGTTGTACAGGGGGCAAGCAAGGAGAACGTTATGGACTTTGAGGGTGCAATGGCAATTGTTGCAGAGAGGTTGGGGGGAGTCAATAAGGAGGTGGGAGTGAGTGAGGTGGGTGTGACCTATTCTAAGACGGGTAATATGAACCTTGTCCACACAAGAAAGGTTGTTGATGGTGGAATTGATCGGAATGGTGGGCTAGATGACGTGGAGTTTGTTATCAATTTAAGAGTCCCATGAGGTTTGCCAGCGATCACGAACAAGGGAAGCGATAAGCGGTTTGATGTCAGAGAGGGTTTGGGGAAAAGGGGTAGTGGGGAGATTGAGGGCAAGCTTAGTGGCTGCATTAGCCCTGTCATTGCCAGGGATGCCAACATGGCTGGGTATCCAGAAGAAAAGAACACTTTTTCTGCAGATGGTGAGTGAAAGAAGTTTCAGGAGGAGGAGGTGGGATGTGAAGATATCCCATTTAAGATTGAGCAAAGAAGAACAGCCTTTGAGTTGGAGAAAATGGGTGCTGGAATGTAAAATCGCTCTTCTCAATTGGAAAAGCAGCTCAACTCGCTAAAGAGATGCAGCAGTATAATATTGACATTCTTGGTATAAGTGAATGTAGGTGGACAGGCTTTGGTAAAGTCAAGCTGACTACTGGCGAAAGTATTTTATTTTCAGGCAGAGATGATGAAATGTATTATCAGGAAATTGCATTCATGTTATCAAAGATAGCTGAACAGACACTATTAGAATGGAAACCTATAAATGAGAGGTTGATTTACGCAAGGTTTTTCTCAAAGTATATTAAATTGTCAATCATTCAAGTTAATGCTCCAACAAATGATGCAACTGATGAAGACAAGAAGCTTTTTATGATCAATTACAAGCCTTGGTAGATGGAGTTCCCAAGCATGACCAATTAATCATAATGGGCAACTTGAATGCCAAAGTAGGATGTAATAATGATGATTATGATAATGTTAATGGAAGGCATGGCATTGGTGCAAGGAATGCTAATGGTGAAAGGCTTTTGGACTGCTGTGGTATCAACAATTTATTGGTGACTGGCACAATTTTTCCACATAAACTCATCATAAACAAACGTGGACTTCACCAGGAGGGAAGACAAAGAACCAAAATGATCATGTGCTTGTAACAAAGCAACACAGAACCCCCATATTAGACACAAGAGTGATAAGAGACAGGATAAAGACATGTCGACCCAAGTATGATACCATCAATTTACAGCAACCAGCAATCTAAGAAGAACATATGAAGTTTTACAAGACTGCTGTGGTGAGACTGATGTACCTGATAAAGTTGAAGAAATTGAAAGTGGCAGACATTTGAAGAGGATACAATGGGGCTGCTCAAAAGGAAGGAAGGATCAAAAGCCATGGACCAGCAGAGAAAGTTGGAAATGTGTTGAGGAGAAAAAACAGCTGAAAGTTAAGATTGAGAATGCCAAGTCAATTAGAATTAAAGATATTATGAGAACTGAGTATGCTGAAAAAGACAAAGATTTAAAGAAAAGTTTAAGGAGAGATAAAAGAAAGCGGGTTGACGACCTTGCTACATCTGCAGAGGAAGCAGCTAGTAATGGCAGAATAGAGAGCTTTACAAGATAACCAAAACAATTTGCTATGAAAGGACCAAGGTTGGAAGTGCTATAAGAGTCAAGGACAGCAATCTATTAACGGATAAAAAAGAAAAAAGAGAGAGGAGGAAAGATCTTTTCGAAGAGATTTTGAATAGACCAGATCCTGTTTTCTAGCTCCTAACATAACATGTGACCCTGAAATAGACGAAATCAGTACCAGTTATATTACAAGAAGTGAAATAAAAGAGGCATTGATGAAGCTAAAGAATAACAAAGCTGCAGGTAAGGATAATATAACTGCGGAGTTGTTAAAAGCTTATATATGCACATCAGTATTATGGCTTGAAGAGCTGTTCAGAATTGTATGGGAAAAGGAATTTATACCAAAATCATGGACGCAAAACTGATAACAAAAATACTTAAGAAAGGCGATACTACTATATACGATAATGGCACGGAATAACCTTAACATCCATACCAAGCAAAATATTTGGAAGAGTTTTAATCGACAGAATTAGAAACGGTGTTGACAGTAAGATGACAGATAAACAGGCTGGATTTAGAAGAGAAAGGAGTACCACCAAGCAAATTTTCATCCTGCGCAACATTCTAGAACAGGTGGTTAGTGGCAGTTAAGCATATACAGTATATCGCCTTTGTTGACTTCGAGAAGGTGTTTGACTCAGTGCACAGAGAAAGCCTTTGGAAAATAATTGCAGCCTGTGGTATTCCACAAAAGATAATATGTTTGATTAAAGCGTTATATGAGGACAGTGAATGTGCAGTTATAGATGATGGTGTGGAATCTGAATGGTTTTAAGTCAAAAGTGGTGTAAGCAAGGTGATGTAATGTCAGGGTTCCTTTTTCTGATGGTGGTAGACTGGGTGATGAGGAAAACGATTGATAACAACAGAAATGGAATAGATAAAGTTCATGTCAACCCTTGAGGACTTAGATTTTGTTGATGATATCGCTCTACTTTCATCTACATATCAACACATGCAAACCAAAGTGACCAGGCTTAATCAAAATGTTGCCCAAACTGGGCTAAGAATTAATAGGATAAGACAGAGCTCATGAAAGTTAACAGCAAATGTACAAACAAAGTTTATATTGATATCCAAAAAAGTAAATGAAGTAAAGAAGTTTAGATACCTTGGTGCAACAGTAAGCTTACAAGGTGGTGGCGAGGAAGATATCCAAAACAGAATCTTTAAAGCAAGGGCAGCATTTATGAAATAAAATAAAATATGGAACTCAAGCACATTCTCAATATATACAGTACAAAAATATGACTGCTTAACTCTCTTGTTAAATCTGTACTCTTGTATGGTTGTGGGACATGGCGAGTTAATGTAGCAGATAATATTAAGCTGGATACATTCATGTTCAAATGTTACAGGAAAATTTTGAAGATCAGATGGGCATATGTAATGCACTTGTCAGTTGTATGACTCACCCCTACTACCTCCGGCAATGTCAGTCAAAGGTGAGTCATTGACATATGAAAAAGTGACTCACATGTGCATCATTGTACCAAATTGTCAGTCACCAGAGTGACTCAGGGGTGAGTCAATTGATTTCAGACCCATTGACTTTGTACATAGGTTAGTGATTTTGGGTAAGTCATTTGCACAAGAAATGTCAGTCACCTAAGTGAATGAGGGGTGTGTCAATGAACTGTACATGTTTTGACCACCCACTTTAGTGCAATGACTCACCTTGTCCGGTGGTGTAGGGGTGAGTCACACAATTGACAAGTGCATAATATCTAACGATGAAATACTAAGAATCACTAAACATGACAAAATCAGCACTGAAGTGAGTTTGTTTGTTTGTTTGATGAGGTCTTAACGGCACCACGACAATGAAGGTCAAATTGTGCCTGAGAGGTCAGATCATTTTAGAGGTAGGAAGGAAAGAGACCAGGGGGAGAATGAGAGAAATTCAAGAACAAAAGCCAGAAAGCTGTGATCGAGAGAGGAGGTGCATGGGTAAAACAAAAAACAAAGTAGAGAGAGGGTGGAAGAGGAGAATTAAATATGGTTGTAGAGGGATGCATGCTGAAGGAAGGAGATTATTTTATCCGGAGGATTTTTCTGGAAGAACTCAGCAATTGAGTTGTGGGGAGCGAGGGAAGCTCTGGGAAGGTTGTACAGGGGGCAAGCAAGGAGAATGTGTTGGATTGTGAGGATGCAGTGGCAATTGTTACAGAGGTGTTAGGGGGAACCAATAAGGAGGTGGGAGTGAGTGAGGTGGGTGTGACCAATTTTAAGACGGGTAATATGAACGTTGTCGATACGAGAAAGGTTGTTGATGGTGGATTTGATCTGAAGTGAGAAGAAGGTGGAGGTGGATTGGTCATTAGATGCACTGTGTGACAGCTATGACGTGGAAACCAAAGGGGAGAAAGAAAGTTAGTCATCTTAGAATGACCTGGAGAAGGACAGTCGAGAAGGAGAGGAATGTGATGGGATGGAGCTCGTGGACATAAGCCATAAAAATTGCAAATAACAGAGTCCAGTGGAGAGGGTGCACTGCAGCCTTATTGGCCAGGAGGCCTGAAGAAACTAGGTGAGGTGAGGAAACTGCACAAACCCTACACATCGATTAAAAGTGCATAACAAATTTAAGCTCTGTAATTGTAATTAAAAAATAATAATTGTAATTGTAAATTTTTGGGCATCTATAATTGTAATTGAAAAGTTCCAGGAAGCTGTAATTGTTGTTGAAAATTTTCAGAGAAAATAATGGTAATTGTAGCCTAGTTGATTTTTGTAATTGACCCCAATGCTGGGTGATACGGGCACTAATTGCATACATGTTTCCTAAAGTGATTGATTTGCGAAATAATCTGAATGTCATTTCTTTCGTAATTTTGATGCTTTTTACAAACAAAATCTTCATCATTTCATTTGTAACTGAGTTTGAAAGATACTTTAAAGTTTCAAGATGCTAATGAAATCAAAATCATAGCTAGTCATAAGTACTTTTGTCAGTTTTGAGAAGGGTTTTCATTGCATGATTACATTATTTGTTGTTCAATGTTACGAGTGTATTGTGCGTTGTCTCACTCAGTATGCAAGTAGTAGTACATGTGCCCTACTAAGTGAGGTGTTTATCTCACTACCAACGGCACAGCACAGAGCAAGATTCCGGCATAATTACAAAAATAACAACATGTAGGCCTAAATGTATAGTCTAATTAAGTGTACAACAGATGACATTGTTCTTTCCCTACAAAATGGCGATGTAAACAGAGTAATGCGACCTCGTGACGTTAGGTGAAACACCTAGAATTTCCTGGCCAAAATCCACAAAAATTTCGCGCAACTGGATATATCTGATCACAGTCTGTACATGAAACAAGATGAACAACTAATTGGGTTACTGCTTAGGCCTACATATGACAGCTTTTTTCTCAGTAATCTACAACAACAAAAACATATTTGGAATCCACTTACCAACTGCACAATAATTCCTTTTTATTCTTCGAATCTCATTAAATGGTCTGATCAATGTAGGCCTACTATCCAGAATTTATTGGTAACAATCGTCTGCACCCAACTTTTGCAGCCTTGGTACGAACTTTGACCTTCGCGCGCCGAGCTGGCAGCCATGTGTATTTACTGCACTTGATTGGAAATGTGATCAGGTTAATCACGGAGTCCACTATGATGAAAATACCAGGCACAGTCGATAAAGAATAAATTCGATGATGACGTGCAAGACTCGTAAGACACTGTTGACTAAATATACTATACATTGATTTGAAGTGTACGGAGATCGCGAAGCAATCTGTTCATACTTTATTTTTTGTATTTTTTTATGACCTGAGATCATCAGACCGCATGGTAACCGCGCGCATTCACCCCGCATTGGAGTGAAAACAAAGCTATCAGCTGTGTTTGTTTACATGCCACATACGAACCGCACACAGTAAACGCCTACATAACATAACATAACATAACAAGATTACGGGCTAAAAAGGGTTTGTCACCCCACAAAAAGCCCGAATTAACACCACCAAAACAAAACAAATCAAAGACGCCCAGACTTAGTAAAGAGCCTATCAATGTTGACCTTGAAATTGTGAACTGAATTGGAGCGAACTACCCACTCAGGCAAACCATTCCACTCATTAACAACTACAGGAAGTCCAAGCATTACTACCAGATAGGAATTTAAAAACCTGAATCATATCGCCACATACTCTTTTCAATTCAAGCGTGGTCAAACCAATTGTTTCACCCTAACAGGTAATTTGAAGACTATTGTTTGTGGTGGTTATTGTAGAGTAGAACCAGTTTCCGTGTACAGTGTTTTTTAGTGCTAGTGCAGTTACTACATGACGAGTCATGAGTAGGACACTTATACGGGTGTTTCAGTTGGCGTCATGAGGTCATGTGACTTTCTTTACATCGCCATTTTGTCGGACAAGAACGCCTGTTGTCTGTTGTAAAATTAAGTAGACTAATAGGCTTCAGATTGCTGGTAATGGCAACACCTAGATCTCTTTCTTGATCAACACAACCAAGATTTGAACCATTCATGTAGTAATCAAAAGCGAAATTGTTCTGACCAAAATGAATAACTTTGCACTTTTATCAACATTGAGTGACATCTGCCATGTTTGGGACCAAGAAACTAACTTATCCAGATCAGTTTACAAAAGTGAAGAATCCCTAGCATCATCAACAATCCTGTTCAGTTTAGTGTCATCAGCAAATTTACAAATCCTGGAGCTAAGGGAAACATCAATATCATTAGTGAAGATTAAGAAAAGAAGCGGACCCAATACATAACCCTGAGGAACACCACCTGTAACCTTTTTTGATGGAGATACTTTTCATTAACAACAACTCTTTGTGACCTGTCAACTAAACAAGAATATATTCAACTGGCACACTTTCCCTCCACACCATGGTGCTCTTGTTTTCATCATGAGCCTGCCTAATGGAACTTTATCAAATGCTGTTTGGAAATCTAAATAGATAACATCCACATTGTGACCAGAATCAACTTGCCCACATGTTTCGCGCAAAGGTTTGTTTTCGCTCCTGCAAATGACGTCATCTCTTGGATGTGACGTTCCCTTACCAAGTGAATAGACCTAATTCACCAAACGCAAAATGACTCATCCGGCGGCAATTTTGTTAACAAATTAAATTTTGGTAGGCAAAGCGCAGAGCAAAAGAAACCAAATCGTACAACAAGGCAGCACGTCAGTAGAAAGCGTAAACAAATAAACTAACGTTTAAGATTATCTATGATTACTGCAAGGCAAATTTTGCTTCTAAAAAACTTTTTGACTTATCAAAAACCGTACATATTTCACTCAAAAAGAACTGTTATTTTATTCTAGAATTCTAATTCGGCATCAAAACCACAAACTTTAAATCAATTCTTAAGAGATATATGGACAGATTAACGCTAGGCTTAACTTACAAAGTCAGCGAACTTTAGCCTAGCGTTAGACAGTTAGATATTCGATAACGCTAAATTTCTTCGTATCTTTCATTAATTAACGTAAGGCTTACTGTAGTAACGTTAGTGTACTTCATTCTTGCTGAAAAAAGAGACAAAAAGCGTTTTCGAATTTGAATAACTATAAGCATAGTAGATTTCGTTCATAAATTCCTCTTCAAAGGCCTAAGTTAATAACATTAACAGACCTATCGTTAGTCCTCCACAGCATTCAATTTGTGTATGGCATAAGATTCAATGCCCAATATAAACACAAACGTAAAAGCCTACTAATACTAACAAATACTAGGCAAGAAATAAGAATAGACGATAGAGAGGACAGAGGTATTTAGGCCTCAAAGTTAGGAAAAATATATGTCTTAATAGTAATACGTTAAAAGGTTTTAGTCACTGTGTGATTTGGGTATGAACATTCGTGCTACATGTCAATTCAAACTATGCCCTGCATGTATGTCTATCTTCATGGAATATTATCAAATGAGAAAACCGATTTTTTTTTAAATAACTTTTACAAAGAGTGGGGGGGGTGCAAAGACTTTTTCTAATAAAGTAAATGGATGTCGGCAAAATTTCCATGGCAAATTTGACTCACAGGTCTGCCGTATCTCTTTATGTTTACTCCAAGTAATACTAAAAAGTGTTTTCATCACATATGATATGTAAGCAGTCACTATTTTGAAGTACTGCTTCTTCATGACGCCATCGCAACGTTTTTTTGGTTTGCAGCAAATTGTTGGGCTTTTACACTGCCATGAGTGTAATGTCGGTAGAAAATCCATCGTTTGTACATCTCATCAGAAAAAGAAAAAAAAAAAATACTGTGGCTTATAAACGACGAAGGGAGTCTCCAGCAAATGTGAGTTGAGTTAAAACAATGAAATTAAGATTCGCGAGTGGTCAAAAAAAAAAAAATTGCATATATGATTCGAAAGGCGTTAGACAGAATCTTCAACCGGGTGTCTTTTTATGACGTCAATACTACGTCATTAGGTTAGGTTTAGATTTAGGTAAGTTTAAGTTATGGTATGATGTCATACGAAGGACAACCGGTTTAAGATTATGTCGGCTGCGTTCGAAAGTCGCGTTAGAAAGTGACCTACCATTTTTGTTTTATATATATGTATTAAGTATATAGGTTGCCATAACGCAAGGACAGAAGTAACACATGTGCTGTCACCTGCATGTACACGTACTAAGTGCATGCTGTATGTTACACATATACGCAGGCGCTACGTCGGTGTATACGATGTAATGCTACATTTGGTGCCAAGAGTGGTCAATTCGAATGTTTATGATTGGGGATCTAGATTCGGACCCGGGATCGGACCGAGGTATTATAAATTATAATCGAATACATCAGAAGAACCAGCGCCGAAAAAGTTCATATATTTCACAGAGGGTACAAATAAGCCCAATAAAGGATTTTCTTCCCTGAAAGTGTGTGTGTAGGGGGGAGAAGAAGGGGGGGATGGGATAGGAAGCATAATTCCACCCACTCATTTTTTGACTGGTGGGGCTAAAGCTACCCAGCCCCTCCCCCTCCCTCCCCCCGCTTTTTACGCCCTTGGATTTTATCATCCAATAATGAAGGTCTAACGAATTGTTTTTAAAGAGTCAGATTTTTATGGCATCTTTTTTCAATCCGGAAATCTTTTAATTTTTGAGTAATCTCCTTCAATTTTCATGAATTTTTTTTCAATTTTGTTAATTTTCGGGAAATGTTCATCAATCTTCAGGAAATGTTTGCAAAAATTGAAGAACATTTCCGCAAAATGAAAGAAATTTCACGAAAATGAATGAAATTTCACGAAGTTCAACATTTTCCCCCAAATTAAAAGAAATTTCTCGAAAATTGAAGCAAGTTTAACATAAATTGAAGAAATTTTCCGGAAAATGGAACTTCAAATTGTCCCCAAACTGAAAGGAATTTCCCGAAAATTGAAGGAAAATTCCCTTGAATTGAAGAAAATTTTCGCAAAATGAGGGAATTTGCACGAAAATTGAAAGAAAGTTCACGAAAATGAAAGAAAATTCACAAAAGTGAATGAAATTTCACGAAAATTTCCCCAAATTAAAGGAAATTTCTCGCAAATTGAAGCAATTTCAACAGAAATTGAAGAAAAATTTCCCCAAATTAAAGAAAATGTCCTTAAACTAAAGTAAATTTCCTAAAAAATGAAGGAATTCTTTAGGGAATTTAAGGAAATTTTCCGAAAATTGAAGAAGAAGTTCCCCGAAGAAAAGATGCTCAGTGAAAATAAATTTCTAAGACCTTCATTGTTGGGGAGCAAAATTAAACTTGGAGGGCCTTCCTCAACTCTAATTGTGTCAAATCTAGGCATGCCAGTGCTAGGAAAAGTCCTGATGGGGATTCAGGGGGCGGAGCCCCCGGAAGCCAATATGTTTCTCGTGATTTTTATAGCAGAAAAATGCTTTGAAATGTGTCAAATCTATGGAGCGAAGCTGCAGGTAGAAGCGCTGGGGCAAAGCTCCCGGGAGACCCTAAACGTAAGTTTGATAGCAGAAAATTTGTTTAGAATTGTGTCAAACCTAGCAGTCTAGTAAAAACCCCGGAAACCCTGCATTTCTCACAATTTGGATAGCAAAAAATTGCTTAATATTGTGCCAAATCCAGAGTCGACGTCCTAATAGGCGCCCGGGGTTCAAACCCCAGGAACTTCGGCGAGATTTGGGTAGCAGAAAAATTACTTAAAATCGTGTCAATTCTACTTTAGATTTACTTCAAAGGAATATAGATTTTGCAAGGAATGTTTAGGATCCCATTGACTATAATATGTGTCTTAAGTTAGGGTCCAGGGATAATTTTCATGTTTTGCATGTAAGAATACAGTTTTGAGAGAAAACATTTAAAACATTTGTTTGTAAATTAAACAAATTGCAAAAGTTGAGCATAAAAAGTATATACAAATCTATTCTCATGACATTTTTGCGCCCCTGTGAACATTAGGCGCCCTCTCAAAAAGCTTCACTGGGGGGCCCCTGCTGCCCTTTCCTTCATAACACGCCACTGGATAGGGTGAACGTTCACCTCCCCTTCCTTATTTCGACAAATCATTATACTACTCCTCAGGCAAGTGTCCCATATTACGCGTACTGGCCACGGTCTATCGTATACGGCTACCAGGCAGACTGGGAGCAGAGTATTTTGACCGAATAAGATTATATTTTTCTTCCACGATTTTGGAACTCTTTTCACATTCACTGCAGCTGTTTAAATCAAATATACATCTGATAAAACTTTGTCCGAATTATATCAATTCTACGGAAAAATTTCTTATCTGCCTGTTCATATGGTAACTCAAATGCTTATCTAAGTAAATTTTAACATTAAAATTGTCTGCTTTTTATCAATTGAATTGTTGAACTTTGTATTTAATTTAAAGCAAAAAACATGACATCTTTGGAGCTGCGCCCTTGACACCTTTAATTTGAATTTTAGGACATTGTGAGGAGTATACGGACAATTACCTTAGCGCCACTCTCCTGTAGCGCGAACAAATGGTTACATATGTATCTGTTAATTTCGCAAATATAGCATGATACAGCCCTGTTTCTTTCCCTAATTTTCAAATCTTGAGCACGGATGCAAAGTGAAATGTCAAAAAAAGTCAAATGTTCATTAACCTATCCTTGTGTAGGGGTATCTGCCACATGGTTGATACAACTATTCCACTTAGAGGTTTTAGTGTGTATAAATCCAAAAAGATGAATCCTTATAGATCTGTAGACAGGTAGATAGCATAGGCCTGATTCGCAAATAGCTCTTAATCTCAAAGGCATCGCTCACACTGTCACAGTATATACTTTCATATGGAATATATGGACAACGTGATAGAGGCAACACACTGTAGATTATTTTAAAATCCAATATAGACCATGAACTGATGAAAATAGCATTAATTTCATCGAAATTGGTCAAATGGATCACTTTGCAACCTTTTTGTATTTTCAGGCATATGATGTGCAAATTTGTACGTAAATTTGTAATGTATGATTCTATGGCGGCGACCTAGATATTTTTTTATGTTAATCCTCTGTTTTTAAATCGTCTATTGGAATT